>OV788319.1:12871632-12894132 GCA_928718305.1 Tetramorium bicarinatum
TATATTACTGATGCCATACAGTAAAGTAGATGAAATATTACAAACATTAGCAAATAGATAATTATATAAATATTTATTGATAAATATAAATATTGATTATAGTCATTATTATTTTCAGGAAGATTGAAGCTTGTGCATCACAGAACTCCATTCACTTATCGATCGACGTTGAAGCTCAATAATGTCCAGAAATCAGATGCACAGGATTACTTCTGTACCGCAGAAATCATGAACACATCGAATCAGGAGACTTTAGTTCCACTTTCTAACCGTGCAACTTACACATTAATTATTTATGGTATAATTTATTTATTTACAAGTATTTTGATTCACAATTAATTTAAAAAAAGAATCTTATCACAATTTCATAAACACATAGGCAAACTTAAAAGCATATTCTTTTTACTGTAAAGAAGAAAGATGAAATACGGATATATTAATGTGATTTGAAAACGCTTCCTTTCCAAGTTATAAACACTTTTTTACTTACATGTACTTTGATTTAACAGATTTTAATAACGTTTTATAAAACAAATTGCTGGAAATGGTTTCCTTTTACATCAATGCCTTGAATCAATGTATCATGGATTGTCAAAGACAGTTCCCAGAGTATTTGTACTTTGCTATACTAAGCGAATAAATTATTTTACTCCTACAGCAACAATTGTATCATGAAGGAAAGTTTTAAAATGTTTCGTCACATAGATTCATCTGATAATTTTGTTTATTTTTAATAAAAAGTAAATAAAACGATAATTTGTAAATCATTAATGCAACGTTATCTGTTGTAAACGAAAAGTCTGTTTAACTCACAATTAGAAAGAAAATGTGCGCTGATCCATGTTTCTAACTTTATTTCATTTTTTGTCTTCTGAGATACCCTGTATTTAAAAATATTGCATATTATATATAAAATATAATATTCTCGTGTGCACATAAAGCTCTTGCATTTATTAAAAAGATGTATTTATTAATCATGATTCGATCAAGTTACAGTATTAAATTGTCTAAACTAATTAATCTTTACTTAATATTATATAGACCCGATTCTGCCGTTTTTCACCGAAACCAATTTGAATAGGACTAAAATAAAATATATCGATGTAATCACCGAAGGTCATAATACGGTCATATTGCAATGTTTTGTTCGCGGAATGCCAAAACCAACAGTTACTTGGTACAAGGTACATGTGCATTAATTATTTTTATTTCATGAATAAGTAATTGAGTGCGATGCATACTGTATTCTTTTAATAACTTTCAGGATAATGTGTTGTTAAAGGAAAGAGATCAATATCTTTTTAAATATAACTATCAAGAATTACATATAAAATATATGATGCCACATGACAGCGGAAAATATTCATGTCGGGCCATTAGTCGATTGGGCACTAACGAAACTTTCCAGCAGATAACGGTGAAATATATAAAATGTAAATTTTAGAAGTACATTTTATTTTTAAAATAATATTAAGCAGATTATAAATTTAAAACTTTTCACAGGGTACACACTTGATATAATATTAGTTACTTCAATACCTATTCTGGGTTTCATCCTAGTGATAGCGATCTTCTTCATGATTAAGTTTCATCGTGAAAAGGTAAATTGAATATTTCGTAATTGTTATAATTTGTAAGGAAATATATTAAAAAATAAATTCAACAGTTTTTTATAAGAAAATATTCTATGGAGAGAATAAAAAATTTAATGAAATTGAATCGTTATACAGAGAAGAATGAGAGAAGAATTGTTGGTACCAGATCTTATATGTTTTGATGGAGAATATTTAATTCCAAGTCCGACGACTGAAAATAAAGTGCAATTCCTTTCTTATGACAAGAAGTGGGAATTTCCAAAAGAACGGTTAAAGCTGCGTAAGCCCTATCATATTTTGTAGTATGTTATAAATATCGAGAAATCTTGTTTAATTAAGCAGACATAAATGATTATTTTTTAGAAGAACAATTGAATAGTGGTTACTTTGGAGCGGTAATGAAGGCAGAAGCACTTGGAGTATGCAAAAATGAAACTGTCACTACTGTTGCTGTTAAGATGGTTCGTCAATCCGATGATCCAATTTACTTGCGTGCTCTTGTAAGTGAATTGAAAATTATGCTGCACCTTGGCAAACATCCGAACGTCGTCAATCTTCTTGGGGCTTGCACTAAAAATATTTTGAAAGGTATTTATATACTGCATTAAACTAAAATAAATTAAATAATCAATGTTTTATTAAAATACTGCTTTTTTATAGAAACTATCATAGTTTTGAAGTAAAGATGCAATAAATAGAGTTAAATAATTATTAACTATTGTCAATTATGTTATTATAGGCGAACTGCTGGTGATAACTGAATATTGCCGCTTTGGAAATTTGCATAAATATCTTTCAAGCCATAGATATAATTTCATTAATCAAATCGATTTAAAGACTGGAAAACTCGATCTTACTATCGGTGCAGATATATTAAAGACAACTGTTAACGTCGATAATGATAGCAGGTTTGTCTAGTTACATTCTAACAACCTCTGTTAATTGTCTTACATTTATCTTGTTTTTTAATATACTATAATAGAAAGTATTTATAACTGATCTAAACTAAACTGCATTTTATATCTCTCTGCTTTTATAAGATGTAACACAAATATTAATTAAAAACAAATACTCTCTTTACATGCATAAAAAAATAACTCGAAGACAATACGTATGGTACTAAAATTATGATAAATTAATAATTTAATAGTCAAATAATTTTTATTTTTAGATATGTGTTTTTAACGAAATAAATTTCTATACTCTAACACGAAAATATATTGTCTTGATAATATAATTTTATCAGATATTTTCAAAAATTAAACTCTTGATTAATCGTACCCTATAACCGTAAATGTATGTTAATAAATAAAAGAACCAACACATAAAACGCTCACATATACAAAAAGCTGCAATTTATCAAGATTTTTTTTCTTCAAATTACTGTAGCAAATACAAAAATCTTCAATATTACAAACCGATCTGCACTCAAGATCTATTGTCTTGGTCATTTCAAGTAGCACGTGGAATGGAATATTTCAGTCAAAGAAAGGTAAAAAGATATCTGATTTACAATACATATACATAGTGATTCAGAACAACCCCACGTCCTTGCATAGACGTATTCTCGAATTAATTTCGAGATGATTTTTTCGTTTACAAAAATTTTATCCAAAGCTTAATTATTAAATTAAAGAAAGAAGTAATTAGCGATTTACACAGCACGAGTACAGAAGGTAGGCAGGGATGGCACAATTCACCATCCGGTGATTACGTAGGGTGATACATTTTATAAAAGACGGAATGCTTATTTATGCTTGTGTGCAAAAGAAAGACCTGATATGTACATGCATATCATTGCGTGTGTTGATCGTAGTGAACGCTCTATGTAATCACTAGCATCGGATGATGAGTCGAGCCGCCCTTGCCTACCTTCTGTACTCATCTCGTAATTCGCGAACTATTTCTATCTTTAATTCAAAAATTAAGTTTCGGAAAAAATTTTCGTAAAGGAAAAATCGTCTCGAAGTTAATTCAAAAATACGTCCACAAGGATGCGGGGTTCTGAATCACCCTGTATAATAAACTTTAATTTTTTGTCATAAATTCTAAGTTTTGACTTTTTTTTACGAAAAGTGTTTTACAAAGTAATACTTCCATAAGCTGTATAATCTCAAATCTCTAATATAAATGATCTGGACAGATCATTTATGTTAGATATTTAAGAATTTTAAGGTTCATAACTTATTAGTAAATTAACAACATATCTCAGACTTTAGAACAAAAAAAGTTTTGAATATCTGTAGGCAGGAAGAAAGGGATTTGATATAAATATAAGTAATTACTTAATTGTGCAAAAGAAATGATTATAAAGTCAGTTAATATTTCATTTTCAATATAATTAATGAATAAATGAAATATAATGGAATGAATTAGAATTGTGCAGTTTCGAGCAACATAAAAAAAATTCATTCTTCGAAATATGATCTGCAGAATAAAATTTATCTACTTAAATTATATTCAAATTTTTATATTTCTCGTATTATCGTATCATGATATATGTTGTGTTCATGATAGAACATGTATATTTCTCCAGGTGTTGCATGGTGACTTGGCGGCAAGAAATATTTTGCTTGCCGACGACAACATAGTGAAAATATGCGACTTTGGTTTAGCAAAGAATATGTATAAAGATTATTACAAGAAGAAAGATAATGCTCCAGTGCCCGTAAAATGGATGGCCATTGAATCAATCGGAGATCACGTTTTTTCGACGCAATCTGACGTGTGGAGCTTTGGCATAATGCTCTGGGAATTTTTCACTCTGGCTAAAGTGCCATATCCCGGCATAGTAACAGAGAAATTGTATCAAAAATTAATCGAAGGTTATAGAATGGAGCAGCCAGATTACGCTATCCGCGAAATATATGACATCATGTTACAGTGCTGGGAAGCTAAACCAACGTCACGTCCAAGCTTTACAAATCTTGTGGAGAGCGTTGGAAATTTATTGGAAAAAAGTGTAAGAATGGTGAGTCACACTTTTTCACCTTCATTCTGCAACGTAATGATTCTGTGACACAATCAAAGAGATAAAACGTAATATACATACATATATGTGTACGTCTGCATGTTCGTGTTTGTGTGCGTGCGCGTGTGTGTGTTTAAAAAAAAGCTAAAGGTATATATTTACATAAGGTCACCCCTTCCAAAGATCAATGACCCATATGTTATCAAGGTCACCCTCCTGAGTAACCTTTAAAAGGTCTTAGCCATCGCTCGTTGTTTATTAAGAAGTTACAAACAAATAAATTTTCACAAATTATATGTAATTTTTAGACATCATATATATTTTATAAAAGATATTCTTAGCAGATTTATTTATTTAAATGTAGTAAATTAAATGCGTAGACAGAAGAACGGCTCTACCGGTAATTATTCCGAATTACGGCTCCACGTTCAAATCTTTCGACTTCCTACATTCATGACTTTGCTATATATTAAAATTAAATACGTAAAGACCCCAAGGTGGAAGAATGTAATAGACATTCAAATCTTTTGACTATCTAAATATTTTTTTGGCTTTAATTTCTAATTATGTAGACATATTTTTATCAGTTATTGTGATACGGATAATAAATAATCTTGGTTAATTTTTACAAAATTTTTAGTATACCTATTGTAGAATCATCAATGAAGGAAGGCAAAAGATTTGAGTGTCTGTTACATTCTTTCACCTTAGGACTTTGCTAATTTTTTCGTACTTAATTTTAGTATATGTATAGTAGGCTCATGAATGTAAGAAGATGAAAGATTTGAGTGTAATATCAGTAATTTATTGGAATTGAATGTATTACTTTAAAATTTGTGTTTTCCATTAAAGTAAAGAATATTTTTTATTTAACTGTTTGTGTTTTTAGTTAAAGCAGAAAATAATTTATATTTAACTGTTTGTGATTAAAGTAGAGAATATCTGATATTTAATCCTAATCCTGTACAGGCTCTCACACATATTGAGTTTCCATCGTCCGAATCGGACACGATCGAACTGACTCGTATGTTGAAGCACGAAGAAGATGCATATTTGAATCCTATCAAAATTACTCACGCACATATTGAGTTTCCATCGCCCGAATCGGACACGATCGAACTGACTCCTATGTTGAAGCATGAAGAAGATGCCCATTTGAAACCTATTAAAATTACGAGCAAAGAGCAGAATTTATCCGACGAAGATAAACAATGAAGGACCAGATGGTCGACAGAATGGAACAGAATTCCGTTTATTGCAACGTACTACGGAATTCATTTAATAAATTTGACCAACACGAACAAAAATAATAAACAAATATAACGGATTCCAAAAACAATATTATGCGCCGTCAAGCATAAGCGTGCGAAACAATTATATGAACATGCCTGAAAGATGTGATAAATAAATACATATATCAGATAACTTCAGTAATTCTTGTTGCATAATGATCAGCAACCGCGAGATAGACGAGAAGACCAAGTCCGTTTGAAAATTTGACAGCTCTTATATAAATCTGCATTATTAAAGTTTTTAAAATAAGATTTAGTACAGTTAAATAATTTAGTTATAAATCTACATTCCAAATATCTTATAATCGTTGTGTTAAAATAATTGTTATTGTGTTACATCATGAATAATACGCAATAACGGGTTTAGTATTTTAGTATAGAATTTAGAATTTTGTACAACATCTTTAAATCAATGTGCCATAATGATTAATAGTGTACCAAGAATACGTCAGTAAATAGAAGGAACAGGAATATTTTCTTATCTAGATTTCTTTCTTATTACTTATATTTCAATGTGAGAAAGCAAAACTGTGTGTTCTTGTATAATGGGGAAGGTGATTTGACAAGCTTGGCGCAAGGAACAGCAAGGAGGAGACATACTTTATACGTGTGCACAAATGTGAGAACGCGTATAATTTCGTCATTTTTTTATGTTTTATTGTTGGAATCCACTGTTTTCTTATTTTTTTAATCTTTCGGGAATACATGCCCTCCTTCATTATAGTATTCGTATGCCATACACATACTCAGCGTTTAAAAAATTTTAAATTATTTAATTCTTTGTAAACAGCTCAACGTGATGAAGTGTTTCCAGGCTCATTAGGACTTCTAACGGTTAAAAGTGAGAAGCGCCTTCTCCATATGTAAAAATATTTTAATACTATCTATTTCTTCTTCAAAGAATATTACTATGAGACTTTTGCTTATTTTGTATTTTTTGTTGAATCATTGATTGTTACATAGCTGCTTAGTAATTATCAATTACTGGGAGAAATGTTAACTCATTACAGTAATAATGATTATGCGTAGTAGTGTTTAATATTCAGCAGCTCCAATTTATCAACTAAGGTTCGAAAACTAGGTAATCTGTATCATTTTATTCACACAAGAATTATTTGCATCTACAGAAATTAGTATAGTAACTTATTTTCATATTGCTGAGAGGAGTTTTCATTTACATTTCATTTTTTTCATTCATTTCATTTCAAAAAGTTCTAATATTGGATTTATAATATCACATTTTCTTCTTACATACTTGTTTTATATTTTTAACAATAGTTTTTTTAAATTTAGATTTATTTTAATACTACTTGAGGAAATTAAGCTTTCATTTATATTTTTGAGCAATCAATTTTTTATAAATATATATATACACTTTTAAATGTTCGTTACATTTATTACTAATACTATTGTAACGATGCCCTTCTGGGCATCTTACTAAACGGGCCGATGACTACCGATCTGCCACCGCCCGACCGACCATCCGTCGAGAGAAGAAATGGAGCGCTAGGCACCCTAATATATTTTTTAATCGATTCATAAGCGAACGGGCTACCTATATAGGGTTGAGCAACTTGGCCAAGCATCGTGCCAGTGTCGAACATCAGTACTTCGATATTGGCAATGATGATTGGCCAATAAGTGGCCAAGCTTTGGAGCGTTACCACACTGCGAGATTGGTAACTGATATAAGCCCAAAGTTCGGTTTTTTGATAAGTCCAATGATAAATCTGAATCTAAGCCCAAGATTGACTCTCTGTTATATCGTATATCGTTATACTCTCTGAGATATCTTTGAATTAATTTTAATTAATTATTTTTTTTTATTCAAAGGCTAACAAAAAAATTAATTCTGATCTCATATACTTTTTTTACTTAGTAAAGTAAATCCTAACAAAATTACCTTTTCAAAAAAAGGTACAAAAATGCGCCAAGTATACGCGCTCAAAAAATGCCTAAAAACTTACGCCTCAAAAAAGAATCCTTCTACAAAAGTACGCCTAAAAAAAGAACTCTTGTATTAATTACCTTTGTACAAAAAAGATTTTTCCTACAAAAAATGTGATATCAAAGAAATGCGCCAACTATAAAAATGGATAGTTGATAATACTCTTTGGTTAGTGTTTATAGTCTGTAAGAAATAAAAGAGATAATATAAAGCAAACAAATAAATATTTTTATACAAACAATTATTTTAATACAAATAAATATTTTAATATATAAATATTTAAATACTATACATAAATCTTTTATAAATAAATATTTGATCGCACGCACGCACGCACGCACGGAGTGAGAAAAAGAAAGAGAGAGTTAGGCAATTAAGATATTTATTCGGTATGAAAGATAATAATTTTAACACATAATTATTTGAATACAAATAAATTTTTTTTTAAATACTTGGCGCCGCCAAACCGAATAAATTAATTCTATGTCTAACCTTTTCTCTCTTAATGTGTTTGTGCGTGCGCAGGTGTGTGCGTGCGTGCGTGCGTGCGTGCGTGCGTGCGTGCGTGCGACGGGGGTCGCCTGGCACGGTCCCTACGCGTGCCCCGATGCCGCCGAACACGTTAGTTGTCGTGGCGGATTCCCACGTCGCAATCTTCGCGACCTGGACACCGCGGTTGACGGGGGTCGCCTGGCACGGTCCCTACGCGTACCCCGGTGCCGCCGAACCCGTTGGTTCTCGTAGCGCACCTCTGTGTTGCGATCTTCGCGACCCGGACATCCCGGTTGACGGGAGTTGCCTGGCACGATCCCTACGCGTGCCCCAGTGCCGTTGAACCCATTGGTTCTCGTGGCGCATCTCTGTGTTGCGATCTTCGCGTCCCGGACATCCCGGTTGACGGAAGTCACCTAGCACGGTCCTTACGCGTGCCCCGGTGCCGCCAAATCCATTGGATGACACATTGAGATTATAGCCCGTATTCATAGTCAATTCTTATATTTAAGATCATCTTAAGTAAAGTCTTATATGGTTCTAAACCAATCATAGAGCCGTATTAGCATCTTAAGATGTTACTTAAGACGATCTTAAAATAAGAACTGACTATGAATACCGGCCTATGGGTCGGTCTCGTTATAACTGCACTAAGTTGCACTAGTTCAGCAGTGCAGCTCAGTCAGTGCAGACGCCGCGTAACAGTGGCGCTCTTGCGGTAAAAAACCGAACCTGGACATTTTCCCATCACTAGCCAGGGCGGCGATGATGACGACGACGTTTCTTAAATGAAAATTACCCATTTTAGACTTTTTTAAACTTTACATCGCGATATCTCCGCTCGCAGTTCACATAAAATAAAAATAAAAACACTTTCATTATATGATTCGACCCCAAGCTTTCGATTAAGCTTATTTAGAATTCGATCGGTTCAGTCATTAATGAGATCCGATAATCGAAGGAATTCTCAATACGACGTCGCGTATAAGAGGCACGGCCGTGTCCCGACGCCCCGCTGCGCGTAACTTGGCGCGCGAGACACTACCGTGCCTCTTGATGAAACTATTACTCGATTGACAGCGAGAATGTGTTCATCCAAAATTCCCACTGACAAGAAATAAAATGGAATTGTTTGTCGGTCCATGATGTAGTATTTGTGATCAATTTGTTATTTATTGGATTTATCCCGAATAAAATTATTAAAAATAAATAAATGTCTGTATTCAACAGATTGCTAAAAGCTCATTGTTATGTTCTTAGGATGACTTGATAATGTAGTATGACCAAGTACTGATGAATGGTTAATTTAATGACGATAAAATATAATTAAATTTCAATTTATATTTTGACGAAATATTATTCAAATTCTAGGTGTATATTTCATTTCTTTTCAAAAACGTTATACATTTTATATAGGAATATTCACTTTACTATCTATCTTATTTTCTTTTTGAAATTTGAAAAAATGCACTATTTAACAATTACTTAAAAAATTACAGCCATTTTTTCTGGTATGGCCATCATATCTCGGTTTACCTTGTATTTTGTACTAGATATCTGGATAAGAGGGACGTATTTTATAGATACAATTAAGTTTGGATAAAAATTTGAAAGATAATTCAAATATTTCTTCAAATTCGTAAATTTCTCTTAAAAGATTTTTTAAAAACGGTTTGAAAGTTTATTAAAAAAATATTTAAAGAAGCAATTCAATTATTCTAAATCGAATGTTCAACCTTGAATAAGGTTTCAATTATGCTGTTTGAAACTATGTGAAACATGATTTGATATCTTTTGATGCATGCTGCTTGATACACTATGAACAATTCACTACATAAATTGTTACCATGCATTACAAGATTTATGCAGTAAACTCAGTTGTTTATAAAATGCTATATAGTATACACGTTAAAAGGCATGCTTGTATAAGTCTAGCTTTAGAAAGTGAAAGAAACGTAAGATATTTTATTTTCATTTATGTCACCTTGTAAGTAACGTAAAAAATAAATCAAAATAAATTATCTTGTTAAAGATACTTTAAAATAACATCTTTACTTGATGTTACTAATGATGTAAAATTTGGCATGATCATCGCGTCATCATAACGGCTATCTCCTACCTGAGTTTAGGTTCAAGGTCGCTGAAAGGCAGTGATGTTAGATTCTGTCCTTGGTAGCATTTAGTAGCATGGGTGGGGGTAATGGTGGGGATAGTCCCGTGTGCGCTCGAGACTTCGAACACTGTCGACTAATAGAAAGAGATATAAGATTTTCTATCTTCTTCTCTCGCTCGGCCGAGTTGGCGTTGTAGGCTGCGTTTCGATATTCACTGCCAGTACTGAAAATCTATAGTTTACGTTACGTACTACATCATAAATTTTCAGTACGGGTAGTGAATATCGAAACGTAGCTGTTGACGGTACAGCATTCAATTAGAAATAGAGACGAATTCAATAATTCGTCTCATAGAGTAAAACGTATGCTATCTTTATATGTAGAATAAAATAAAATGACATTATGTATAGAATAAATAACTATATATAGAATAAAAATAATAAAATTTACTCTTGGCCAACATGTACGTTATAACTCAACGCTATAACTCAAAAGTCAAACATAGTAATTCGTAATATGTCTACTTCGAAAAATTGTTTTCTTTTTTAATATATGACACAGGATATTCCATAACTTGCGACTATAATTTTAATGACATTTTTCTGAGCAACAAATAATGGGTGCATCCAGGAGCGCAACCGCTCACTGAGCGGCTAACAAAAGCCCACACCCTCGGGGTCACCGATTTTGATGAATTTTTGTGGAAATGTAGTATTGATATAGAAACAACAAATATTAAACGGAAACGATGCAATTCTCAAGCGTTTACGAGAAAAAAATTTTTAAAGTTTTGCGAGGTCATTATAAGGACTTCGAATACCATTGAAATCACGAACCGAGCGTGGGTGGGCAAGGCGCTAGCGCGCGAAGCGGTGGGTCTGTGGTTCGATTCGTGGCTTTTGCATATTTCTTTTTTTACTATTTTTTATTTTAATTATTTTTCTATTATTATTAAACGCTAAAAAATGAGAAAAATTAAATAAAAATTAAATTTAAAACACAAATTATATTAAAAATTGTATTTTTTCGAAATGTTAAAGTTTATTACAAATACTAATATAATTTATTAAAAATATATTAAAATAAGTTACATTAATTTTCCCAAATTTACCTTACAATTGGTACATACATTTAGGTGATATTTATCATAAAAGCCTATAAAACATGTGTTTAGCGCATCGGATAAAGATTAATTTAAAACCCTTGTGTCAATGAACTAGAATTCGGAATTTCGAGTAAGCCATTATTTAAATATCAATGGTTAGATATAGACAATTTTAAATCATGGCTACGTAATGTTCCGCATGACAGCAGTTTATGTTTCTGTGCAGATTGTCATAAAACTTTTGTTGCCCATTTAGGGCATGTTGTCGGCATGCGGAATTTAATAGTCATTTAAATCTATGCAAACAAAAAGATATTGAAGCGAGCGAGCCAAATGTTTTTAGTACAGAAGATGAATTTCTTTTGTCATTTGATGAGCGTAGAAAAGCATTGGAAATACGATATGCTGCTTTACTTGAGCAAAAGAATATACCTCATCAAACTGCAGAAGACATTCTAAATTTTTTTCAACATATTGACGATATCAATTTGTTGGAAAGCATGATTCTGGGTCGAAATAAATATAACAACGTGTACTTTCCAACGTGTTGTGTCCTGAAAATGTCACTCATAATCTTCAGAGAACAAAATTCTCTGTTTTTATTGATGAAACATCCGATATAGTTAATGAAAAGTGGATGACATTTTTTGTTCGATACGTGGACCCTGAGACACCAGATATTCGCCCACAATTAATAAAACTAATTAATATTGACGCGAGAGATTCTAGTGCTGAAAAGTTATTCCATGCATTTCAGTCTGAAATGTGGAAGTTGCAGATTCCTTTTCAAAATATTGTTGCCCTTGCGATAATGCATCCATAATGACAGGGAAACATTCTTCCTTTAAAACTAGATTAAATAACGTTTGCAAAAATTTAATGATATTTCCATGTCCGTGTCATTCAGCCGCGTTAGCTGCGCATGCAGCATGTGAGAAGATTCCTTCATTTTGTGAAGAATTTTTTTAAAAAATTGCACATTACATTAATAGCTGTCCAAAATGTTCGCCAATTTTTGAAGAGTTTTGCGACTATTTTCAAGAAAAAAAAATTTTTTTTAATTTAGTGAAATGCGCTGGCTGTCTCGTTATATGTGTGTGGAAAGACTTTTAGAATCGTGGAATACTATTAAACATTTTCTCCAAGAAATATTTGTGAGCGATAAAACAAAATCTATAGAATATCTTTTCTCTTTGATGAACAAGTTGGGAACAAAAGCTTATTTTCTTTTTTTAAAATACATTTTATATTTCTTTAATGCATTTAATGCATTTTTTCAATCAGAAGAAACAAGAGTCCATTTATTTCAATTAAAATCGGCTAACCTTCTTTCCCAAATCTATCACAACTTTATTAAAAAAGAGTAACTTAAAGATGTAGCCACGGATATAATTTTTTCACCCAATGTTCACAAAGATACAAATGACATTTTTGTTGGATCAGAATGTGAGGAGTATTTGAATACTTTAATGACAGAGGATTACACTGATATTGTAAAATCAATTCGGCACAATTGCTTACAATTTTACCTCACTGCTGCGGAGGAAATTAATAAAAGATTACCCGTAATCAATTTTTGAATAAATTACAAGTTTTTTGACCGCCTACATCTCTGTTGGATGATAACAGAGAAATATCATATCAACACGTATCTTTCGTGGCAAAAACTCTTCTTGGTGATTTTGATGAAGAATCTTTAAAGAAAGAGTGGCTTACATTACCAGCACGATTTACTGTTAACGAAAAACAGTTTCTGTTGACATTAGAGTTTGACAATATGTGGAAAAAGATCTTACAGTGCCAGATGAATAATAATTACACATATCCCACGTTAAGAGATGTTCTGAGCACTGTTCGATCTCTTCCTAATTCAAATGCAGATCCGGAGAGAATGTTTTCTATTTTAACAGATTTAAAAAATAAAAAACGTAACAAGCTTTCTTCGACCAGCGTTAATGCCACTTGTGTTATAAAATCAGCGTTGAAGGCGAGAGGCGAAACACCAATAAGCATGTCAATATCTGACAAACATTTATCTCGCATGTCATCTAAAATATTATATGCACCTATAACTAAAAATATAAGACATTCATTAAACTTATATTCTGGAGAGGAAATAAGTGGTCCTTCGATTTCAACACAATAATAATGTTCAAATTTTGCTCGCTTTTGTATCTATTTTTCATTTGTATCTATGATTCATATATTATAATATTATTTGTTGCTCAGAAATGTCATTAAAATTATAATCGCAAGTTATGGAATATCCTGTGTCATATATTAAAAAAGAAAATAATTGCCGAAGCAGACGAATTACTAGATTTGATTTTTGTCAAACGTACATGTTGGCCAAGAGTAGATTTTATTATATTTATTCTATATATATTTATTTATTCTATACATAATGTCATTTTCTTTTATTCTACATATAAAGATAGCATACGTTTTACTCTATGAGACGAATTATTGAATTGGTCTCTATTTCTAATTGAACACTGTACCGTCAACAGCTACGTTTCGATATTTACTACCCGATATTCACTAAACCTATAATGTAGTACGTAACGTAAACTATAGATTTTCAGGCATACTGGCAGTGAATATCGAAACGCAGTCTACGACGCCAACTCGGCCGAGCGAGAGAAGGAGATAGAAAATCTTATATCTCTTTCTATTAGTCGACAGTGCTCGAAGTCTCGAGCGCACACGGGACTACCCCCACCATTACCCCCACCCATGCTACCAAATGCTACCGAGGACAGAATCTAACATCACTGGCTGAAAGGTCTTACTTTCTTTAGGACGGGATAAGGAGTGAGGGAAGTTTCAAGAAACATTCATGAATAGAAATCGCTCGAGCACAAGTTGTCTATACAGTAAAAGTTATCTATTTTCTATCTCCTCTCTCCTAATCATTTCATCTTAATTTCGATTGAAATTATATGCCACGATTAGCAGCGCATTTCACTGCTTTTATTGACTTTATGATCAACTTTATCTTCTGAACGTTTCATCGATTTCTATGTATATACGAACATGAGTGCGTGTAAGCGTGCATATGCGCGCGCTTCATTCTTCCTTCTCCCTCTCTCTTTCTCTTTCTCTCTCTCGTTTTCTTTTTCTTTCTTCTTCTTTTTATTATGAAATTCTTCAGAATAAAGAATGACTCGGTTCGCGAAGAGAAACTTTGTTCCTGGAATACATTCGTGCTCATTCTATTCATCATGCTACATCAGTGAAAAGGTTTAATTGATGCATCAAATGCAAAATTGTGAGAAGTCGACAATATTAAGCAAGAAATGAAAATGTTTCCGTATCGCATACGACTTCGAGTTTTAATGTTCATCGTTTCAGCATTATATCAAGGTAATTAATTCTATATTACTTGCATAGAATATATAGTAGAATATACACATCTCAGCCTTGGAAATTCACTAAATTGATCGAGTAAAATTTTTTTATTGATTAAAATATTTAAATTGCTTACTGTCCTATTTAATCTACAAAGAATTGACAAGATGCACTGATCCAAGAAAATATTAATAGATCAAATTTTCTGGGCTAATTATTTTTCATTCAAAATAGTTTCTTCTTGATTCTATACAGTGATAGCAGTAATTAAAAGCGATTTGAGTGAATATTCAAGTTCATTGCGTAGTAAAGTGTTAAAAATACATTTCAATCTATGAATTTTGGTATCTCTTCAACTCCATTTTACATATTGACGTTTATTGCTGGATTATATTGAAATTGCCATGTCTCGTTTTTTCTTATGATCAATTTTCTGAATTCAAAACTTAAAATGCCGCTCACATGATATTACATATTTTAGTGACGTAGTCACTATCTAAGCAGCTGTAGCACGTGCTGTGACGGTTAAATTAATTAAGGAATTTGAACATTCGTAAAAATTGTTTCCAAAAATTATTTTTAGAAGGTTGGTAAATTGTGACAAAATATTAAGAATCACATGTAAAGCGCTATCGGCAAGAAAATGCACCTACTTTGAATTTAAAGCAATTTCAAAATTTAGAGTTTTAGAAATTCAATTTTAAAAATAGTATCGTATACATGGATGCGTTTAAGCATTATAGATACAGATGTAAAAAAAATAAATAGACACAACAGTAGAATTATAAATTTAAAATATTCGAGTTTTAGAATAATCTTTCAAGAATGATTATTAAAAGAATGTAGGGGAGAGTTGCTAAATGCGTACCGGTCTCCTAAATCGTACCTTTTTATAGTTTCATTTAATGTAAGTAACATTTATTAACCAAATATAAAGTAAATGAGAAATGAGTAACATAGACAAAAAATTAACGTGTTATACCTTATTTTGTGCATGTTATTAGCATCTCGTTTCCTAAATCGTACCACTAAAATAATATATAAATATAAAACTGAAAATTTGTAATAACAAAACTAATTAATATAAGTAAAAATATGTAAATTAAATGCAAATATTTGCAATATATTAATTGCAAAAATTCAAGCAAGTTTCATTTCGTTGTCCTAACCTTTTTATTATATATTAATTTTTACTATTATTTATTAATTTTTAAATATTTCATTGATAAGTTATAAAAAAACAGAGTCATACAGGTACGATTTAAGCGACCGGTTAGTTAAATCGTACCTTTTGCAGCATGTTACAGAAAAACTTATAATCCATATCCATTAATTTTTTATTAAAAGGTTTAATATGTAATAATAGGTGCCTTAAAAATCTAGCTACAATTTCAAACTTTTATTTGCATTCCAAAAAGTACTAAATGCATAATATAACCAAAAATAGCTTAAGTGGCACGCATTTGGTAACTCTCCCCTACATATTTTTAACACCCCGTTTAAAAAATATAACAAAAATATAGATGAGAATACAATTTTTTCCTGAATATCCAAATTCTATAAAAAGTATGGTGACAACGCATAGCTTAATCGGGTTTCGGAAATTATTAAGTTTATGGACGAACTCTCCGATTTCAATGACCTAAATATTGTATATTATCAAGGACGTGTCCCTAAGTAATATTCAAAAGATTTTAATCGCCGCCCATTGTTTATTAAAAAATTATTAACAAAATAACTTTCATGATAATATTCACATAATATTCAGACACTATGTAACATGGGCGTTTCTGAGGAGGAGGTGTAGGAAAGAGGGGCGGAGCCACCTCTCTTTTTGCCTTCGGATCGAAGCTAGGTCCATGATTGTATGGTTCCTCGTAGGTTTGCAATTATCCACGCGAAGCGATTTTCATCCCATCTTTCCCCCTGCTTTCGAGGCGAAACTAGGTGTCTATTTTTACAAAAATAGTGATATAAAATTCGTCAAACGTAAAGTATAAAAATACAAACTTACATTCTGCTTATTATTTACAAAGTGTTACTGCTTATGTATTTGTACGAAAAACATTAAAATAAAAAACAAACAATTAAATATTATTTTCAATAATAAGTTTAAATAATAATGTTTAATATAGGAGTTATTATTGAATACAGTCAATTTTATCACATATTCTTTAGTTGAAATATGTCAGTGAGCCATGCGCCTCGTAGTGTGCGTGATAAAGCTAGGCAGCAAAGTATTCACATTGTTTAGTATGGCGAAATTCTTGAAGCGCGACTGGAATGCGAATACCGCGATACTGGCCTCGTGGCGATCGTTACTGGCTTGCGAAATGAAACGAACAGAATTAAATAAAAAAAATCGTGCTTTATTGCTACAAACGTGTGCGTAGGCCTCGCTGAACAATAACCGACTGACTTAAACAAAACCCGGCTCGATCTCGCACTCGAGCGTTAGCGCAGCCTCGCCATCTGCGAGCGTACTGAGTTACTTCTTCGCGAAATGAAGAATGTATGAAGAAATAAGCGCCAATAGACGAACACAAACGCTTTATGACATAATATTGGAAGTAATAAAATGGGCTAAATGAAATACGTGTATATATATATATATATATATATATATATATATAATGAGTGCAAACACACATCATTAAAAAGACTTGGTGCTGCTGAATCGAGTAAATATTATGTTAATTACCTTAATTCTAATTTATAAAAATATGGATAGATAGCACAAAAATATATTTCATCATATCAAAAAGAAATAATATAATGTATAACACATTTTTAGTAACATTTTTTTTAAGTTATGCTACTTCTTGAGGTGATAATAGCATAAAAATAACGAATAATTTGTATTAAATGAATTTTTTGTACTTACCACTATTGTTTTGAATCTCTGCAGATGATACTTTATTAGAATGGAAAAATTGCATTTCCGAGGCGTATGTACATACATAGAGACGTTTATCCTTTGTATCGCTTCCGATTCCCCAGACAAAAGAAGACTTCCTACTATCTAAAGGTAGTATGCCAAATCAGGTAGCGAAAAAATCGCTATTTGCTAAAAATCGTTCGCAGCGAAAAATTTGCTGCATGAAAAGGCACTTTGTCTCCTTAGAAAAGACACTCCTTATTTTCTCAACTTGTGAACTTTTAAAATGTTTGTCCTCAACTTCAGTAATTCAAATCCTTTAATATGTACAATCATAATATATTATAATAATGTTTTTTACATTACATGTCAAGTGTATTTTCAAGTATTTTTTAGTCATGCAAAAATGAAATCGCATAATTGCGGGTCTTTACATATGGTTGACCAATTATTATTTTCACATGTAACATCTTGTATTGAATTTCATTTATATCGACTTGTATTAATCGTCTAGACGGTTCACGAGTTCTTACGTTTTTAAGTCTTCTGACATCGTCGGATATTTAAATATTGATCGTTTTTTTTTCCATTGATTTCCTTCGATTTGAACATCCCGTGTAAAAATTTTCCTATTTTTTTCCCATTTATTGTCGGATTCCGATGCGATTTCCTCATTAAAAGAAAACTAAAAGGATTCTGACGAATTTTCTTAGCCTAGAACCTAAATTTAGTTAATTTGTGAAAAAATGTAGGACATTCTATCAGTTCCTAATCAGGAAATCTTACATTTGAATAAGATGGTAAATGTCTGAGTATTAAGTAAGTAATTTTAGTCGGTAATTTCCTAAGTTCGTGTTAACGCTATAAGACCAGCTGTTCTTTTTTGCTGCACTACTGCACTAGTACAAAAGTATCCGTGTGGATTGAGTATTAAAAAATATATTTTGTCATCAGTAAATTATTTGTTATTCTTTAAAGTAAGAAATTATAAAAAAAAATGTTAATACAATGCCTGAAATATTGTGTGGAAGAAATTTATGCATTGAATTCATGAAATTTTGTTTCGGGCTCTGACATAATATTCAATTCCTCATCCGCATTTTTTTACAGCAGCACCTTCAATTATCAACATCCCTTGTGGGCCGAATGCACGACGCATTTTTGGCATCCGCAGATGTCTATACCGGGGTGATCCTCACATGGGTTATTATATCAAGTGTGTTATAAGTGCCGATTGCGCCCACAATCGTGTGTGCGTGCGCAACAAATGTAAGGATCCCTGCGAGGACAAAACTTGCGGTCAAAACGCATTGTGCTCTGTATATAATTATGTGCCTGTGTGCGTCTGCTTGGCCGGAATGACTGGTGATCCCTTATTTCAATGTTCTGTAGTACTCGAAGGTATAATCGATTTGTAATTTCTACAAATGTTTATGAATAATGATAATCGTAGATTCAGTCTTCTCGATGATAAATAAAATTTTGAAAAATATGAATTTTTATTTATTTTCATATTTCAGTAATTTATTGATTTCCTACAATTATCATTATTGATACTACTTGCATAATTTCTTCGAGAACAAAGAGTAAGCTCGCTATTATACAGACTCCTGCTTACCCTGTGGACCCAACAGTATTTGCCGAAAAAACAACGGGGAACTTATGTGCTCGTGTGTGCCGGGATTCCTTGGCACACCGCCATCATGCAGGCCGGAATGCACTGTCCATTCCGAGTGTCTTCCGACAGAAGCGTGTATCAATGAGAAATGCATAAATCCTTGTCTCGGTGTATGCGGAATTCAAGCCACATGCCAAGTGATTAATCATATGCCCGTATGTAGCTGCGGAACATCATTGACCGGAGAGTCATTTATTCAATGTGTGGACAATGTTACACGACGTAAGAACAAATATCAATTACAAGGAGTCATTAACACAGATATCTGTTTTAATAATTCCAACGTAAATATGTGGATATAATTTAAAAATAAAAAAAATGTTTTACTTTCTTCAAACGCATTAAAAATCAGCAATGATTTTATGAACATCAAAATTAAAAATAGTTTTACTACTATTTTACATAATATTTGTTATTACAAATAAGTATAACAAATATTTTCTAAAAATTTAAAAAAATTTTTATTGTGAATACTTAGCAGATTTTATCTAACACTAGAACAAACATTGCGCGCGCTACGCGCGCGCCATTTATTATTTCAGATATTAATATATAATTATTTATATTCTCTCTCCAAGAAAAAAAAAGGTATAAAATGTATTCCTCTTTCTCTCTCCATTTCTTTTTCTTATTTTATCTCTCATTCTTACGTTCTTTCATTTTCTTTTTAACTCTCTTTTCGTTTTTCTTTTTCTCATTTTCTTGTTCGCTTACTCTCTTTAACTTTGCTCTGCTCTAACCTCTTCTCATTCTCTCTTTTATTTTTCCTCTTATTCTTTCTCTCTTACTTTTCCTCTGTCTCTTACATTTTCTTCACATCCTCTTTCTTATTCCTTTGTTCTTGATCTTGTTTCTGCGCTTTCTTTGATACACCCTCTTTCTTTCTTTTCTTTCTTTTACATTTTTTTCCTTTATTCTACCTCTCATTCTTGCGTTTTCACTTTTCCTTTAATTCTTATTCTGTTTTTCTCTTTCTCTTTTCTTCATTCACATGCTCTCTCCTATTTCGCTCTTTACTCTAACATCCTCTCATTCTCTTTTTCATTTTTCCTTATTCTTTCTCTCTTATTTTTTATGTCTCTTACATTCTCTTCACATCCTTTCTCTTATTCCTTTGCTCTTGATCTTGTTTCTGCGCTCTCTTTGTCACACTCTCTCTTTCTTTTTCTTTCTTTTACATTTTCTCTCTTATTCTACCTCTTATTCTTGCGTTTTCACTTCTCCTTTAATTCTTATTCTGTTTTTCTCTTTTTCTTTCCTTCATTCGCATGCACTTTCCTATTTCACTCTCTACTCTAACATCCTCTTATTCTCTTTTTCATTTTTTCTTATTCTGTCTTTCTAACTTTTCCTCTGTCTCTTACATTTTTTTCACATCCTCTCTCTTATTCCTTTACTCTTGATCTTGTTTCTGCGCTTTCTTTGTCACACTCTCTCTCTTTCTTTTTCTTTCTTTTACATTTTTTCCTCTTATTCTACCTCTTATTCTTGCTTTTTCACTTCTCCTTTAATTCTTATTCTGTTTTTCTCTTTCTCTTTTTTTCATTCGCATGCTCTCTCCTATTTCTTTTCTTCATTCGCATGCTCTCTCCTATTTCATGCTCTACTTTAACATCCTCTTATTCTCTCATTTTTTCTTATTCTGTCTCTCTCACTTTTCCTCTGTCTCTTACATTTTCTTCGCGTCCTCTCTCTTATTCTTTTGCTCTTAATCTTGTTTCTGCGCTCTCTTTGTCACACTCTCTCTCTTTTTTTTTCTTTTACATTTTCTCTCTTATTCTTCCTCTCATTCTTGCGTTTTCACTTCTCTTTTAATTCTTATTCTGTTTTTCTCTTTCTTCATTTGCATGCTCTCTCCTATTTCATGCTCTACTCTAACATCCTCTCATTCTCTCTTCCATTTTTTCTTATTCTGTCTCTCTCACTTTTTCTTTGTCTCTTACATTTTCTTCGCGTCCTCTCTCTTATTCCTTTGCTCTTGATCTTGTTTCTGCGCTCTCTTTGTTACACTCTCTCTCTTTTTTTCTTTTACATTTTCTCCCTTATTTTCTCCCTTATTCTTCCTCCTTCCTTCTTGCGTTTTCACTTCTCTTTTAATTCTTATTCTGTTTTTCTCTTTCTTTTTTCTTCATTCGCATGCTCTCTCCTATTTCGCTCTTTACTCTAACATCCTCTCATTCTCTTTTTCATTTTTCCTTATTCTTTCTCTCTTACTTTTTATGTCTCTAAGGCCGGCTTCACTCCTTGGCAGAAAAGCAGAAGCAGAAAAGCAGAAGTCCAATCAGAACTCTCACTCATAGTAGACAGTATGTATTGGTATATACCACTACACTACTGCTTACTATGAGTGAGAGTTCTGATTGGGCTTCTGCTTTTCTGCTTCTGCTTTTCTACTAAGGTGTGAAGCCGGCCTTACATTCTCTTCACATCCTTTCTCTTATTCCTTTGCTCTTGATCTTGTTTCTGCGCTCTCTTTGTCACACACTCTCTTTTTCTTTTTCTTTCTTTTACATTTTCTCCTTTATTCTACCTCTCATTCTTGCGTTTTTACTTCTCTTTTAATTCTTATTCTATTTTTCTCTTTCTCTTTTCTTCATTCGCATGCTCTCTCCAATTTCACTCTCTACTCTAACGTCCTCTCATTCTCTCTTTCATTTTTCTTATTCTGTCTCTCTCACTTTTCCTCTGTCTCTTACATTTTCTTCACATCCTCTCTCTTATTCCTTTGCTCTTGATCTTGTTTCTGCGCTCTCTTTGTCACAGTCTCTCTCTTCTTTTTCTTTCTTTTACATTTTCCCCCTTATTCTACTTCTCATTCTTGCGTTTTTACACTTCCTTTAGATCTTATTCTGTTTTTCTCTTTCTCTTTTCTTCATTCGCATGCTCTCTCCTATTTCGCTCTCTACTCTAACATCCTCTCATTTCCTTTTTCATTTTTCCTTATTCTTTCTCTCTTACTTTGTATGTTTCGTACATTCTCTTCACATCCTCTCTCTTATTCCTTTGCTCTTGATCTTGTCTTTGTCACACTCTCTCTCTTTTTCTTTTTCTTCTTTTACATTTTTTCCTTTATTCT
>OV788319.1:12896632-12980270 GCA_928718305.1 Tetramorium bicarinatum
GAAAAAATCGATAAGATTTTCTATTACTTGCATCTTGAGCGGGGTATTTTCCTTTTAATTTAAAAGGTTGCGGAGCATTGTGCAATTTTTTTTACCGAGTCAGTATGAACGAGGTTTGAATAAAAAATGGTTACTTTGAAATCAACACAACCCTATCTATTTTTTCCAGCAGACACACATACAAACACAAACATACACGCGCGTGCGCGACTTTGAGACATTATGACACTATGAAAAAAAATCATGCAACCATTTTTATTTTAATTAGTAAAGAAAAGTCTAGATTTTGTTATAAGTCTGGCAAAAAAATTCTTCGAGTCCGAAAAAGTGCAATTTTTTGAAGGTGTAACACGTTCTTTACGTGTTATTTAAACTCAATTGGCTAACATAAAAAGTAAGGTAAAAAAATAATAACAGTGTTCAAAAGGGCAAACATTCAGCTTTCCAACACTTTTTCGTGAGATTTTGTATGTTGACTTTTTCCCGAGTTATAAGCGATCAAAGTCTTAATAATCACTTTTCACACAAATCTCGAGAACTCGGTCAAAAGAAATTGCACAGTGCTCCGCAACATCTTAAATTAAAGGGAAAAAATCTCGCTACAAAATGCACATAATAGAAAGTTTTCTCGATTTTTTCCACAGCAGGTGTAATGGTGCAAAATTGCAATAAAAATTTTTATTTCGCCGGATTAAATCTTATCATTATGCCGTTTGGTGAGAAAAAAGATTATTAAAATCGACGAAAAGAATTGAAAAGAAGAAGTTTCAAACTTTAAAATAGTTTTCGAAAAATCAAAATGCGATCATTTTTCTCAGTGTTATGTTTGTTTGAAGTTATGTAAAATTTTAACATAGATTAACCTATGCGATAATTTTATTGAGTAGCGTATAATGTACAATTATTTGTGTGTAGCTATTCTCATACAACCTTATTGATTTTAGGTAAACCAATTCCCTTGCTGGCCCTTAGTGAATCTCACCATTCACTTAAGCAAAGCACGGCATTTCATTGTGAAGTAATATCTCTTCTACCTTCAAATGTAACATGGAGTTTTTTGAGATGTCCTAATTATCCATCGTTTGAGAATACAACGACTGTCTATCTAACGGTAAACACAATTTAATTAAAATGAACGTTAATTTGTATCAATTAAACAGGACTTTTTTCGTATCCACTTTGTGTATAATATAAGAAATTCTATGGGTTTCATAGGATGTGACGCAAAAGGTAGCTTATACTTCTTTCTACAAAATCAAGTCAATGGTAGAAATGCCTGTCGAGATATCAGGGCAAATAAAATGTGAGGGTTGTAATACTCTTGGGTGTGACTCTAAGAGTGAAACTATTCTTGTTTCAGGTAAAAATATTTTATTTTACGTATCTGGCTTGTATAATTTGTAATTATGTCTTTTCCTATCTTTCGATGTATTCAGATAAATATCAATTAAAAAGTTAAATCTAAAGAAAAGATTGCATTCTGATCATAAAATTGGTTTACATTATTCTACAAATGTATAGCTATTAAATTTATGCATTTGTTATGCCTAAATGCAAATATACAAAACGTTAAGTTATTTTCATTTACCATTTCGCTCACAAAATATATCGTATCATTGCAAATGTTATTAAACAATCAATGAGTTATAATTCCTAAGAAGGTTTTAGTCTTAAAAATAAATTTTTAGATTAGTATATAAAAAATCAATACAAACTCTTCTTCTTTTAAATTTAGATGGATTAGGCGCTTTAGGTATTATCGGTCCAAGAGAATCTGTGGTACCAGGTGATAATATAGAATTGATATGTGCCGCTTCCGTTTATAATTATATAAATAATTTTACGTGGACTGTACATGTAAATCAAACTGAAAAGCCAGTCAATGAAACAGGTAATTATTTTAAACTAAAAATTAAAAAAAATTAAAAAAGTATTACTTTCAAATATCGGAGTAAAAATGTAAATAAAAAAAAGTTTTCAGGACAAGGAATTATACTTATAATTTAACTTTACTTCTGCTGATAATGATTTCACAAACAATAAAAATAAAATGTGTGTGTTATACACAATATCTTATATTCACAATACAACTTTTTAAATTTTTATTTTTGATTTTTATTTTGATGAAGTCATCTTATTTAAATTATTCCTATATTGCACTCAAAATTATAATTTAATATAACATGTCTCGGATCAAATAATTTTTGTATTGTTGTTGCGATACAATAAGATAAATGAACTATTACAAACGTCAGCAAATAGGTGATTATATAAATATTTATTGATAAATATAAATATTGATTACAGTCTTTGTTATTTTCAGAAAGATTGAAGCTTGTGCAGCACAAAACTGAATTCACTTATCGATCGACGTTGAAACTCAGTAATGTTCAGAAATCAGATGCCCAAAATTACTTCTGTACCGTAAAAATCAAGGCCACGCCGAATCAAGAGATCATAAATTCCCTTCCTAAGCGTGCAACCTACACATTATTTATTTATGGTAAAACTTATTTATTTATTTACAAATATTTGGATTCACAATTAATTTTTTAAAGAAATCTTATCAGGTGATAATAAGTGAACTTATGATAAAAACATTCGCATAGACGCAAAAGCATTTTTTTCTTACTGTAAGAATGAAAAAAGTTTCTATTAATCTGAATTGGTAAACGCTTCCTTTCCAAGTTACATACTTCTTATTTGCACGGACTTCGATTTAACAGACTTTCATAACATTTTATAAAAGAAATCGCTGACAATGATTTTCTTTTACATCAGTGCTTGCTTTGCATCATGTCTCATAGATTGTCGAAGACGTTTTCAGATTTGTACTTTGTATTTGAATACATGTACATACATTTATTTTTCATTGATATTATATTTGTTACATATGTAAATATATATTATATTCTTTAGCTTTAATGAAAAATATATTAAAATATATTAATTAATAAAACAGTAAAATTATTTCCTTCTAAAAATAATAAAAAGATTAAATTTTTCAATAGCAGTGACGTCGCAATTTCTGTTGTTAGTTTGCTAACATAGGATATCAACAGGTTCTATCAGATTTCTGGCAGCAATTTTCTAACATTAGCAGATATTACCAAGTCTGTTTAAAATCTGCAGCCTTTCCGGCATTATGTCCCGCCAGGAAGATCTCTGCTCGATTCCTGCTATTAGTTTGTTGACATAGGATATCAACAAATTCTATCGCATTTCTAGAAGAAATTTTCTAAAATTATCAGATATTACAAAGTCTGTTTGAAATCTGTTGCATTTCTGGGTTTAGATTATGACAGCTATCTTTCCACATAATCTGTCTTTTCAGGTTTGACTGTCAGGGAATAGAAAGTGAATAGAACGACAATTCATAAGTCATGATGCAAAGCATTATTATAATTATTTGTAAGACATATTATTTGTTGTAAACAAAGAGTCTTTAAAGCTCAGAAAGAAAGCGTTTGCTGATCCACATATATGACTCTCCTTCATCTTTTTATTAGAGTAAGTAGTGTATAGGCTTAAAGATGTTCTATCTACTTCTGAACCACCTTGTATTTAATTATACATAATGTACATTATATGTATATATGTGTATAAGTATAAATATTGTACTATCAAGTCAATACAAGCTCGTGTATGCTAAAATAAAAGAATAAATAAGGTCAAAACGAGTGATTAAAAAATAATCAAAAATGATTTAAATTATAAAATAGATAATTGTTAATAAATCTATATGGTTATTACAAAATAAATCAATACGTTTCAACTTCACAGAGTTCTCCACAGCCATGAAATTACAATTATAGTATCATCAAAATTAAATATTTGTTAAAAATGGATATTACGTAATTTTTATACTCGCACAGATCTAACAAAATAAGATCATCATCAATAGGATAAAAACCTTAAAGATCGCAGTCTTTATTTGGAAATAATAATGGTTCATTGTTCTTTAACGGTAAACATATATAGTAGTCTAGTGAAACATATATTATAGTCTAGTGAAAAAATAATATCGCAGTCAAGGATGAAATTGTATCCCATTCTGTGATCGATTCTGAATTTGAAAGAACAGGTGTTTTAGAAAAAAATCTCAAGCTCAACTTATAAGTTAACAGAAGGACACAGTGGTTACTTACGACTCTTATAAAATTTAAATCGTGGATTTCTTACGATGGACGTAACACAGCTAAAGACTGCGAAGTTTAAGGTTTCTTTATCTTATTGACGATGATCTTATTTTGCTAGATTTGTAATAACGTATGGTTGTTTGCGAGTCTGAAAATTACGTGATAACAATATTTTGAAAAAATTTTCAATTTTAATGATACTTTAATTGTAATTTCATGGCGGAGGAGGACACCATGAAGTCGAAATGTTTCGTGTTAATTTATTTTGTAATAACCGTATAGATTTATTATCAATCAATATTCTATAATAAACTTGAGTCATCTTTGATTATTTTTTAATCGCTTGTTTTAGTCTTATTTATTTCTTAATATAAGTATTATGTATAAAATATAATATTTTCTCGTGTGCATAAAGCTCATTCATAATAAAGATGTATTTATTAATCAAGATTCGATCTTAATCAAGTTACATTCATCAAAATGTTCAAACTAATTATTTATTTATCTTTACATAAAATTATACAGACGTAATACTGCCATTTTTCACCAACACCAATATGAATAGGTCTAAAACAAGAAATATCAATATGATCACCGAAGGTCATATTACAGTGATATTGCAATGTTTTGCAGATGGAATACCAAAACCAACAGTTACTTGGTACAAGGTACATGTGCATTAATTATTTTCGTTTCATGAATAAGTAAACATTTCACTGAATGTGTGTCGCATATTGTATTCTAAAAATAATAACTTTTAGGATAATATGTTGCTAAAGGAAAATGATCAATATCTTATTAAATATAATTATCAAGAACTTCACATAAAATATTTTATGCCACACGATAGTGGAATATATTCGTGTCGGGCTATTAGCCGAGAAGGTACTAACGAGACTTACCAGCAGATAATGGTGAAATATACAAAATGTAAATTTTATAAGTAAAAATTATATTTTTAAAATAATACTAAGCAGTTAAATTTATAACGAAAAAAGTTTTCACAGGGTACACATTTGACATAATATTAGTAACTTTACTACCTATTCTGGGTTTTATTCTAGTGATTTTAGTGATCTTCATCACGATTGTAATTTGCCGTAAAAAGGTAAATTACGTATTTCGTAATCGTTATAATTTTTAAGGAAATGTATTGAAAATATAATTTAACAATTTTGTAAAAGAATATCTTATGGAGAATGTAGTCTAATAAAATTGAATTGAATCGCTATACAGAAAATGAGAAAAGAACTGGTGCCAGATCTTTTAAATTTTGATGGAGACACTTTAGAAAATTTAAATCCAAACTCAACAGTTAAAGATCAAGCCCAATTCCTTCCTTATGATAAGAAGTGGGAATTTCCAAGAGAACGATTAAAGCTGGGTAAGCACGAACGTGTTTTATACATTATGTTATAAATATCGAGCAATCCGATTTAATTAAGTAGATTGTGAATGATTATTTTTCAGGAGAGCAATTGGGTAGTGGTTACTTTGGAGTGGTAATAAAGGCAAAAGCACTTGGAATGTGCAAAAATAAAACTGTCACTACTGTTGCCGTAAAGACGGTTCGTCGATCAGATAATCCAATTTACATTCATGCACTTGTAAGTGAATTGAAAATTATGGTGCACCTTGGCAAACATCTGAACGTCGTCAATCTTCTTGGTGCTTGCACTAAGAATATTTTAAAAGGTATACATTGCTGTAAACGAAAGACTATGTTAAATATTTAATTGTTTTATTATAATAACACTTCTTTAAAGAAACTACGTTTCTCGTAATTTTTAAAGAAACATGCAGTAAATAAAGTTATGTACTTATTAATCATTGCCAATTATGTTACTACAGGTGAACTGCTGGTGATAATTGAATATTGCCACTTTGGAAATTTGCATAAATATCTTTTAAGTCATAGAAGTAATTTCATTAGTCAAATCGATTCAACAACTGGAAAATTCGATCTTTCTATCGGTGCAGATATATTAAAGACAATTGCTAACGTCGGTAATGATAGCAGGTTTGTCTGGTCACATTCTATCTCAGCTAAAAGTCATGTTTATGTATTGTTTTGTTGATAAATATACCATACAATATTCTGACAGTATTTGTAATTGTAGTCTAAACTAGTTGTATTTTATATCTCTCTTCTTTTACAAAATATTACATAAAAATTAATTAAAAACACGTATCCTGTCTTTATGTATAAAAATAACTTCAAGAGATACGTACGGTATTAAAATTGTGATAAATTAATAATTCAATAGTCAAATAATTTTAATTTTTAGATAGAATTGTTTTTAGCGAAATAAATTTATATACTCTAACACAAAAACATATTATCTTGATAATACAATTTCATCAGATATTTTAAAGAATTTTACTTTTGAATAATCGAACTTTGTATCCGTGAAATGTAAACTAATAAATAAAAGAATTAAACACATAAAACGCATGTACAAACAGCTACAAAGTAACAAAATTTTTTTTCATGCCAAATAATAAAATATACGGAAGTATATTTATTATTTTCTAAATTGTAGTGCGAAGAATACCGATGTGGTACAGGATTATCCAGAGACCAATCCAGACTCTTCAGAGGTTAATATTTTATCAGAATGCGTACGTAACAGTAATTCATGGCATTCAGATATATTATAAATAAAGGCGAGTTTCGAAAAAGTCTGATTACTTTATTTACAGACCACGAATAATGATGAACATTTCAAACCGATCTGCACTCAAGATCTATTATCTTGGTCATTTCAAGTAGCACGTGGAATGGAATATCTCAGTCAAAGAAAGGTAAAAAAAGATCTCATTTACAATAAATGTATAATAATATTTAACCTTTCGCCATAAATTCAAAGTTCTGAATTTTCTTACGAAAAGTTTTGATATAAAGTGACACTCCCATACGCCGTATAATCTCAAATTTCTAATATAAATGATCTGGCTACATAATTTATGTTAAAGATTTAAGAGCTTTAAAGTTCATAATTAACGTCATATCTCAGATTTTAGAGCAAAAAACTAAATTTTACAATATCTGTAGACAGGGATTTGATATAAATATAAGTATAATTACGTAATTGTGCAAAAGAAATTATTTTAAAGTTACTTTGATATGGTTACTTTCAATTTCAATGTGGTTAATGAATCAATGAAGTATAATGGAATGAATTAGAATTGTGCAGTTTCGAGCAACATAAAGAAAATTGTTTCTTGGAAATCTGCTCCACAGAATAAAATCTACTTAACTGCATATATTCAAATTCTTACATTTCTCGTATCATCATATCACCATATGTTGTATATCATTTATGATAGAACGTATATATTCTTCCAGGTGTTGCATGGTGATTTGGCAGCAAGAAATATTTTACTTGCCGAGGACAATGTAGTGAAAATTTGCGACTTTGGTCTAGCAAAGGATATGTATAAAGATTATTACAAGAAAAATGGTAATGCTCCAGTGCCCGTAAAATGGATGGCCATCGAATCGATCGGAGATCACGTTTTCTCGACGCAATCTGACGTGTGGAGTTTCGGCATAATGCTCTGGGAATTTTTCACTCTGGCTAAAGTGCCATATCCCGGCATAGTAGCAGAGAAATTGTATCAAAAATTAATCGAAGGTTATAGAATGGAGCAGCCAGATTACGCTACCCGCGAAATATATGACATCATGTTACAGTGCTGGGAAGCTAAACCAGCGTCACGTCCAAGCTTTACAAATCTTGTGGAGAGCGTTGGAAATTTATTGGAAGAAAGTGTAAGAATGGTGAGTCATACTTTTTCACCTTCATTCTGCAACGTTATGATTACGATATGACACAATCAACGAGGTAAAACGTAATATACATATATACAGGGTTGCAAAAGATTAATTCCTTTTCAGACATAATTCACAAATCATTCCAAATTCTGAAAAGGCTTATGAATTAAAAGTTTAATTCATAATTCTGAAAGGGATTATGATTTAAAAATGAGTTTAATTAAAAAATCCGAAAGGGTTTGTGAATTTAATTTCAAACAAGTCCAGATGATTAGATTGAAAAACAGTAAATTAATTCACAAGTTATTGATTTAAGTCTCGTGCGAGGAATAAATTCATAGTTCGTTCCTAAAATTTAGTCGAACAAATTTAATTGCAATGTAATATGAGCGATAAAAACGACTCACAGAAGATGTTTATGTATCTTAGATTATCGATGACGAGGTTCAGGTCATGCGCTTTGTAGTTTTCGGAGTGTAAGTGTAAAATAACTTTAAATTAAGTGTGTAAATGTCCCAGGTCGCTGATGACGGAGTCCAGGTCGTGGCTCACTGTTCTCGGTCTCTAGTTGAGCATTTGGTTTGAGTATATGTTCCAATAACCTTAGATCACCGAAGATGGAGCATAAGTAATTGTAGTTTTTACATTAAATCATAATTTATAAGACCTTTCGGAATTATGAATTAAACTCACTTTTAATTCATAAGTTTTTTTGGAATTATCATTGAAAATCACTTTTAATTCACAAGTTCTTTTGTAAGGATAAATGGAGCAGTGAATCACCGAATTGTCGAATTTGGAGAATTGAACATGAATTACTCAAACATATTTGTTTATACCACAAAATCAGATTTTTCTATCCTGTTTAGGATTAATTGAGATTCAGTATTTATATAAATAATTATTTTTTCTTATCAAAATTATTTATAAATCAATTATAAAATCTGTTATACACTATAGTCCAATAAATGACCGTTTGGTAAATTTTTAATAAAAATTTTATTTATTAAGGTTTGTGTATTATTTTGACTTAAAAATAATAAACTTGAAAAATGTTAATAAACCCTATGTACAAACATTTAAGAAAGAACTTTTAAGTTTATAATCTACATTTCATTTTACTATGGTCATTTACTGGTCCGTTTACCCCTAATTAATAATTAAATTTACTTTTAATTCACAAGTTCTTTCGGAATTATGGACCTCGCGATACTTTAAACATTTCTTTTTCGAAAATGCCTGGCCATCTGGCCCTACTGGTTCACACAGTTAAGTTTCGTACCGAGTATACACGCTCACAAAATTTTATTCAAATCGGAGATTCCGACGTCGTGACCTTCCCTTGTCAACAATAAATATTTACGGAAATAAAGAGTAAAAATACATTGCTATTTGATTCTTTTTTATTCGTTTTATATTAGAGAGTATTATTATTTATATAAAATTGATAATCATACATTTATTTTTATATTCCTTTCATAATCTGTATTATTATTTTATTTATTTTAGATTCATTTTCATTTTATGTAGGGGAGATCGGGCCACCATGGGCCACAAAAATTCAAGTTTTAAAAATTGCTTTTAAATATAAGAATTTTTATCTCATTTTTTAATAATTAAAGCACAATGTATATATTTCAAAATTTATTTAGTGTTTTCGATAAATATTGATTAAGTTTTCAAAAAGAAATTAAAATACAATTTTTGGGAAATGACCCATAGTGCCCCATGCCTGGGATGCCATGGGTCACCCCCAAAAACTATGTTTATCAAAAAAATAATGAGCTAGGTTTACTTAAAAAATAATGGACTAAGTTTATTTATAAAAATAATGAATATTTATAAAAATGAAAAAAAATTGAATTTTAGATATTTTTTTATTACAACGTTCAAAACTAAATTTATTCAAAAGATTAATGAAAAAGTTACAAAAGTTAAAAAAATTGTACATATTTAAAAATCTTTAATTGTATATATTGTAAGAAATTTTATATATTTAACAAATTAATTAATTAATAAGAATGTAACATAACTGTTTTGTATTGTTTCATTTAATCATAAATATATTAGATGTGCGACCCATGGTGCCCCGGCATTAGGTGACCTATCGTGCTCCGAATGCACATAATATTGAAAACGAAGAAACATAACGAGAAAAATTAATGATACATAATTATTCGTAGTGTTATATTATGACAAAAGATGCTCGAAAGTTGCTTCTAATTTTGAGTACATGTATATTTTATTACAAAAATGATATTAAAATATTTCTAAGTGGTTAAAAAATTACTTACGCATCACCAAAATTATTTACGTTACGTGCGTCTCAAGGTAACAAGTATTTTTCGCTGATACCTACATATGAAGTGTAGGTAACAACAAAGTATAATTGTCACATGGTAACAGTACCAATCTAAACATTCTAAATTAATCCAAACATTCAATGACTCATGGTACCCCGATCTTCTCTATATCAGATTCAACTTATGTTATTATATAGCCGTATTGAAATTTGCGCTATACATTACGACTATATAATATACATAAGTTGAATTGTGTTATTTTTCTATCACCACTTAAAGATCGAGACAGAAATTGGAGACGGAATAATAGAGGAAAGTCACCAATACCGGCACACCAGTTTGTTTATTAACAATAGTTAAATAGTTTATTAACAATAGTTAAACAAAAGCTAAAAATAAGAGTTTGATAGCAGAAATACAAACTAGAAAGTGTCTTCTATCAAATATAGTAGTCATTATAATACTATTTCATATTTTGTACATAATTAATATTTTCGCAACACATGTCAAAAAGAGTGTCTGAGAAATTGGGATCCAAAACTGGAACACGTGTTTAAAATTACAATAAGTGAGGTAAAAGTTGCCAACTTTAGCGATATTATCAGATCTATGTTACTGTACCTTTTATTCTTACTGAGAAATGTACCATTGTAGAGCAATTTTATGTTTTAAACCGTATTATGAAAAAAAAAATTCATGAAAAAGAAAAAAATAAGTAAATCTTGTAATTAGGTAGTAAAATATATTTTTATATATTAAACAATTAATTTTATAAAATTAAAAGGTTAGAACAAAACATTTTGAGAATAAAGAAAATTTAAAACCTGTGATTTGTTCTCACGAAGAAATGTAGTCCGCTTAACGCTACAGGAGCAATTTTATGTTTAAAACTGCATTACGAGGCAAATATGACAGATACATATATAAATAAAACAGTTTTAGGAAGCTACAAATATATAATGATGTAACAAATGATGTAATATTATCAATAGTACATTCCCTATTGTTTAAACTATCCAATTTGTAAGAAAATTGTGCAAATTTTATTTTCGCTCTTGAAGAATTCGTTTTTATCAGATTTTATATAAAAAAAACCACGAATGTATGAACTACGAGTTTCTATTTCTTTAATTATCTAAAGGGACCATGTTTTTATCGGTATTCATACAGTGTAATGTTTAATTTCCGAGAAATAGGGGGTGCCGCTTTATAAGGTCTGTGCCAGTATTGGCGACTTTACTGTACTATTCCGAAATGGGAATCTAACGTGGGTGATGTATTGATAATTTCATATATCCTAAGAAGCAATGCCACATTGCATATTAATCATACATTAATTGTTTATTCCTTTTCTATCTACACTATAGTACGTTCTGTTGTTATATTATTTCTACTGTCGTATCATATATATATATATTCTTATTGTCGTATAATTCTAATAATTTTACGAAAAGGCGATTTTGATATTAATTTGCATATTAATTAGAGACTGTTTACATACATACAGGGTGTCCGATAATTATTGACACAACGCTCGTGAGCAGATAGAGTGGACTAAACTGAGTTGAAAAGTCCTCTACCATTTTGAAATTTTCGCAATAGTTAACGAGATATCAATTATTGAAAATCACCGATTTAGCCCAGCCTACCGCCGAATGCAAGCGCGCGGCAAGAAGCATTCGAGCTGCTCGAGCTAAGCACGGCCCAGCGGAACAAGTATTGGCTGGCGGTGCGTGGCCAAAGAGAAGGAGCGATGATGTAACTACAAACAACGGCGCGCTGTCCTTCTCCTTAGCTACGCACCGCAAGCCAATACTTGTTAACTATTGCGAAAATTGCAAAATGGTAGAGGACTTTTCGACTCAGTTTAGTCCACTCTATCTGCACACGAGCATTGTATCAATAATTATCAGACACCCTGTATATATATATATATATACAGGGTGTCCCACAATGAATGGCCAACCCGTCAATGGTACATAGTTTGCATCACACTGAACAGAAAAGTCTTATACCATTTTACGAATGGCGCAATATTAATCGAGTTATTAATTGTTAAAAATCGGAAGAAGGGATAGACAGCGCGGTGCGGGAGACGCGAGAGCGGCAATGGCAGCAGGAGCAGCGAGCCCCCGCCCACGTCTCCCGCACCGCGCTGTCTATCCCTTCTTCCGATTTTTAACAATTAATAACTCGATTAATATTGCGCCATTCGTAAAATGGTATAAGACTTTTCTGTTCAGTGTGATGCAAACTATGTACCATTGACGGGTTGGCCATTCATTGTGGGACACCCTGTATATATATATATACAGGGTGTCCCAGAATTGCGGAACACATTTTCTTGAGCAGATAGAGCTGACGAAACTGAGTCGAAAAGTTCTTTACCATTTTGTAATTTTCCCAATAGTTAACGAAATATTTATGATTAAAAATCACCGTATTAGCCCGGCCCTCCGCCGAATATAAGCTCGCGGCGAGATACGACCGCCCAGCGTTATTGTTTCCAAGGAGGAGTTGTTTTCTACAAATGGCAAAAAACAGGGGGACAGGGGGACGCAGCTCAAAACCGCCGCTCGTAGGCATTGCCGCGTGTAGTAAACAATTCCTCGAGTGCCTAGCAACGCTGGGCGGTCGTCTCGCGCTGCGCGCTTATATTCGGCGGAGGGCCGGGCTAATACGGTGATTTTTAATCATTAATATCTTGTTAACTATTGCGAAAATTGCAAAATGGTAAAGGATTTTTCGATTCAGTTTCGTCCGCTCTACCTACTCACGAAAATTTGTTCCACAATTCTGGGACACCCTGTATATATATATATATATATATATACATATATGTATATTTATATTGCAACGTTGTAATATTTTTTGTTATATACTTTAGCATTTTCTATGTCGTGTTATATTGCTACTGTTGTTATATTTTGTTGTATTAACTGTTGTATTGCTACTGAATTGCTACTATCGTATAATTCCAATAATTTCATAAATCTCAAAAAGACGATTATTTCTACCGTATTATTGTTATAATATTAAGGAGTTTAGTTTCATTGCATTGCAAAATATTATTAATAAATTTATTTTGATTTGTGTATCGCCAATATTAAATTATTTTTTGTCACAAACAAAATTTTATTTATGTTTTATGGTTTTACTTTAATACACATGATACGATTAATTTTTTCGATTAAGTATACCTAATCAATAACAATTATTATTATAATATAATTACATTATAATAAAATATCTTTTACTTCATTATGCTACAATATTTATAATAAAATATAATTGAATTATTTTAAAACAGGATATATATTTCTCTATTTATGCAGTATGCCAAGAATAGTATATGTAAAACACACAGGGACAGAAATGTCTGACTATCTGAGTTGGTCGCATACAATCAAGAAATGTTACTGTATCATTACGAATCGAACCGGAAATGTAGAAAATGTTACTGTATTTTATTACGAATTGAACCGGAAATGTACGAAATGTTACCGTATCATTACGAGTCAAACCGGAAATGTTACTGTAATTTTACAGTCCTGTAATATTAAATTACAATGTTACATTACAATTTTACATAACATTTTGTACACTTCTAATTCGGTTCGTAAATATAATATTTGACAGTTTAATAATACTACTAAGAAAAGTATTATTGCACTACCGTTTCTACATTATTTCCGTGCTGGGTAAATTTACTTTTACAATCTGTTTCATTACACATGAAGACATTACTTTTACTTTGTATTGTAAAATTACGAACGCGAGGAAATTTATACCTATTATAATTGGTCCTAATATTACGCACTATAATAGGCGTAAACTTACATAAAAATTTTTTACAGTGTAATGTATAATCTTAAGATGTAACGGAAAAGAGAAACTTTTTAGAAAAAGTAACAGTAACAGTAACTTTAAAGCGTTATTTTTACAAAGTAATATTCACAATTTTGGAAATAAATAATCATACATTTAAATTGTAGTAATCAGTAATTTATTTGATAAAATCTGAAAAATTTAATTTAGAAATGTATATAAGTAATGTATTTTCGGGATACTATTTATTTATAAAATTTTATTAAATATCGTATCTCATATGTTAATATATTATTTTAATACAATATTATATAATATTAACATGCATGCTTCAAAGATGATACAGCACATAACAAAATGTTCTCTTTCTGTTTCAGCATTACATTAGCCTAAACAATCCGTACATGGACATGAACGAGAAGAACTTTAAAACTGGCAAGAAGGATTATTTAATGATGATGTCTGCACCGGATCATGCAGTACTCTCATTTTCGGGTCATAAGTGCGAGAATTCACAATTGTCGAAAGACATATCGAATTCGTCACATTTACACGTGAACCCCGGTTCAAAGGACGAATTTGAGATATTTAATCCTAATCCTATACAGGATCGCTCACATATTGAGTTTCCATTGCCCGAATTGGATTGCGAGGACACGCTAGAACTGTTTCCCATATTGAACCACGAAGAAGATACCTATTTGAAACCTATCAATGTTTATGAGAAGAGAGTAGAATTTATTCTACGAAGACAAACAATGAAGGACCAAATGGTCAACAGAACGGAACAAAATTCCGTTTACTGCAACGTACCACGGAATTCACTTGATAAATTTGACCAACACGAACAAAAATAGTAAACAAATATAACAGATTCCAAAAACAATATTACGCGCAGTCATGCATCAGCGTGCAAAATAATTATGTGAACATGTTTGAAAGACCTGATAAATATATCAGATAACTTTAGTAATTCTAATTGCATAATGATTAACAACCGCAAAATAGACGAAAAGAACAAGTCCGTTTGAAAATTCGATAGCTCTTATATAAATCAGCATTATTAAAGTTTTAAAAATAGGATTTAGTACAGTTAAATAATTTAATTATAAATCTACATTCCAAATACTTTATAATCATTGTGTTAAAATAATTGTTATTGTGTCACATCATAAATAACACGCAATAATAGGTTTAGTATTTTAGTATCGAGTTTAGAATTTTGTACAACATCTTTAAATCAAAGTGCCATAATGATTAATAATATACCGAGAATACGTTAGTAAATAGAAGGAACAGGAATATTTTCTTATCTAGATTTCTTTTTTATTACTTATATTTCATTGTGAGAAAGCGAGACAGTATGTTTTTGTAAAATAATTAAAAATATTTTAATACTATCTATTCCTTCTTCAAAGAATATCACTACGAGACATTTGCTTATTTTGTATTGACTCATTGATTGTCACATAGTTGCCTATTAATTAGCAATTACTGGGAGAAATGTGAATTCGTTGCAATGATAACGATGATGCGTAGTAGTGTTTAATATTCAGTAGCTCCAATTTATCAACTCAGGTTCGAAATTAACTAAAGGTGATGCAAAGTAAACTGTATTGTTTTATTCACACAAATATTGTTAGCATCTACATAAATTATTATAGTAATTTATATTCATATTACTGAGGGGAGTTTTCATTTTCATTTCATTTTTTCATTCATTTCATTTCAAAGAATTCTAATATTGCATTTATAATATCTCACATATTGTTCTTGCATACTTGTTTCATATTTTCAACAATAGTTTTTTTAATTTAGATTTATTTTAATACTATTTGAGAAAATTAAGCTGCTTTCGTACATATTTCTGACCAATTAATTTTTTATACAATTATATGTATACTTTTATATAATTATATGTATACTTTTAAGTATTTGTTACATTTATCATTAAATTAATAATTAATATTTAATTAATATAAATAATATTAATATTATGTTTTATTGTACTTAGGTTTGTTATTTATACTAACAAGAAGACTACCAACTCTGGTAATAATAGATTTTTTGTTTTTACATATATTGTAGAGGGTGTCTCTTTGTATACGTCGGTAAGCGGAAAAGTCGCGACGGGCCTTAGTTTACGAGAAAATTAAGTTGAATATTTACGAGTGCCAGAAATCCCGGGACGTTAAGATAATTTTCACATCGAGCGGCGTGGGGCAGCGGCGAGTGCCAGTGACTCGCCGCTGCCGATCCGGGTTAGAGTCCCGTTATTTTTTCTTTTTATTAAATTATAAACGGTCCTATAATAAATCGTGAAATATATACATATTATTTATAAATATTGACAATTGCAAATGATAATTTGTCTACTAAGAATTCAATTAACGACATTATTTTTAAATTAATTTTTATTGTTTAAAGTATCGCAACAAATTTTAAATAAAATGTTTGTATTTAACGATTTTACATTAATAGTAATATTTTAATAGTAATGTTTTGGTAGAGATCAAGTGGATTTTTCCGTTATTTTTTCGTTTTTATTTATTTTTTATAAACTGTAGTGGGCAAGACAAAAACTTGCATTTATTTTACAGGGATAAATCTTAATCAACAGGACGAAGTATCAAATCAATGTTAAATCGAACATTTTTTAAATTATCAATAGGCTCCAAGTAAAAATTGTGTACCAAAGGAACAACCATCGATTTCATTTCCAACATAGCAAATCGTTGACCTATAATTTAATACATATCGTAATCTATTTATATAATAGAGTATTATACTCAACATCAAGACATAAAAAAAAAATATACAGCTTACTAATGCAATTACGTGGACTAGCACTGAATGGTACATATGAATATGGATGACGATTTCGAATTTTCTCAGGTAAAAATCTATCAGGATCAAATACTTCTGGATTTGTCCAAAAATTGGGATCTCTGTGGGCGTTGTAAATATGAAGATCCAGGTATGTTCCAGCAGGTACTAAATAAGACTCTAAAGATCATATTATATAATAAAATTATTAAAAAATTAATAAAAAATATTTTATTAAAATTTTACAGTTGTTTGCATGTAAACGTGTATATACAGGGTGTCCCACTGAAAGTGGCCACTCCCTTTTATCTTTTTAACTAAAAAAGATAGACCATAACAAATATACATCAAATTAAATGGCTTAAACTGAACTTTATTGTGAGCATAGTGGTTACTTACAAAAGCTATCTGTTAACGAACAGTGAGGTATGCGTAATTTTTTAAATAATAATATGGATATTTCGACATAATAAAAGTTATAGCTTTGTTTAAAACGAATATAACGCTGTATGATTTAATGTGAGTATTTTACATATATTGTATGAGTTTTACCAATTTGAAATAGTGCGGGCGACGTTTACCTTATTATTCTCGGTTTAAATTTTATTAAGTATTGTTCGTTTAATGTTATTTTCTGTAAATATTACATGTTTTATTTTATGTAGCTTTTAAATACAATTTTTGTGTCGTAATATAATAGTGTCATAAATAAAATGATTAATAAAGATATAGAACTCTAAAATAGAAATGTTGCATTTTTTATATATTTCTTACTCATATGTTTGACATATAGCATGATATATTTAAAAATGTATAACAATAAGAAATTGGTTAAATGCATACGTAGTTTTACATCTTCTTCAGTATGACGTGATATTATAAACACACTAGAATATAAGCGTAGTGCTTCCTTTATACATCTCTCCAAATATGATAAATCTTGTAATAATTTCATAGTAAATTTTTCTCCATTCACTTGCAAAGCCTTATTGATTTCGTTCCTGACACGATCCTGTATCATCATTAATAATTAAAAAGAAGTTCTTACAGGGTGTCCTAAATCCGTATCGTAGTATATCTTCTTAGTAACAGACAAGTGATAAAAGTGCTCCTATGAATGTCGTCCACTTTTATAATATTATGATTATTGTATGAATTTACAGCAATATTATTTTCCCGCATCTTTACGCATTGCATTAATACATTCTTTTTACAACTAATAAATGTAAGAATTAAAGATATGTAAAAAATAATTTAAATAAAAATTTGTGACATGTTTCAATTTCAGCTATCAAAGATCAATCAATATTACACAACATGAAGATGACTACAATGTTACTTGTTATGTTTCCGTACCTGAGCGTACGAAATTTCAGCCTTGTTATTCATGAAATGTAATTGATTCCCTTTTAAAAACTATTATAGCCTCGACATTTTTATATTAGGATTTTTGTTTTAAAATATTCTAAGGAATCTGTTATTAAGAGGATATATGGTAGTTTTAGGATATCCTCTATAATATTTCTGATTATAAGTAGAAACAAATTCTGAAAAATTCCGAAAATATTTATTTTACAAGGTTTCTCTGTTAATGGTATGCTGGAGTGATGCTCGAACTTGATCAAGGTCGATAATGTAGGTGGAATTCTAAGCTATAATATTATAAATTATCAAACTAGCTTTACAGAATATAAAATCCTTTTGCAGGATTAAAGTACGCGCAAAAATGAATCAATGAGTATCGACTTCACATCAAAGACGAAAAAAAATTAAAAATTTTTACTCTATTTTATCAACTTTCACACGCCCGTCAGCATAAATTCTCGTATCGCAAATACGTCTTATTTAGGCATCAGAGTCTAATTTTATAAACTCAACAGTGTTTGTTTGCGTTATCTATGTGTGTGGAACTTCGAATTTCGTGAGTACAAATTGCAGATCTTTTATATCAAGCAAATATTATTATGACGTGACAGCTTCAGACGCCATTTTCAACTAAGAAATGATAATAGTATCGTAAATTAAAAATTTTTTTCCATATGCGACATAAACTCTACAATCCAGACTGAATTTAATGCTTATGCTTTAATTCGGGAGAAGGATTTCCGAATCTACAAAACCAATAAGAAGAATTTACGTGACAAAAATTATTGTGTTTAATGGGTAAAACAGAACGCTCCAGCATCCCCTTAATGTATCAAATTATACACACACGCACGCATGCACGCACACACACAATTAAGATCAATATTAAAAATTTTAATATTTAAACATTTTTAATTTAAAAGAAAATTTTTAAAAAATATTGAAATATGATAGCTCTTCTTTGACAATAAATACTTGGATGTCCTTATGTTCAGCTAATAGTGCCAAAATGAAACACAGACCCGTCGCTACAATATCGTGCCCTTATTATCAGAAACATCAATAACCATTACATATATATTTATATGCTAAATAATGTTTAAGTGATTTAAATAATGTTTAAATGTGTAAGAAAAGCTACAAGAGAAAAATGACTAATGCATACCTCAAACATAAAAGTATCGACTTCTTCTCTAATGTCTATATCAGTCATAAGACCCTCACGAGATGCCGCTATTAGAAGATCCAACATCGCAAGCCGTTTTTTTCGTACTAAATCGAAATATACAACCATATAAGTATGAATTAATAGTTCAATATTTTTTATATTTTCATTACATCATATTCAACAATATTACATAATATACAATATTAAAAAATTAAACAACATTTTGATTTTAAATTATACAATATTCATAAAATTTAATTTATTTCAGTATTTGTTAGAGCTCAATTGTTCAAATTAAATTTAATGTAATCCTGTACAGAATATTTTTCTTTTCAAGGAAAAATCTGTTTGCCTTCTGTGGGCTTGTTTTCGAGCCTTGTTGTTCTAATTTGAAATTAACGGTTTTCGTCAAGGTAGGAGATCGACAAACAAAAACAAATTTTCACGTGCAAATTAATAGCAACCGTAACATTGGCGACAACCAATCCGAGTATTCTTCAGGTCTCCCTCTCCGCTCAATCTTGCGGCTGATACCAGCCTTTCGGCAACTGAAAAAGCCTCCGCTTTTAAGTTCGGTTCGAGAGAATATAAATATATGATCTGCATCCTCGCTACAGAAGCTCGTGAGAGTAAAGGCGGTGAATCCGATATGATCGCGGTAATTTTCAGCAGTCTTTTTTGTCAAACCGAACACCGTGCATTATTTGAGTCAGTGCGTTGCGGAACTGTATTGATCAAGGACGAACAATTGACACATTGTAAATTAAGCGAATAAAATTCGTGACCCACTAAGATTGAAAGTGACTTAATTCCTTCTCACATCAATTATATCCTCACCAAGTTATTTAGTAGCTCAGATCGCTCCTGCTCGTTCTCATATTCTTACTCTCACTATTACGTTCCTGACTATCTTGAGTCTGTCTCAATTTATCTAACACCCTCACTACTGTCCAAAAAGCTGTTAGACAGAAATTCAGCACTTCATTCCTCTCGCTTTCTCTGAGCGTTCCCGGCACCTCAAAGTCGCACGACCGATCTCTCGCTCGATCGTGCACAGTATTTTTTTAATACTGATCAGATTTATAGAATCTATGAATTATTGCTACTGATTGCATTACGTACTTCCTGTCGATTCTGCGTCATTTTCTCCTACCGATGTGTCGTTATCAAAATTTTTCAAGTATTGACCATTAGTGCGATCGTGATAAAGTTTTCTTTCTGCAATAATCTGTATAAATAGAACATTTATAGTTTTTCTACAATGTATATGAATATATTAGCAACTCTGCCAACATTAATATATTATCTTACTATTCTCATTATATTATTATATCTATTATATTCTCATATGACAGTTTTAGAATTGTTATCATAATTTGTCATAGTGTATGTTGTTTAAATATAATATTAAGTGGCATATTTGCGTACTTGTTCAGTAAATCCATGCAATACTTTCAGAACTTTCCTTTGTTCTTTACAATTCCGCGTCAACGAGAATATCCAATCATTGTATAGCCATGGCCTCATTGCTCTAAACAGTGATTAATGAAATACAAGCATGCCACTATAAAAAGGCGATAACGTAATTTTGCCAAATCTTGTTTTAATTGTTTTAGAAACTCTTATAATTTATAATAATTCAGTAACCATATGAAAAAAAAATACAATAACTCAATATATTTTGTTTTAATATTTAAGATTCCAATGAAAATATGCTAAAGGGATATGTAGATTTTTGCGTAATATTCAAATCATTAGAGGAGAAGGTGGTATTATGGCCACTGCAGGTATTATGGCCATATATATGTATTATCTCCATTATTAAATGACGAATTCTAATAATGATTAATGAAATCATTTGTTTAGTAGCCTGTCGTTATGTAATGGCGGTAATGTGCCAATACACAATAAGCGAGATTTTTTTACAAGGCATTTTTACTTTTGAGCATTTCGAAACTTTTTTAAGATACATTTTAACATTTAATTATACATACTTCCTCATTATTTTTAATCTTAAGTGTGTTACTGCATGAATGTCTGTACACTTGAGTTTTTTTTGTTTATTAATTTTTTATTCGGTTGTATATATTTTGAGTTATGCATAGTTAAAGAATAGCATAGTGTTTCGCTAATATGGTCCTCTAATGTGGCAATTCGTCGGGGCAATAAAATATAATGCACATATGTGATTATTGCAAATAGCTTTTTTTTATTTTCTTTAAAAGTCTATAAGAGAGTTTATAAGACTACAATTTTTTAAAGTTTTATTTTAATTTGTAATTTTGAAATCTAATTAAATTTTAAGTTTATTTTGTAAAAACTGTCATCTTGGCAATTCATCTATGCAATAAAATATAATGTTGCAATAAAATACAATGTTTTTTCAACAAAATCAAATTTTAAAATTTATTTTTGTAGTGGACCATGTTACCACCCCCGTTTCTTTTCATTTTGCAAGGTTTTACATTTTTATAAATAGTAAGCTATGTAATAAATATTTTGTAATTTTAAGTCTAGAAACTCTTAAACAATATTTTAAGGAATACAATCGTCAAGTTTCAATTTAAAATATTAATTATTAATAAGGTTTTTATGTAAAAAACAAAAAGGTGTCCATAATACCACCTTCTCCTCTATATTTTGTTAACTATTTATTTTTAAGTTAAAAAATTATCTAATTTTATCTTAAATTGCATGTTGTCTCTTTTATGGTATTTTAATATTTAATATTTGAAACGCTTTAAACAACATTATTTTTACTGAATAATTTGACAGGTCATATGTTTAAATTTCTAATTATCAACAAATATAATACATTATATTGAGTATCATTATTTATGGGGTGTCTGGTAAAGATTGAATCAACGCTCGTAAGCAGATAGAGCGGACTGAACTGAATCGAAAAGTCCTGTAGCATTTTGCAATTTTTGCAATGGTTAACAAGTTATTAATTGTCAAAAATTGGAAGAAGGGATAAACAGCGCGCAGTGCGCGAGACGTGAAAGTTCCAGTGGCCTCTGCTTACGTCTCGCGCACCGCGCTGTCTATCCCTTCTTCCGATTTTTAACAATTAATAACACGTTAATTATTGCGTTAATTATTGCGAAAATTGAAAAATGGATACAGGACTTTTTGACTCGGTTTAGTCCGCTCTATCTGTTCATGAGTGTTGATTCAATCTTTACCGGACATGTATATATATTGTACATAGATATAATTATACAGTTTAAATCTACAACTTATAACATATTGTCGATATAATTATTTATTATATTATATTATTTATAAATTACCTATCACTAGAAAGATCGCACATCCGATGAACCGCTTCTTGATATCGCTGTTGAAACACACCAAGGTCTTGTAGAGAAGTGCCCATGGCAGTTTCTGCAAACGCATTAGTAAAAATAATATAATATTATTATACTTATTTTATGAATATCTATACTTGTAAAAATTACATATGAATCAATATGTAACATTGATGTTTTCAAGCGCAGGCGCGTTAATAGGCATACAATTATGCAACGTCTCGTCCGGATGGATAAGTGTAGCGCGCTCCCCTGTGCTATACTTAACAGGCGTTTTAAAGCAAGTAAAAACGCACACGCTGTCCGCTCTCGACTGCGCACACATGGACTGCGCCCTCGTTGGCTCTTCATTGTTTTTCCTGTTGCATGAACTCAACAGTGTGACAATTTTCAGTGACGTATTTTTTGTACGTTTTAAGTAGATTACAACCCAGAAAATAGCAGAATCTGTACAGTGGTCTAGGAAAGTAAAGGATCGTCGTCGAGAAGTCGCCGGATGGACATCGAGGACAAGCGCTCCCGTCGAATCAGCGCATTGACAGATAGTAAGGTTAAAGGGCCTCGGGCTCGTTCTTTACCTTTGTTTACTTCATCCGTCGTCCACCAAAGCAGAGCGTTGGACTTAGAGCAGGAGGTCGTCGCCTAGCGAATGCTCCAATCGAGAGAATCCTGCCTCAGACGGAAATTTTAAGGCAATGCCCGCTTGTCGGGAAGGGCTAGGAGATCCGCACGACACAGGTGTGTACGAAATTCCCAGATCTGTAAACTCAGACAGCGGAACCGACACAACCTTTTCCGATTCTCGGAATATTCTTTCGTCCTCTGCAGCTTTAATTATCAATATGTTAAGTGAGGAGCTACCTCCTAAACCCCTCTCATTTGGCACGATCATTCGAGAGACGAAAGCTGCACCCGCTGTTGTGGGAACGGACGAGTCGGCGGACACTCTTTCGCAGAAGCTTTTCTGTTTTGACTTTGAGTCAGCGAGATCCCTTCCTTGATATTATTTAGCCGTCTAAAAAAGGGACGCGGCCTCACGCAGTAAGGCCTTACCTCGGAAGCGCTAACCAGGTAATTTTTCTCTTATGAGAACACCTATAGCCAAGAGAGATGAACATAATTGTAAACCAAATGTTCACGAGCTTATGCTTTCTGGAAGTACTCATCTCCAGAGACTCAACAATCTCTCGGATCCGAATCTCGTTTCGGCAATTACTAAGATCGGCGATAAATCAGATCTTTTTTATCGAGGGGCCTCATTGTGAGTCTCATTTTTGGCCCGTTCTATTTTATACCTTATTTTAGTGTATTTTATTCTTTAGTTATTGGTCGAGAATTTTGCAAATGCCGTTCCAATCGATCTTTTGGTGAAGAGATCATGAAGGCTGCCGCGATGGGATAATCATCGAGAGATATCGTTAACGCATTCTCTTTTATTGTGTGAAAGTTTCTTCTTTCATGACGGGTAATTTCCGTGTTCCTTCTTTTAAGGTGAGGCGGCGAGCGACGAAGAGATCAAGGGCATCGTACAGCATTCGTAAGCTATCGTAGCACGCCAATTCCTGCTTGAGATCGAGACGACTAAACACAGAGCAGGGACTGCTGTTCTCGTGTAACGTGAGTGGGATCAGAGCTGCTCGTACGTCCATAGGGACGTCGGACGCGTCTCATTCTACACGAATGGTCGCGCGCACGAAGTCAGTTCCGATGATACCAGATTAGCTAATGCAGGGCAGTAACTGCGGCAGCGGATTGTAGAGCCACCGGCCCAAGTTCGATTCTCGTTAACGACCTTTGCAGGTCATTTCCGGTTATAGGCTTCTTTTTAATTTTTTCTCCCTCCAGAAAGTTGAACCCATGGTTTGCTTGTTGAAGTCGGAGGGCGCATTTGCCACCTAAAGATCATTGATCTCAGGGTGGAAAGGCAATCGATCCTGTTCTTGGTCGTGAATGCCATTTTGTATCATTTCTCTTTATGATCAAATATCTAGGAGGAGTTCTAGGATTATCTTGTGTCGCTGACCGGCTTTTTCATGCCGGCGGCAAGATTGACACGCGGCTCCTCTACAGGAGCGAAACCAGAGCTGCTCGTCCATACGCACGACGGGCGCGTGTTATCTCACGTGAGTGATCGAACGCACGAAGCAGCGCACAGAGAACATCTCCACAATAATTAGCCTCGTATCCTCTTTGGTATTTCTGGCTAGTGTTCAGAGATGTGTATGCATTCCGGCAGGTCTTCCTGTTTTTTGGCCTCGATTGTTGAGACTGAACAATTTTCGCTCTCGTTTTCTAAAAAGAAAAGAATAGATTTTTTAATTTATGTTGACTTTTAGAGCGCGTGATATCTACGTGCGGGCATGCAGAATAAGCGTCACGAATTAACGAACTGGAATATTACTTTTATTCTTACAAAACTTTTTTTATTCAAAGAAGAACATAGAACAGTCAGTTATATGTACAGAAAAAACCCATCTTTTAGTCTTATCCTCGCTCTTCGCGCCATCTACATTTTTCTTTCTCAATAAAATGCCCTAGACTATCCAACTCTCCTCCTCATTTTATTGAATCAAACCTGCCATTAATTTTAGTTTCTCCAGTCTTTGAACGTTTAAAGGTTTTGTCATCATATCCGCGACCATCTTTTCAGTTGGACAGTACTCACATATTATTATTTTACGATCTACATAGTCTTTCACAAACTTATCTCTTGTATCTATGTGTTTGCTTAGATTTGATAGTCTTTCCGTCTCAACAAATTTAAGACAGCTTTGATTGTCCTCGTATATCTTCGACGGTCCATCCACAGATTGCTGCATATCTCCTAGTAGACGTCTCAGCCAGAGCATCTCCTTACATGCTTCAGACAAAGCAATAAACTCCGCTTCCATGGTTGATAAAGCTACTATACTTTGTTTTCGACATCTCCAGCTGATCATTCCACCGTTGACAAAAAAGGTATATCCGCTGTTGGATTTCCTGTCGATTTTGTTCTCTGCCCAATTTGCATCGGCATATCCGTAGAGTAATTCATTCTTGCTTTCCTTATTTCCGAGTCTTAACTTCAAATACATTGTTCCTTTTAAATATTTAAGCACTCGTTTTAATTCATTCCAGTCCTCTTGCGTTGGATGAGTTACCTTTTGTGCCAAAATTGATATACTCGCTGATATATCCGGACGTGTATTCACAGATATGTATAATAGACAACTTATAAGCTTTTGATAATCCTTGTTTGACAATAATAGATTATTATTAGATTCTTGACTTGTCTTCAGGTATCCTACATTCATAGGAATATTCGAAACCTTTGCATCTTCCAGTCCGAATTCGATTAACACCTTCTGAATATATTTTGATTGGCATAAATTGAATATTCCATCTTCGTCTTTAGTAATCTCTATGCCTAGATAAAGTTTTATGTCACCTAAATCCTTGACTTCAAAAATCGAACTGATGGTTTCAATCAGCTTGTCTATAGCTTCATTTGTCTTTGCTGCTACAACCATGTCATCCACATAGACAATGAGAAAACACCATTCCACTTCTCCATCCCTCTTGATGTGCAAGCATGGATCAGTGTTACTTTGCGTGAAATTAACTTTGATTAAAGTATTATGAAGCTCGTCGTGCCAAGATTTCGCCGCCTGCTTCAAACCGTATATACTTTTCTGTAACAAACAGACTTGTTGTTCTTTTCCATTCTTGATGAAACCTGATGGTTGCTTCATGTAAATTTCTTCTTTTATTTTTCCGTTCAGAAATGCAGTTTTGAAGTCCAAATGTCTTACAACATATCTCGTTCTTTCGATGCGATTGTCAATAATATTCGAAACGTTGCTTGTCTTGCAACTGGAGCGAAGATTTGATCATAATCCAATCCGTATATTTGGGAAAAACCTTGCGCTACTAGTTGTTCAGCGGACTCCACGATTTCTCCCATTCGGGCAAAGAGGGGAGCGACTGGCAACGAGTGATCCACACGTGCACCTACTTATCTTCTTTTAAATAAATATTAAAAACCATAAAAGATTTAGAAGCAGAGGAGAAGATAACGTGCACGTGTGCCGTTGACAGACGCCGGTCCTCCGTAAAAGAGACACATCTTATCGACGATTCCTCCGAAAACCGAGTGAGGTACATAAGCCGACGCGTGAAATTTATGAGTTCACGCGACAGTCATTGCACTGATAGCGTCCACTTGTCGTGGGAAAACCACTTGAACCGCGGAGGAATCGTCCCACGCGTAGTTTAAATTTTAAGGAAAAACAGGCTTAGTTTAATCGTAAAACACAAGAACATTTACGATCAAACTACCTATGAGGAACTTGGAGCCAAATTATATGGCCGTTTCTCCAATTAACATTAAGGGACCCGAAAACCGCTCAACGAATCAAAGGGCCAGATTCGTTGTTCAAACACACCCACCCTTCAATTTTCCGGTATATAAACCCGCGATTTCTGGCCTAACGCGTATATACTTTCACCAAGTTTATCCGGACTCTCTTGCATCTTTTTACGGTCAGTGTCGATCGAGTGAAATTACTAAGTTAAACTCACGGGCAGTGTCACATCGTTCCGACTGGACGCCGTACCCGATACGCCAAAGCCCATCGAGTCAGCGTACCTCGCCAGCAACCATCGAGAGAGTCTACTTTCGCATTTGAGACAATCATCAGCAGTGAGTCTTCATCAATTTTCTTTCTTTTACTTTTCTTTTCCTTTTTCTTTAAATCGTTCTGCCCATCGCGAGCTGTCCCGTGAATTCTATCTCCGGTTACCGCGATTTTTAAATTCCCTCTCTCGCGACTGAGTCTTAACGCCTTGATTTTCCTGACAATCAAGTGGATCGAGCGGTTTGATTCAGATCCGCGAAACTTGAATTCCATCTCTCATTCTTTCCGAGTCTTGAAACCTTGATTCTCTGGGAAACCAGATGGATCGAGCGCTCTTGATTCGGATTTGAATCTCCGAATCTCAAACTCCTTCTCTCGCGCCGTTCCGAGTCTCGAAACCTTGATTCTCCTGGCAATCAGGTGGATCGAGTGCTTTGATTCGGATCCGCGAATCTCGGCCGCCATCTCTCTCCTCCACTTTTCCGATTTCGGGAAAGTCTCGGTCGACCACCCTACAAATTATCCTTTCTTATTTTTTTGTTTTTTTTTCAATTCAATAATTAAACACCGATCGTAGTGTCAAATCGGCCAGTCGCCCCGGTCCCGTCGCGCTCTACCAGCCGGGTCGCCGCCAAGCACAAGCGGAACCAAAGAGGAAAAAGACACAGGAGGGAATGTATCGGTAGTGGGGGTATGGGCAATCGCTGACGGAAATACGTCATGCAACCATCTTGAGTGTCCACTTTTTTTGACGTTTATCAGCGCCTTCTAGCAGGCAGTGTTGAAACTGTTGATATATTTGTTGTGGATACAATTGTGGCTACGTTCCATTTAACGCTCGTAATGCTCGCGAGCATCGTTGGTCCTTGTTTAATATTTGATGAATAACAAAAATAACATGATTTCACGAGCGTTGCAAGCGTTAAATGGAACTTATACTATGAAATATAATATGATTCAATTATAGCGCGCGTGAGCGGCCATCTTGAGTGTCCACTTTTTTCGCTCATGTATATAGATACTTCCGTCAGCTTCGTGAACACCTAAATGCTCTCTCCTGTGTCTTTTTCCTTTTTGAGCGGAACCGTGCAAACCGCCGAGTCCGTCGGGCCGTCGCCGACCTTCTATCCGACCTCTTAACGGAGGTCGAAGTACTAGAACAGTGCCGCGGGTACGGGCAGCTGAGCCCATCGCCACCACCACTACCATCCCGCCGTGGAGTTACAACCTCCCCGCGCACTCTTGCGCCATCGCCGATAGTTCGTACACCTTCACCCCTGCGAACACCAACACCACCACCGCGCACACCGCCGCGTGCTCGCTCACCGTCGCCTCCCTCGTCCGTTATCACCCTTATTTTGCCGGAGACACCGGTCTCCATACGTTCCCCCCTTTCTTCTCCTTCTTTCCCTGCGGAGAACAGCCCTCCTCGTTCTCCATCTCCTTCCTTTTTAGACTTTCTCGATTTATCTCCCTCATACTCCCCCACACTGTCTCCTTCCGCGGGCTTCAGGCCCGTATCCCCCACTCCTTCTGAGTCAAGCATCCAGTTCCTTGAGGAAATCTCGTTCGAGGCTCCCCTCTCGCCTTCACTCCACTCTCCGCGCCCAGCATCTCCCGCAGATTCTACATCTAGTGTAGAATTTGTGGAAACCGTCCCCCTTCCTCCTCCTAGGCCTCGTCGCTTATCGCTCGAAGAATTTATTAACTCCTTCACAACCTTCGATCAATCCTCCAGCCCGATTCCCGACGACGCCATCACGGTAACTCCCGATGGGGTCGATCTCAACCAACTCCGTGATCGCATAAGACAAAAGGCACCTCATGACGTGGTCTACGTCTTCATCTCCTTCGATACCTATTCGTATGTAGTCCCTGTCTCCCATTTCTACAATTTGTTTCCCCCCTCTACCGTCTCCTTTCAAGAACTTCCTTGATCCTTCTTGCACGTGAGCGATACAAACTTATATACATATATGCACACATACATACACACTCGTATTCTAAATTATATTATGTATATCAAAACAAATAGCATTGTTATATTATTAATTTTAATAAATTATTACTTAACAAATTATGTCTATTTTACTACTTTGTAACCGACTAGAATTCTTTATTTTTTTTTATTAAATAAATCTAAGTTAATTGTAATTTCTATTTCAATTTATTTAAACCACCCTTAACTTCTCTCCGCTCTCCCTCCCTGAGAATCGCACGAGGTCCTATCCCGAGTAAAAGAGATTAAATTCTCTTACTCAAAACAAGGACCCCGAATGCACTGTTCCGACTTTGGCGTCATAGCGTCTGCCCCAGACGTTGACCCAAATTCGGAGCCTTAAATCGTGTGTTCGGCTCGCTCGCACAGCGGGCGATATTACAAAGGTATCCGTTGCGTCCTTCCATCCCCTCCACTCTCTCCCTCTTGAGAAACCTTTCCTTCGCTTCCCTTTATTCTTAAAACTTTCCTGGGTCTGGACGTAACATTACTTAGGGACATGTCCTTGATAATATATATCTAGGTCTTGAAATCAGAGAGTTCGTCCATATACTTAATAATTTCCAAAACCCGATTAAGCTATGGGTTATTACCACACTTTTTATACGATTCGGATATTTAGGAAAAAATTGTATTTTAATCTATATTTTAGTTATATTTTTTAAACGGGGTGTTAAAAATATGTAGGAGAGAGTTGCCAAATGCGTGCCATTTAAGCTATTTTTGGTTATATTTTGCATTTAGTACTTTTTGGAATATAAATAAAAGTTGGAAATTGCTTGATATTTAAGGCACTATTATTACATATTAAATTTTTTAATAACAAATTAATTTATATAAGGGTTATAAGTTCTTCTGTAACATGCTGCAAAAGGTACGATTTTCTGAATAAAATATACGTCATTACTTTTGTCAACAAAAGAGTGTGTTATTTAATTAACCAAATAACATAAGCAAATATTGTTACGATCGTAACTCGAATCCTAACCTAACCAATGCCAGAAGTCGATATGTAACAATTTTTTTTTGTTTCTCATGAAATCATTTACGTAAAACAAGTGTAGTCCCGTCTAGAGTTAACATTAAAGAATAATACTGTGTTTTTAGAATAAGCCTAGATGCTTTAATAAACAAGTGGCATGACTACGAAAATTTTGTATGTGAAAATTTTATGCGTTTGCATGCAAAATCGGTAGAAAGATAGAACTTAGCAGTAAATTAGTTCACGTACACATTGTATTATTGTCTGTACTTTGATTCTGGAAAAGGATTTTTAAATCTATAAAGGCAATTAAAAGATTAATAAATATAAAATTAAAAATGCTCGATCGGTAACTATGTCACTTTAGAATCCCCTTAATAATCGGATTTAAATATCGTGGGAGTGCGTGCATATACACAGTGTATGCATATGTCCTTTAGCAACATTTTCTTCAAAACGATATAACTCTGTTTAAAAAAATCGTAGAAATATGTTCAAAATATGAATTTGTTAAAAAATAAATGAGCTTCAAAACTCATGTATTTTTGTATCAGAGAGCTGACTCTTCTGCGGCACAACAATTTAAATAGAAAAATTTTTCGCATTTTTGAGACATTATTTTCAGCTTCCACTATTTTGTAAAACGTTTGTTGTCTTTCAATTTTGGTTTTTTATTGTTAAAAGAAAAATTTAAACTTTAATTTGAGCTTTGTTTCATCTTAATACAAGAGGTCTGTTCTTTTTAGTTGAACTGGCTGTACTAGTTCAGACGTTATCTTTCTCTTTCCAATAAGGAAGAAAAAGGATACCCTCTGAACTAGTGAAGCTAAAAAGCTGAAAAGAACAAACCTAATGACTTTTGGCAGAGTTATCGCTATTGAAAGATTCAATTATTATTTATTCAAAGGTTCAAAAATTAGAATAGAATTAGATGATCCGTTTTTCTTACCAGTGAATGTATACAATATATATAATATGTACACATATATATAATTTCTATTTAGTTTAACCAAATAAAAATAAAATTAATAAATTAGAAGTTATTAAAAATATTTAGAATTTATAAAAAATTATCTTTCATAAAAATATGTGTTTTATCACGATTTGTAAAAATATTCATACTATAATACTATCCGGCAAATACCGTTATATAACAGTTATATTGTTGAATGGGAAATTATAACTAACATGTTTGTTATATGTAACATTGCTGTGTTTGCTTTTATTTTAATTAAAAATTCATAACTTTTATAATTTTTAAATTAAAGAAAAAATTCTCATAATCTATAATATTTCTGGATATGTACTCCGAGAAAAAAAATAATATAAGAATATTGACTTCAAAAAATAGAATTATTTAAACACATGAAAATAAAGATTTTTATAAGAGAGTCGAGTCTCAAGCGAAAAAAATAATAAAATAATTTTTAGAGTAGATTTAATTATTATTTTAGTACATTTTATCCATCCTTAGCTCAAGCGGCTCGAACGCTTCTCTCCGCGCACTCTTATTCGTACAACTTTAACAAGTAATAACTCGTAAATAAGTCAAAATGATCATTTCTTCTTTAAACCTTAATAACTCGGTCAAAGAAAAATCGCACAGCGATCAGCAGCCACTCGAATTAAAGGGAAAGAGTTAGGCTTTCATTTGATGTATATCACATGCTCGAAAAAGAATTATCCAAGTCCGTGCACATTTCCAAGCTTGACTAATTTTAAATCTCAAACATGTCCTTTAATTTAATGGGTTTCTGATGCATCAATGTTCCTAATAAGAAAAATATGTACACCATTTTAAAGCTGAGATTTTAATCTTTAATTTTAAAAACAATTCATGCAATTTGGACGATTTTTCGCAAAGTTATGTCACGTTGAAAATTGCCTAAAAATTTGGTCAAAATTTTTGTCCCGTTTTTTTTTGTGCCAGTGCATATTATTAACCCTTAAACTACACACTATCTGTATGAAACATATATTACACACTAGGTCAGATTGAAATCAATCACTTTGAACGGTTATTACAAAAAAATTATTTGTTTTTTTGAGTTGAAAAATTAATGTTCCAAACAAAAAAAAAGTTGTTTAATGTTGTTAAAAAATTGAAATATAAAAAACAGACGGAAAAAATGACTTTTTACTTAAAACTTAATAACTTGTTCAATTTTTTTTTAAGTAAAATTTTAACCTGATACTCTTGAAATAATATACTTAAAGCTGAAAATATTTGCAATAATGTACATTCCAAAAAAGGTATTTACTTGAACGACTGAATGTTTGACTTATATGAAAATTTGACAGTACACTATTAAGTTTATATCGTAATAAAAGTGATTTATTTTTTGTTATTTTGTTTTTAATACTTCTTTAACAAAGTATACAATAAAAAATGTACATAAATACATTATTATGATATATTTATTCTTATCCTGCGCAGTCACACACAAAAAAGCGTTGCACATCGTTCGCTCACATCTTGGACAGATTTATTTTGTCTTCTTACCACTTCCTTGTTTGCAGATCATACAGCGTTTTCTTCTTCTTTTATCTAAATAAACCCTCTCCGTCGAATCTTGACGAATTATACGCCATCTAAAAATATCGTATCTACTATTATAATTTATAAAAAAATCTAATGCCACTCCAATTATTAGTTACACTTTCTTCAATAAAATGAAATAAAAAAAAAACGAAAAAAAATTCTTCAAAAAACTTCTTCGAATAATCACAAACTACACACTGAGTCAGATTGATTTCTCAAATTTAAGACGTCCATTTTGAACAACTACCAGAAGCGCACTGATACCTTGGGACAAGAGGTGTTCAATCGCAAAAAGGAAGATCTAAACTACCAAAAATAGCGCAATAAGTCCTCATTTAAAATTTTAAATAGGAGATTTTTTGGAGCAAACTTTTGTTGGGGTCATTTTGACCCCACGTGTAGTTTAAGGGCTAAATATTATGGCGCAGTTTTTATAATGATACGTATAATTAATTAATAAGAAAACCTTCATTTTTTACAAAATTAGCGTCAAAGAATGCCGTAAAATACAAAAAAAGAAATTTTTAATTTGTAGGGAATACTTATGTGGTCTATAAGCCTTGGTCAGTGAAGACCCAACGCGATTTTAAATTGTTGTAATCGCGGAACAAACAATTAACTTTGGCTCCCTTAAGCGTACATAATCTCAATACAAGCTTTTTTAGGAGAAGATATCGGAGCACGTCATCTATTAGTTACTTTAAAATTTACAATTAAAAAATCAACTGGATCATGAATGGCCTATGGTTGCTGACGAAGGGTTAAATGTATTTATAATATTATATTTAACAATATAGTTATATTACTTCTTAGATTGTCTGATTATAATATAAATGGTTATAATTAAAGCACTAGATAGATATTGCTTTGCATACAGTTTATATTACACTGCAACTCATATAAACTTTGAATCATTATATAGTTTATATTTAACTAAAAATAGACATGATTATAAGATATAAAAAAACTGGATCTTATATAAGATCCAGTTTTTTTTATTTCTTATAATCATGTCTGTTTTCTAGTTAGATATAAACTGTAAAATGGTTTAAATTATGTAATAAAGAAACTTTATTACATAATTTGAATATAAAACCTGTTTTGAAAAACTCATTAGAATTTCTATTAGCACTTCTTGTTATATCTTCATAATGAAATTTTTATCAATATTATCAAGAGGCACGGCTTGCCTTAAGTATACGTGTTTACAACATCGGCAGCTAGAGAATAATGTTCAAAAGACGAAGTTATATTTATCGCTTAATTATAGTTATATAACTTATAAGTATAAATCAAAAGTGTGAAAACATTTGTATTAGAATAAAGAACAACACCAAATCATTAAAGTTAACAACAAGATCAAAAGCCTAACAAAGAAGATTTTTTATACAACTGGTTTTATTATATATGTATGCACGCGTAGTACAGATGCAGAACGGTAAGCATAGCAATAATTTAAAATACAACTATATTTGCGGCATCTCCGAGAAGATAGTATTAGTGTCGGTTGCATAAAAAGTTGTATAAAACCAGTTGCATGAAAAAATCTCCTTTGTTAGGCTTTTGATCTTTGCTTCAATAATTTGGTGAGATTCTTTATTCTAATACAAATGTTTTCATATCTTTGAAAAGTCTGTATTCTTCTTAGAGATTTAACCCGTTAACGTCCAAATGGACGATTTTTGAAGACTTTTTCGCTCAAAGAATTCATCATGTTCTATTTTTTCAAAAAATTCAGCCTAAAGTTCTTCTTACGCAAAATTTTGTGCTCTTTCAGAATCTGTCATCATTTTTTCGAAAAATCAATTCAAAAATTGTTATAAACGATTTTTTCGAAAAAAAAAAACAAAAATTTCCACTGGCAGATTCTTTTCAATCAATGATATCACATTGAAACTGCTTGAAGTTAACTTTGGGTAGGTCTGCCATCCCCGGGATTCCCCGGATTTGTCCTAGTTTTTTTAATGTCCGGGGACGGCCGGGGGGATTTTTTAAAGTAGTCCGGGTTTTGAACGAACAGGGCACAAGATGGTCTGTACGTCGTTTTCAAAACTTTTTCGTACGCTACGCGTTGTATGTGCACACATGTATAGAAGTCATAATGACCGTATCACACTCACAGTGACTCGCGACTGTGACTGCGATTGTATCTTCGATTGCAATTCTAATTAGAAAGCAGCGATTTTAATTAAAAAAATTTTTTTTGTTTAAAAATAAATACTACCGAGCAGACACATATTAATGTCTATACTTTCATTTTTTAGAAGGATTTTCAAATCTATGAAAGTAATATAAAGAAATTTTTAAATAAAATTTTAAAAAAATCAGGTCCGCGTACGACTACAGGATCCCCTTAAAGGCTCTGTCACACTACAGACTCCCGACTCTGATTCCCGACTCAGAGTTTACACTATTACACTATTACACTATAAAGCTTTTGACAGGCTCTGACTCTCGACGTAGCTTTAAACATTTAAGGCCATCATACATAAAATTCCATAAGGACATGAAACGTAATAGTAAGGAAATCGACCAATCCCAATCCATTATTTGGCATTGGAGAGGTTACGGAGAGTCTGAATTGGTCGATTTTCTTACGTTTTACGGCTTTACGGAATTTTATGTGTGATGGCCTTTATCATGCTGTTTGTGATAAAAAATTATAAGTTTCATTGGTATAGTCAACCCCGCAAGAAAATTGTAGCATTATTAATGTTAATTATTGTAAATAAATTAAACGAAAGACAAACTTTTGGAAAAAGATTGTGGGTCAAACCTTAGAAAAGAAAATCAATAAAATACGAGACATTTATACTTTATTTCGACATAACACTGTAACGATGCCTCCGGGGCACCGTTACTAGCCGGCGAACACCAGCTGGCTCCCGCCGACCGACCATCCGTCGGCGGGGATGTGGGGCGTACGTCGCCTCAAAACCTTTTTAATCGCCTCCACCCCGCGTAAGCGGAAAACCTGGCGCAGTGCGCCGAGCGACTCCAAGCGGAGCCGAGCGGTCCTGACGGAGAGCTGCGCGCGCTTCTACGAAGCCTCCACTGGCCCCCGTAGCGCCCGCACCACCGAAACGAAGTATAAAAGGGGGCCTGCTCCGAGACCAGATACGATTCCTGTGCGAGTCGCTCCTAGAACCACACTCGCTATCCCAGAGACCGAGGTTAGGGCGTTTCCTGTCTCTGCCGGGTTATCACGGCCAAACAGAATCCGAATCCCGAAGAGACACCCAGATAGAGTGTTCTCTGCTACCACGGCAAGTTGTCCGTGGTGCCTCTACAACTCAAGTCCCGACACCTAGTATAGGATCCGGGGTAGGCATTTGTCATACTTCCACCGGTAATATCGGCTATACTCTTTTGGCACCCTACGACTTGTAAAAGCACGACCCGGGGGCCGGCATCGCCTCCCTCCGTCGCCTAGCCGACCGTGCTCAAACCAATTCTTGCAAAGCATAGAACTAAGACCCGTGCGCCACATACGTCCCACGTGGGCAGCAACTGTCAAACGCGGCACGCACATTGTCGACGCATCACAACACCCCGCTATCGCCCCGTCACCCGCGACCAGCTACGAACGTGCCTGCGCCGTATACGACGCAGAGCGAATGTAATAGCTCACGCTACCGAATCGCGTCCGCCATCAGTTCGCGATCGATTCCGTATCGTTCTCTGTATATATCTATATCCATTCTCATTTCTTGCGTTATATTCTATTTTCTTGCGTTACACTTTACTTCTTACAGTATACTTTAAATTCTTTATATAGTACTCTAAATTCTTTTCTAATCTAATTTGTTCTCTAATAAATTCCTTTATTATAAATACTTTATCGTGCCAAAACCTTCTCCTACGAACCCGGACATCCGACGAGCTAGGCCGTCGCGGGAAGCAGTTGTTTTAACATTTGACATAAAATATACAATATCTCGTAAACTATTCATTTTTTGCAAGTATATTTCAATACTGTTATGCATAGAATAATGAGATGAATTAATTAGTGTGAAAAAAACATAATTGCTTTTCAAGAATATTATATAATTTGCAATATGCAAAATACGACTGTCCAACAGTTGCAATTATTACACGCGCGGAGACTTCTTTTCTACAAGTGTTTTGATAAAAAAAAGAAACTAACCATAGAACAAAGTTTTTTCTACTTTTATCGCTTTATTAACGATAATAGAAATTATTATTAGCGAAAATACACATATCATTATTAATAACAATTATTATTATTAAATTTTAATTAAAAATATACATGTTATTATGGGTGTCTAGGTTTTAATCGAAAATGTCCGAGGTTTTAAACTTTTCAGTCTTAAGTCAGTGAAATTACAGATGGCAGCTCTATACCGTCCTGATATATAAAATAGTATTTTAAAGAAAAAATATAAATAAGTAATAACAAAACAACAAAATTATTATTCAACATTAGGAGTAAACAGGTTTGGGAAAAGACGCGTTATTTGTAACGTTGTTACCGTTACCATTACACTTTTTTTGTAACGATTGTTAGGTTTTTCTGTTTGTAACGGTAACGATAACGTTTACATTTTTACAGGTAACGAATTAACCATTACTTTTGTCGTTACTTCGATTTCCTAATATCTTTATATAACTATTTAATAGATTGCGTGTGAATCGCGTGTTGATTGTGTCCGCATATTATTGCTAAGTGGATAAAAATATAGGGGCAAAAATGCTGGAAAACAGCATTCATAATTCGTTCTTATTTTAAATAAAGTCTTAAGATGCTAATACGGTTCTGTGATTGGTTTACAACATCTTAAAACTTAAGACTAAAACTTAAAACTTAAAACTTAAGAAGATCTTAAATATAATAATGTACTATGACTCAATCATACCATACAATGTAACCAAATATAAATACACACGTTGTGTATATTTAAAATATAAAAATAGACTATGATCGAGTTATAGTCCATTTTTATATTTTAAATGTACACAACGTGTGTATTTATATTTGGTTACATTGTGCGTATTCATATTTTTTATTATGAGTTCAACAGACATGCGTAAATGTGACACTTGTTACAAATATGTCCATTAAGAATGTGTGGAATTTTCAGAAAAAGATAAACCTTTACATGTGTAAAATGTGTTTTATTTTTATTCGCTTTTCTTCTGAAAATTTTTATGAAAAAGAAAAATATATATAGTCGGGCCATATTGAGTACATATGTACTCCACATGGCCAAAGTGCTACCTTTTTTTAAAATTTTTACTGCACTTATGTAAATAATTGAAAATATTTCATATGTGTATTTTTTTGGTTTAGAAATGTTTCTTGTTTTAAACTTGACAATTATTTTTCAATTTTGTTTTCACAAAAAAATTAGAAACATTCCCAAATCCTAGATGGGGCCATACAGATACCTTATTTAAAATATAAAAATGGACTATGATCGAGTCATAGTCCATTATTATATTTAAGATCATCTTAAGTACAGTTTTAAGATGTAAACCAATTTAGGTATAACCTAATCAAATAGTGATCTGATAATTCTGTTGACGCGTGTATTCACAGTAGGTACCTCCTCACGGGCCATATTACTTTCACTTTACGAAGTTTTTTTTTTAAATTTATAAACAAAATATTGTAATAAAAATGTAAAATAAATACAGTGCTGAACTATAGTTATACAAAGCGAAAACTTACTTTTGAAATTTTGGATTCTGAAAAGCACAATTTGAATAAAGTACGATTACAAATCGTAGAAAAAGAATCTGTATCTTAAAACATATATACCTAGAAGGAGCATAGGCTAGTTATATTGTCGCCATCATCTGTCTTCGTCTGTACTTTCTTGTGTAGTATAGTGTGTATGTACATACTCATACGTATACAAGTCTCACATGTATACAAAAGAATCATCTCGCGCAAGGGCATAGATAAATTTGGTATAGACAAGGATAGATAGATGTTGGAGACACATTTGCTACATGGCTTAAGGTATACTATGCTCTTTCCAGGTATATATGTTCTAAGATCTGATATTGATCGCCTAATTGACATAAACACACAGTATCGATTTCCTGAACAACATAATAGCGTTCTCTGTGAAATTTGTTGTGATGTATTTATTTAAAAATGGGTAGGGCCAAGGTGGACCAAGTTGGGTATAGGGTCATATTGAGTACAGGTACCTTATACGTATAATCTCAAGATGTAACGGTAATGAGATATTTTTACAAGTAACATTCATAATTCTAGGAATAAATAATCATACATTTAAATTGTAATAATCAGTAATTTATTTGAACAAATCTTAAAAATTTTAATTTGAAAATAGGTAATGTATTTTTGGGATACTATTTTTTTATAAAATTGTTTAAAAAAACATATATCATAAGTTAATATACACTGGCGCAAAAAAAAAAACGGGACAAAAATTTTGACCGAATTTTTAGGTAATTTTCAACGTGACATAACTTTGCGAAAAATCATCCAAATTGCATGAATTTTTTTCAAATTAAAGATTAAAATCTCAGCTTTGAAATGGTGTATACAATTTTTATTAGAGACATTGATGCAACAGGAACCTCTAAAATTAGACATGTTTGAGATTTTATAATGAGCCAAGTTTGGAAATGTGCACGGATTTGGATAATTTTTTTTTCGAGCGTGTCATATACATCAAATGAAAGTCTAATTCTCTCCCCTTTAATTTGAGTGATTGCTGATCGCTATGCGATTTTTTTTGACCAGGTTATCAAGGTTTGAAGAAGAAATGGTGGACAGTAAAATCACTCGTTTGTTAATTATATTTAAGTGCGAAACTGTGGTACGTTCGCTTACACGTTCTTGCTTATAATGCCGCCGATCGTCACCTTCCTCCTTCTCTTTGTTCGGTGCTCGCTTGAGTTCTGCAGTGTCGCTCGCTACGGTCACGCTCGGGCGATATTTGAAACGATGTAGTCTTGATTTATAACAGTATAGTAGACAAATGGTCATTTTGACTTTGATCGCAGATCTAACTTAAATTGTTGAAAATTAAGAGAATCGATCTGCTTTACCATAATAAATGAATAAAGAATGTCTCAGAAATTAAATATGCATATTTCAAGCTTAAAGTTTTTACTTTAACGCAATATTGTTAGTTTTTTAGTTTTTAGCAACTTAGACAATTTCAAGTACGATGGACACATGGAATAAAAATGTTTTAGCTGATAAACGTTATTGTTTTTATTGTGGTATACTTGAACTACAAAACTTTGCTTTAGTGATTTGATTGGATCTTTTTTCATTACAATATATTGAATTAAAGATGAAACGTATAAAAATATGTGATTTTTTACATATGATATTTGAACTTAATTTTTGTCAGCAAAAGTAAGGCTAAGAAGAAAACAATAACAGCATTTGAAAAAGCTGACTTTTAGCTTTTTAATGCTTTTTCACGGAGTTTCGCGAAGTACTGTATGTTGATTTGTTTACGAGTAATAAGTGATCAAAGTCAAAATGACCATTTCTTTTTCAAACCTTGGTAATTCGGTCAAAAAAATCGCACAGCAATCAGCAACCACTCAAATTAAAGGGGAAGAATTAGGCTTTCATTTGATGTATATCACATGCTCGAAAAAAAATTATTCAAGTCCGTGCACACTTCCAAACTTGGCTAATTTTAAATTCTCAAACCCTTTAATGCCCTTTAATTTAAGGGATTCCTGTTGCAGCAATGTCCCTAATATAAAAATATATACACTATTTTAAAGCTGAGATTTTAATTTAAATTTTAATTTAAAATTTTAATTTAAATTAAATTTTAATTTAAATTTTATTTAAATTTAAATTTTATTTAAATTTAAATTTTATTTATAATTTAATTTAAATTAAATTTTAATTTAAATTAAAAAATTAAACTTTAATTTAAAAAAAATTCATGCAATTTGGATGATTTTTTGCAAAGTTATGTCTCTTTGAGAACTGCCAAAAAATTTGGTTAAAATTTTTGTCTCGTTTTTTTTGGCGCCAGTTATATTTGTACAATATTATATAATATTTATATGAATGGTTCAAAGATGATACAACAAAAACATGTTCTCTTTCTGTTTTAGCATTACATTATCCTAAACAAACCGTACATGGACATGAACGAGGAAAACTTGAACGTGAACTCCGGCTGTTCAAAGGATGACTCCGAGATATCTAATCCTAATCCTATACAGGATTACTCACATATTGAGTTTCCATCGCCCGAATCGGACCCGATCGAACTGACTCCTATGTTGAAGAAGATGCCTATTTGAAACCTATCAATATTTACGAGAAGAGAGTAGAATTTATCCCACGAAGACAAACAATGAAGGACCAGACGGTCGACAGAATGGAATAGAATTCTGTTTATTGAAACGTACTGCGGAATTCACTTGATAAATTTGAACAGCACGAGCAAAAATAATAAACGAATATAACGAATTTCAAAAACAATATTACGCATCGTTTACCATAAGCGTGCAAAACAATTATATGAACATGCCTCAAAGATTTGATAAATAAAGTGGGCCCTCAGTTGACATATCAATTTTTTCCCTTCATATTACCGGAATATCCTCTATTTTAGGGGCAATTAACTTCATTTCTACTATCTTAAATATACATCATAAAAAAATTATCATTAGATAAAATTCCATTATTAGTATGTCTATTTTAATTATAGCAATTCTTTTACTCTTATCTCTACCCGTTTTTACTGGTGCTATTGCTATACTTTTAATAAATCGAAATCTAAATACTTCATTTTTTGACCCATCAGGAAGAAGTAACCCTATTTTATATCAACATTTATTTTGATTTTTCGGACACCAGAAGTATATATTTTAATTTTACCTGGATTTGATTTAATTTCACACATTATTATAAATGAAAGAAGTAAAAAAGAAACATTTTTTAGGAATAATTTATGTCATAATTGCTATTGGATTTTGAAGATTTATTGTAATGAATCATATATTTACTATTGGGATAGACGTCGACACGAGGACATTTTACTTCTGCTACAATAATCATTGCAATCCCTACCGGAATCAAAATTTTTAGATGAATTTCAATCCTTCATGGCATAAAAATTAATTATAATTTTAATTATTCGTGCATCATGATTGTTGGTTATTCAAGAAACGATAAATAATTAATCAATCAGCGAACAGTCATAACGCATGAATAGTTATAAGGTTGCACGCGTTCAGAAAGCGTCCTGATACGCATTCAACTTCATATTTATAGGCATTAATGTCTGAGAGTGTACATAGAGTAATGATACATTAATTTAAAAGCCATATCAAACGAAGTATTTTGGAATAAATAAAATGAATAAAATAAGAAGTTTGAGATCATTGTAGACTAAAAATAATCGTTAGATGAATTAAAATGTTAATTAAATAAAATCAGCATAAACTAACGGGTCATAATGTTGAGGAATATGAAATTATTATTTGATTGACAGCGAGAATGTGTTCATCCAAAATTCCCACGGACAAGAAATAAAATGGAATTGTTTGTCGGTTCATGACGTAGTATTTGTGATCAAGTTGTTATTTATTGGATTTATCCCGAATAAAATTATTAAAAATAAATAAATGTCTATATCCAACAGATTGCTAAAAGCTCATTGTTATGTTCTTAGGATGACTTGATAATGTTGCTACGACCAAGCACTGATGAATGGATAATTTAATGACGATAAAATATAATTAAATTTCAATTTGTATTTTGACGAAATATTTAAATTCTAGGTATATATTTTATTTCTTTTCAAAAACATTTATACATTTTATATCGGAATATTCACTTTATTATCTACCTTATTTTCTTTTTAAAATTTAAAAAATGCACCATTTAATAATTACTTAAAAAATTACAGCCTATAGCCATCTTTTCTGACATGGCCATCATACCCCGGTTTCCCTGCATTTTGTGCTAGATGTCTGGATAAGAGGAACGCATTTTATAGGAACGCATTTTATAATACAATTAAGTTTGGATAAAAATTTGAAAGAGAATTCAAACATTTCTTCGTAAATTCGTAAATTTCTCTTAAAAGATTTTTTAAAAACGGTTTGAAAGTTTATTAAAAAAATATTTAAAGGAGCAGTTCAATTATACTAAAGTTCAATTGTGCTGTTTGAAACTATGTGAAACATGATTTGATATCTTCTGATGCGTGCTGCTTGATACACTATAAACAATTCATTATATAAATCGTTACCATGCATTACAAGATTTATGCAGTAAACTTAGTTGTTTATAAAATGCTAGGTAGTATACACGTCAAAAGGCATGCTTGTATAAGTCTGGCTTTAGAAAGTGAAAGAAACTAAGATATTTTATTTTCATTTATGTCACATTATAAGTAACGTAAAAAATAAATAAAAATAAATTATCTTACTAAAGATACTTTAAAATAATGTTTTTATTTGACGTTACTAATGATGTAAAATTTGGCATGATCATCGCATCATCATAACGGCTATCTCCTACCTGAGTTTAACATCCAAGGTCACTGAAAGGTCTTACTTTCTTTAGGACGGGATAAGAAGTGAGGGAATTCTTTAAAGTTTCAAGAAACATTCATGAATAGAAATCGCTTGAGCACAAGTTGTCTGTACAGTAAAAGTTATCTATATATTGAGATCAGATACCTATTATTTTCTGTCTCTTCTCCCCTAATCATTTCATCTTAATTTCGATTGAAATGATATGCCACGATTAGCAGCGTATTTCACTGCTTTTATTGACTTTATAATCAACTTTATCTTCTGAACGTTCCATCGATTTCTATGTATATACGAACATGAGTGCGTGTAAGCATATGCGCGCGCTTCATTCCCTCTCTTTCTCTCTCTCTCTTTCTCTCTCTCATCTTCTTTTTCCTTCTTCTTCTTTTTATTATGAAATTCTTCAGAATAAAGGATGACTGAGTTCGCGAAGAGAAACTTTGTTCCTGGGATACATTTGTGCTCAATCTATTCATCATGTTACATCAGTGAAAAGGTTTAATTGATGCATTAAATGTAAAATTGTGAGAAGTCGACAATATTAAGCAAGAAATGAAAATGTTTTCGTATCGCATACGACTTCGAGTTTTAATGTTCATCGTTTCAGCATTTTACCAAGGTAATTAATTCTATATTACTTGCGTAGAACATATACAGTAAAGTATATACATCTCAGCCTTAAAAATTCACTAAATTGATCGAGTAATACTTTTTTATTGATTAAAATCTTTAAATTGCTTACTGTCCTACTTAATCTACAAAGAATTGACAAGATGCACTGATCCAAGAAAATATTAATGGATCAAATTTTCTGGATTAATTATTTTTTATTCAAAATAGTTTCTTCTTGATTCCATACGGTGATAGCAGCTATTAAAAGTGATTGGAGTGAATATTCAAGTTCATTAAGTAGTAAAGTATTAAAAATACATTTTAATCTATGAACTTTGGTTTCCCTTCAACTCCATTTTACATATTGACCTTTATTGCTAGATTATATCGAAATTGTCATGTCTCGTTTTTTCTTATGATCAATTTTCTGAATTCAAAACTTAAGATGCCACTCACATGATATTACATATTTTAGTGAGTAGTCACTATCTAAACGTAGTCACTATCTAAACAGCCGTAACACGTGCTATGATGGTTATGTTAATTAAGGAATTTGAACATTCGTAAAAATTGTGTCCAAAAATTGTTTTCAGAAGGTTAGGTAGTTAGTAAGTTGTGACAAAATATTAAGAATCACATGTAAAACGCTATCGGTAAGAAAATGCGCCTACTTTGAATTTAAAGCAATTTCAAAATTTAGAGTTTTAGAAATTCAATTTTAAAAATAGAATCGTATACATGCGTGCGTTTAAGCATTATAGATACAGATGTAAAAAAATGAATAGACACAACAGTAGAATTATAAATTTAAAATATTCGAGTTTTAGAATTATCTTTCACGAATGATTACTAAAAGAATGTAGGGGATAGTAGTTGAATGCGTACCGGTCTCCTAAATCGTACCTCTCCAATATTTTATAGTTTCATTTAATGTAAGCGACATTTATTAACCAAAATATAAAGTAAATGAGAAATGAGTAATATAGACAAAAATTAACATGTTATATCTTATTTTGTGCATGTTATTAGCATTTTAAAGAAAAGGTACAGCTGATGTAAATTTTTGATTACTTAATATAACTGATAATAATGTAATTATACCATTTTTCACTGAAATTTTATATTTTTCTGAAAGAAGGTCTATTTTAAAATATCTTACATTCATAATATACCTATACATATTTACAATTGTAAAAATTACATTAATATTTTTATAAAATCTATCTCGTTTCCTAAATCGTACCACTACAATATATCAATATAAAACTGAAAATTTGTAATAACAAAACTAATTAATATAGGTAAAAATATGTTTATTAAATGCAAATATTTGCAATATATTAATTGCAAAAATTCAAGTAAGTTTTATTTCGTTGTCCTAACCTTTTCATTATTTATTAATTTTTAAATATTTCATTGGTAAATTATAAAAAAACGGGTATTAGTTTATGATTCCTTTTATTAATTTTATATCTTTAATTATTTTGATTCATAAATTTAAGGAGACATAATAGATACGATTTAGGCGACCAGTTTGTTAAATCATATCTTTTGCAGCATGTTACAGAAGAACTTATAACCAATTAATTTGTTATTAAAAGGTTTAACATATAATAATAGGTGCCTTAAATATCAAGCTACAATTTCCAATTTTTATTTGCATTCCAAAAAGTACTAAATGCATAATATAACCAAAAATAGCTTAAGTGGCAACCATTTGGCAACTCTCCCCTACATATTTTAAAAAAATATAACAAAAATATAGATGAGAATACAATCTTTTTCTTGAATATCCGAATCGTATAAAAAGTGTGATAACAATGCATAACTTAATCGGGTTTCGGAAATTTTATTAAGTTTATGGACGAACTCTCCGATTTCAACGACCTAGATATATATTATCAAGGACATGTCCCTAAGTAAAATTAAGAAGATTTTAATCGTCGTGGTTTATTAAAAAATTATTAACAAAATAACTTTCACGATTTTCACACAATATTCTGACATTGTATGTAACATGGGCGTTTCTAAGGAGGAGATGTAGGAGAGAGGGACGGAGCCACCTGTCTTTCTGCCTTCGGATCGAAGCTAGGTCCATGATTGTTCCTAGTAGGTTTGCAATTATCCACGCAAAGCGATTTCCATCCCATCTTACCTCCTGCTTTTGAGGCGAACCTAGGTGTCTATTTTTACAAAAATAGTGATATAAAATTCGTCAAACGTAAAGTATAATAATACAAACTTACATTCTGCTTATTATTTACAGAGTGTTATTACTTACGTATTTATAAGAAAAACATTAAAATAAAAAACAAATAATTAAGTATTATTTTTAATAATAAGTTTAAATAATAATGTTTAATATAGGAGTTTATTCAGTATTATTGAGTACAGTCAATTTTATCAGACATTCTTTAGTTGAGACTATGTCAGTGAGCCATGCGTCTCGTAGTGTGCGTGATAAAGATAGACAGCAAAACATTCATTAAAAAGACTTGATGCTGCTGAACCGAGTAAATATTATGTTAATTACCTTAATTCTAATTTTTAAAAATATGGATAGATAGCATAAAAATATATTTCATCATATCAAAAAAAAATAATGTAATGTATAACACATTTTTAGTACCATTTTTTTAAGTTATGCTACTTTTTGAGGTAATAATAGCATAAAAATAACGATTAATTTGTATTAAATGAATTTTTTGTACTTACCACTATTGTTTTGAATCTCTGCAGATGATACTTTAATAGACGATTAGAATGGAAAAAATTGCGTTTCCGAGGCGTATGTACATACATAGAGACGTCCTTTGTATCGCGTTAGATTTCCCAGACAAAAGAAGACTTCCTACTTTTTAAAGATGCCAAATCATTTTAGCGAAAAAATCGCTATTTGCTAAAAATCATTCGCAGCGAAAAATTTGCTGCATGAAAAGACACTTTTTCTCTTTAGAAAAGACACTCCTTATTTTCTCAACTTGTGAACTTTTAAAATGTTTGCCCTCAACTTCAGTAATTCAAATCTTTTAATACGTACAATTATAATACATTATAAAAATGGGATAAACTTCCGAAAAGCCCATACCTCCGATTATTTTGAAACTATGTGTACTTATTGTATTTTGACGCGCTGATTACAGATATGATAGTGAAAATTGGCGGAAATTTGATTTTTATGGTGAAAACCATGAAAAACCCATAAAAATGATGATTTTTTATATTTATCTTTACAAATATTGAAAATTTTGAAAAATGTTTTTAGATAAAAGTTGTAGATCTTATCAAAACACACATTTTATGTTGTATTCATTTTTGCTATGGAATGATAGTTTTCGAGAAAAACAACGATAAAAACTTTAAACCTCATTATACTGTACCGTAATCGTAAGAAATTGAGCAACACAATTGTCGATTTGGTCGGTTACAGACGGCATTTAATGCTTTTGAAAAACTATTGATGCAACTTAATCGGAGGTATGGACTTTTCGGAAGTACACCCTAAAAATGTTTTTTACATTACATGTCAAGTGTATTTTCAAGTAATTTTTAGTCATGCAAAAATGCAATCTCATAATTGTGGGTCTTTATACATAGTTGATAAGTTATTATTTTTAGATGTAATATCTTGTATTGAATTTCATTTATATCGATTGTATTATTCCGTCTAGACGGTGCACGAGTTCTCACATTTTTAAGTTTTTTGACATCGTCGGATATTTGAATATTGATCGTTATTTTTTCCTTTGATTTCCTTCGATTTGAACCTCCCTAGAAAGTGTAGAAATTTCCCTATTTTTTCCTATTTATTGTCGGATTCCGGTGCGATTTTCTCATTAAAAGAAAACTAAAAGAATTCTGACCAGTTTTCTTAGCCTAGAATCTAAATTTAGTTAATTTGTGAAAAAATGTAAGACTTTCTCATCAGTTTCTAACCAGGAAATATTACATTTGAATAAGATGGTAAATGTCTGAGTATTAAGTCGGATTCTAACCGGTAATTTCCTAAGTCCGTCTGAACGCTACAAGACCAGTTCTTTTTCGCTGCACTACTACACTAGTACAAAAGTATCCGTGTAGATTGAGTATTAAAAAATATTATATTTTGTTAACAAATAAATTATTTATTGTTCTTTAAAGAAATTATTAAAAAATATGTTAATACAATGCCTGAAATATTGCGTGGAAGAAATTTATGCATTGCATTCATGAAATTTTGTTTCGGGCTCTGTCATAATATTCAATTCTTCATCCGCATTCTTTTACAGCAGCACCTTCAATTATCGACACCCCTAGTAAGAACTCTTGTGGGCCGAATGCACGACGCAACAGTCAAAACATCTGCAAATGTCTGTCCGAATACCAGGGTGATCCTTACCTGGGTTGTCATAAACAACTCGAGTGTGTCATAAATACTGATTGCGCCTACAATCGTGCGTGCGTGCGCAACAAATGTGAAAATCCCTGCGTGGACACGTGCGGTCAAAACGCATTGTGCTCTGTATATAATCATGTGCCTGTGTGCGCCTGCTCGGCCGGAATGACCGGCAATCCCCTCCTTCAATGTTCTGTAGTACTCGAAGGTATAATCGATTTTTGTAATTTTTACAAATGTTTATGAATAATAATAATCGTAGATTCAGTTTTCTCGATGATAAATAAAATTTTGAAAAATATGAATTTTTATTTTCTTATTTCAGTAATTTATTGATTTCCTACGATTATCATTATTGATCCTACTTGCATAATTTCTTTGAGAACAAAGGGTAAGATCGCTATTATACAGACTCCTGCTTACCCTGTGGACCCAACAGTATTTGCCAAAAAAGCAACGGGCAACTTATATGCTCGTGTGTGCCGGGATTCCTTGGCACACCGCCATCATGCAGGCCGGAATGCACTGTCCATTCCGAGTGTCTTCCGACACAAGCGTGTACCAATGAGAAATGCATAAATCCTTGTCTCCTCGATGTATGCGGAATTCAAGCCACGTGCCAAGTGATTAATCATATGCCCGTATGTAGCTGCGAAACATCATTCACCGGAGATCCGTTCGTTCGATGTGTCTCACGTAAGAACAAATATCAATTACAAGGAGTCATTAACACAGATATCTGTTTTAATAATTCCAACGTAAATATGTGGATATAATTTAAAAATAAAAAAAATGTTTTACTTTCTTCAAACGCATTAAAAATCAGCAATGATTTTACGAACATCAAAATTAAAAATAGTTTTAATACTATTTTACATAATATTTGTTATTACAAATAAGTATAACAAATATTTTCTAAAAATTTAAAAAAGTTTTTATTGGGAATACTTAGCAGATTTTATCTAACATTTCGAGTAACTCATACATTTTAATCGAATTATAATGTGAATTTTGAGTTTCAAACTCATTTAGTTCTAAACATTTTTATTCAACATTTTTCCTTTACAGTAGCACCCGAACCTGCGTTGCAAACAAACCCCTGTGTACCATCTCCTTGTGGACCGAACGCCGAGTGTCGGGTTGTAGGCGATGCTCCTTCATGCTCATGTTTAACTAAATCTCTGGGATCGCCACCGAATTGTAAACCAGAGTGCATTAGCAACAGTGAATGTCCTGCTAACTTAGTGTGCGTGAATAAGAAATGTAGGGATCCTTGCAAAAGCTCCTGTGGGACCAACGCCCACTGTCGTGTGATCAACCACAATCCCAAGTGCTATTGTCCTACGGACTTCACCGGTGATGCGTTTAGAGAATGTATACCAAAACCACGTAAGCATCGATCTCATACATGCAGAACTGAAATTATGTTTAGATCTATTTAGCAAAACATTAAAAAAATGTTTAGTTTTCGATCGATTGGTTTTAATCGATTATAAAATCATATTGAGACTCTCCGATATAACTTGAGTTTATCTTTCTTAATATTTCTTGAAAAAATGTATACAAACTTACTTAAGTAGTTCTTGCCTAGTATATATATTGGCTTAACCTACTATTCCTATTATGCGAGACAACTAGAGCCTATTTACATTTCTGATAAGTTTTTATACATATTGGGCAAGGCTGATTTTGGAACTTACGTTATAGGAAGTAAAAATTAGAAAACAGAAACCTACGTATCCTTTAACATAATGCAACTTTGCTACATTACATCTGAGCTGCTGTAGAAAAAATCGATAAGATTTTCTATTACTTGCATCTTGAGCGGGGTATTTTCTTTTTAATTTAAAAGGTTGCGGAGCATTGTGCAATTTTTTTTACCGAGTCAGTATGATCGAGGTTTGAATAAAAAATGGTTACTTTGAAATCAACACAACCCTATCTATTTTTTCCAGCAGACACACATACAAACACAAACATACACGCGCGTGCGCGACTTTGAGACATTATGACACTATGAAAAAAAATCATGCAACCATTTTTATTTTAATTAGTAAAAAAAGTCTAGATTTTGTTATAAGTCTGGCAAAAAAATTCTTCGAGTCCGAAAAAGTGCAATTTTTTGAAGGTGTAACACGTTCTTTACGTGTTATTTAAATTCAATTGGCTAACATAAAAAGTAAGGTAAAAAAATAATAACAGTGTTCAAAAGGGCAAACATTCAGCTTTCCAACACTTTTTCGTGAGATTCTGTATGTTGACTTTTTCCCGAGTTATAAGCGATCAAAGTCTTAGTAATCACTTTTCACACAAATCTCGAGAACTCGGTCAAAAGAAATTGCACAGTGCTCCGCAACATCTTAAATTAAAGGGAAAAAATCTCGCTACAAAATGCACATAATAGAAAGTTTTCTCGATTTTTTCCACAGCAGGTGTAATGGTGCAAAATTGCAATAAAAATTTTTATTTCGACGGATTAAATCTTATCATTATGCCGTTTGGTGAGAAAAAAGATTATTAAAATCGACGAAAAAGATTGAAAAGAAGAAGTTTCAAACTTTAAAATAGTTTTCGAAAAATTAAAATGCGATCATTTTTCTCAGTATTATGTTTGTTTGAAGTTATGCAAAATTTTAACATAGATTAACCTATGCGATAATTTTATTGAGTAGCGTATAATGTACAATTATTTGTGTGTAGCTATTCTCATACAACCTTATTGATTTTAGGTAAACCAATTCTCTTGCTGGCCCTTAATGAATCTCACCATTCACTTAAGCAAAATACGGCATTTCATTGTGAAGTAATATCTTATCTACCTTCAAATGTAACATGGAGTTTTTTGAGATGTCCTAATTATCCATCGTTTAAGAATACAACGATTGTCTATCTAACGGTAAACACAATTTAATTAAAATGAACGTTAATTTGTATCAATTAAACAGGACTTTTTTCGTATACACTTTGTGAATAATAAAAGAAATTCTATGGGTTTCACAGGATGCGACGCAAAAGGTAGCTTATACTTCTTTCTACAAAATCAAGTCAATGGTAAAAATGCCTATCGAGGTATCAGGGCAAATAAAATGTGAGGGTTGTAATACTCTTGGGTGTGACTCTAAGAGTGAAACTATTCTTGTTTCAGGTAAAAATATTTTATTTTACGTATCTGGCTTGTATAATTTGTAATTATGTCTTTTCCTATCTTTCGATGTATTCAGATAAATATCAATTAGAAGGTTAAATCTAAAGAAAAGATTGCATTCTGATCATAAAATTGGATCACATTATTCTACAAATGTATAGCTATTAAATTTATGCATTTGTTATGCCTAAATGCAAATATACAAAACGTTAAATTATTTTCATTTACTATTTCGCTCACAAAATATATCATATTATTGCAAATGTTATTAAACGATCAATGAGTTATAATTCCTAAGAAGGTTTTAGTCTTAAAAATAAATTTTTAGATTAGTATATAAAAAATCAATATAAACTCTTCTTCTTTTAAATTTAGATGGATTAGGCGCTTTAGGTATTATCGGTCCAAGAGAATCTGTGGTACCAGGTGATAATATAGAATTGATATGTGCCGCTTCCGTTTATAATTATATAAATAATTTTACGTGGACTGTACATATAAATCAAACTGAAAAGCTAGTAAATGAAACAGGTAATTATTTTAAACTAAAAATTAAAAAAAATTAAAAAAGTATTACTTTCAAATATCAGAGTAAGAATGTAAATAAAAAAAAGTTTTCAGGACAAGGAATTATACTTATAATTTAACTTTACTTCTGCTGATAATGATTTCACAAACAATAAAAATAAAATGTGTATGTTATACACAATATCTTATATTCATAATACAACTTTTTAAATTTTTATTTTTAATTTTTATTTTGATGAAGTCATCTTATTTAAATTATTCCTATATTGCACTCAAAATTATAATTTAACATAACATGTCTCGGATCAAATAATTTTTGTATTGTTGTTGCGATACAATAAGATAAATGAACTATTACAAACGTCAGCAAATAGGTGATTATATAAATATTTATTGATAAATATAAACATTGATTACAGTCTTTGTTATTTTCAGGAAGATTGAAGCTTGTGCAGCACAAAACTGAATTCACTTATCGATCGACGTTGAAACTCAATAATGTTCAGAAATCAGATGCCCAAGATTACTTCTGTACCGTAAATATCATGGCCACGCCGAATCAAGAGATCATAGATTCCCTTCCTAAGCGTGCAACCTACACATTATTTATTTATGGTAAAACTTATTTCTTTATTTACAAATATTTGGATTCACAATTAATTTTTTAAAGAAATTTTATCAGGTGATAATAAGTGAACTTATGATAAAAATATTCGCATAGACGTAAAAGCATTTTTTTCTTACTGTAAGAATGAAAAAAGTTCCTATTAATCTGAATTGGTAAACGCTTCCTTTCCAAGTTACATACTTGTTATTTGCACGGACTTCGATTTAACAGACTTTGATAACATTTTATAAAAGAAATCGCTGATAATGATTTTCTTTTACATCAGTGCTTGCTTTGCATCGATGTCTCATAGATTGTCGAAGACGTTTTCAGATTTGTACTTTGTATTTGAATACATGTACATACATTTATTTTTCATTTATATTATATTTGTTATATATGTAAATATATATTATATTCTTTAGCTTTAAAGAAAAATATATTAAAATATATTAATTAATAAAACAGTAAAATTATTTCCTTCTAGAAATAATGAAAAGATTAAATTTTTCAATAGCAGTGACGTCGCAATTTCTGTTGTTAGTCTGCTAACATAGGATATCAAGAGGTTCTACCAGATTTCTGGCAACAATTTTCTAACATTAGCAGATATTACCAAGTCTGTTTAAAATCTGCAGCCTTTCCGGCATTATGTCCCGCCAGGAAGATCTGCTCGATTCCTGCTATTAATTTGTTGACATAGGATATCAACAAATTCTATCGGATTTCTAGAAGAAATTTTCTAAAATTATCAGATATTACAAAGTCTGTTTGAAATCTGTTGCATTTCTAGGTTCAGATTATGACAGCTATCTTTCCGCATAATCGGTCTTTTCAGGTTTGATTGTCAGGGAATAGAAAGTGAATAGAACGACAATTCATAAGTCATGATGCAAAGCATTATTATAATTATTTGTAAGACATATTATTTGTTGTAAACAAAGAGTCTTTAAAGCTCAGAAAGAAAGCGTTTGCTGATCCACATATATGACTCTCCTTCACCTTTTTATTAGAGTAAGTAGAGTATAGGCTTAAAGATGCTCTATCTATTTCTGAACCACCTTGTATTTAATTATACATAATATATATTATATGTATATATGTGTATAAGTATAAATATTGTACTATCAAGTCAATACAAGCTCGTGTATGCTAAAATAAAAGAATAAATATGGTCAAAACGAGTGATTAAAAAATAATCAAAAATGATTCAAATTATAAAATAGATAATTGTTAATAAATCTATATGGTTATTACAAAATAAATCAATACGGAACGTTTCAACTTCACAGAGTTCTCCACAGCCATGAAATTACAATTATAGTATCATCAAAATTAAATATTTGTTAAAAATGGATATTACGTAATTTTTATACTCGCACAGATCTAACAAAATAAGATCATCATCAATAGGATAAAAACCTTCAAGATCGCAATCTTTATTTGGAAATAATAATGGTTCATCGTTCTTTAACGGTAAACATATATAGTAGTCTAGTGAAACATATATTATAGTCTAGTGAAAAAATAATATCGAAGTCAAGGATGAAATTGTGTCCCATTCTGTGATCGATTCTGAATTTGAAAGAACAGGTGTTTTAGAAAAAAATCTCAAACTCAACTTATAAGTTAACAGAAGGAAACAGTGGCTACTTACGACTCTTATAAAATTTAAATCGTGTATTTCTTACGATGGACGTAACACAACTAAAGACTGCGATGTTTAAGGTTTCTTTATCTTATTGACGATGATCTTATTTTGCTAAATCTGTAATAACGTATGGTTGTTTGCGAGTCTGAAAATTACGTGATAACAATATTTTGAAAAAATTTTCAATTTTAATGATACTTTAATTGTAATTTCATGGCGGAGGAGGACACCATGAAGTCGAAATGTTTCGTGTTAATTTATTTTGTAATAACCGTATGGATTTATTATCAATCAATATTTTATAATAAACTTGAGTCATCTTTGATTATTTTTTAATCGCTTGTTTTAGTCTTATTTATTTCTTAATATAAGTATTATGTATAAAATATAATATTTTCTCGTGTGCATAAAGCTCATTCATAATAAAGATGTATTTATTAATCAAGATTCGATCTTAATCAAGTTACATTCATCAAAATGTTCAAACTAATTATTTATTTATCTTTACATAAAATTATACAGACGTGATACTGCCATTTTTCACCAACACCAATATGAATAGATCTAAAACAAGAAATATCAATATGATCACCGAAGGTCATATTACAGTGATATTGCAATGTTTTGCAGATGGAATACCAAAACCAACAGTTACTTGGTACAAGGTACATGTGCATTAATTATTTTCGTTTCATGAATAAGTAAACATTTCACTGAATGTGTCGCATATTGTATTCTAAATTTAATAACTTTTAGGATAATATGTTGCTAAAGGAAAATGATCAATATCTTATTAAATATAATTATCAAGAACTTCACATAAAATATTTTATGCCACACGATAGTGGAATGTATTCGTGTCGGGCTATTAGCCGAGAAGGTACTAACGAAACTTACCAGCAGATAATGGTGAAATATACAAAATGTAAATTTTATAAGTAAAAATTATATTTTTAAAATAATACCAAGCAGTTAAATTTATAACGAAAAAAGTTTTCACAGGGTACACATTTGACATAATATTAGTAACTTTTCTACCTATTCTGGGTTTCATTCTAGTGATTTTAGCGATCTTCATCACGATTGTAATTTGCCGTAAAAAGGTAAATTACGTATTTCGTAATCGTTATAATTTTTAAGGAAATGTATTGAAAATATAATTTAACAATTTTGTAAAAGAATATCTTATGGAGAATGTAGTCTAATAAAATTGAATTGAATCGCTATACAGAAATTGAGAAAAGAACTGGTACCTGATCTTTTAAATTTTGATGGAGACACTTTAGAAAATTTAAATCCAAACTCAACAGTTAAAGATCAAGCCCAAGTCCTTCCTTATGATAAGAAGTGGGAATTTCCAAGAGAACGATTAAAGCTGGGTAAACACGAACGTGTTTTATACATTATGTTATAAATATCGAGCAATCCGATTTAATTAAGTAGATTGTGAATGATTATTTTTCAGGAGAGCAATTGGGTAGTGGTTACTTTGGAGTGGTAATAAAGGCAAAAGCACTTGGAATGTGCAAAAATAAAACTGTCATTACTGTTGCCGTAAAGACGATTCGTCGATCAGATAATCCAATTTACATTTATGCACTTGTAAGTGAATTGAAAATTATGGTGCACCTTGGCAAACATCTGAACGTCGTCAATCTTCTTGGTGCTTGTACTAAGAATATTTTAAAAGGTATACATTGCTGTAAACGAAAGACTATGTTAAATAATTAATTGTTTTATTATAATAACACTTCTTTAAAGAAACTACGTCTCTCGTAATTTTTAAAGAAATATGCAGTAAATAAATGTACTTATTAATCATTGCCAATTATGTTATTACAGGTGAACTGCTGGTGATAATTGAATATTGCCACTTTGGAAATTTGCATAAATATCTTTTAAGTCATAGAAGTAATTTCATTAGTCAAATCGATTCAACAACTGGAAAATTTGATCTTTCTATCGGTGCAGATATATTAAAGACAACAGCTAACGTCGGTAATGATAGCAGGTTTGTCTGGTCACATTCTATCTCAGTTAAAAGTCATGTTTATGTATTGTTTTGTTGATAAATATACCATACAATATTCTGACAGTATTTGTAATTGTAGTCTAAACTAGTTGTATTTTATATCTCTCTTCTTTTACAAAATATTACATAAAAATTAATTAAAAACACGTATCCTGTCTTTATGTATAAAAATAACTCGAAGAGATACGTACGGTATTAAAATTGTGATAAATTAATAATTCAATAGTCAAATAATTTTAATTTTTAGATAGAATTGTTTTTAGCGAAATAAATTTCTATACTCTAACACAAAAACATATTATCTTGATATTACAATTTCATCAGATATTTTAAAGAATTTTACTTTTGAATAATCGAACTTTGTATTCGTGAAATGTAAACTAATAAATAAAAGAATTAAACACATAAAACGCATGTACAAAAAGCTACAAATTAACAAAATTTTTTTTCATGCCAAATAATAGAATATACGGAAGTATATTTATTATTTTCTAAATTGTAGTGCGAAGAATACCGATGTGGTACAGGATTATCCAGAGACCAATCCAGACTCTTCAGAGGTTAATATTTTATCAGAATGCGTACGTAACAGTAATTCATGGCAGATATATTCAGATATATTATAAATAAAGACGAGTTTCGAAAAAGTCTGATTACTTTATTTACAGATCACGAATAATGATGAACATTTCAAACCGATCTGCACTCAAGATCTATTATCTTGGTCATTTCAAGTAGCACGTGGAATGGAATATCTCAGTCAAAGAAAGGTAAAAAAAGATCTCATTTACAATAAATGTATAATAATCTTTAACCTTTCGCCATAAATTCAAAGTTCTGAATTTTCTTACGAAAAGTTTTGATATAAAGTGACACTCCCATACGTCGTATAATCTCAAATCTCTAATATAAATGATCTGGCCACATAATTTATGTTAAAGATTGAAGAGCTTTAAAGTTCACAATTAACGTCATATCTCAGATTTTAGAGCAAAAAACTAAAAGTTTACAATATCTGTAGACAGGGATTTGATATAAATATAAGTATAATTACGTAATTGTGCAAAAGAAATTATTTTAAAGTTACTTTGATATGGTTACTTTCAATTTCAATGTGGTTAATGAATCAATGAAGTATAATGGAATGAATTAGAATTGTGCAGTTTCGAGCAACATAAAGAAAATTGTTTCTTGGAAATCTGCTCCACAGAATAAAATCTACTTAATTGCATATATTTAAATTCTTACATTTCTCGTATCATCATATCACCATATGTTGTATATCATTTATGATAGAACGTATATATTCTTCTAGGTGTTGCATGGTGATTTGGCAGCAAGAAATATTTTACTTGCCGAGGACAATGTAGTGAAAATTTGCGACTTTGGTTTAGCAAAGGATATGTATAAAGATTATTACAAGAAAAATGGTAATGCTCCAGTGCCCGTAAAATGGATGGCCATCGAATCGATCGGAGATCACGTTTTCTCGACGCAATCTGACGTGTGGAGTTTCGGCATAATGCTCTGGGAATTTTTCACTCTGGCTAAAGTGCCATATCCCGGCACAGTAGCAGAGAAATTGTATCAAAAATTAATCGAAGGTTATAGAATGGAGCAGCCAGATTACGCTACCCGCGAAATATATGACATCATGTTACAGTGCTGGGAAGCTAAATCAGCGTCACGTCCAAGCTTTACAAATCTTGTGGAGAGCGTTGGAAATTTATTGGAAGAAAGTGTAAGAATGGTGAGTCATACTTTTTCACCTTCATTCTGCAACGTTATGATTCTATGACACAATCAAAGAGATAAAACGTAATGTACATACATACAGGGTTGCAAAAGATTAATTCCTTTTCGGACATAATTCACAAATGATTCCAAATTCTGAAAGGGCTTATGAATTAAAAGTGAGTTTAATTTATAATTCTGAAAGAGTTTATGAATTAAAAGTGAGTTTAATTCATAATTCTGAAAGGGATTATGATTTAATAATGAGTTTAATTAAAAAATCCGAAAGGGTTTGTGAATTTAATTTCAAACAAGTCCAGATGATTAGATTGAAAAATAGTATTAATTCAACAATATTAATTCACAAGTTATTGATTTAAGTCTCGTGCGAGGAATAAATTCATAGTTCGTTCCTAAAATTTAGTCAAACAAATTTAATTGCAATGTAATATGAGCGATAAAAACGACTCACAGAAGATGTTTATGTATCTTAGATTACCGATGACGAGATTCAGGTCATGCGCTTTGTAGTTTTCGGAGTGTAAGTGTAAAATAACTTTAAATTAAGTGATTAAATGTCCCAGGTCGCTGATGATGGAGTCCAGGTCGTGCCGCATCGTTCTCGGTGTCTAGATGAACATTTGATTTGAGTATATGTTCAAATAACTATAGATCACCGAAGATGGGGCATAAGTAATTGTAGTTTTTACATTAAATCATAATTTATAAGCCCTTTCGGAATTATGAATTAAATTCACTTTTAATTCATAAGTTTTTTTGGAATTATCAATAAAAATTACTTTTAATTCACAAGTTCTTTCGTAGGGATAAATGAAGCAGTGAATGACCGAATTGTCGAATTTGGAGAATTGAACATGAATTACTCAAACATATTTGTTTATATCACAAAATCAGATTTTTCTATCATGTTTAGGATTAATTGAGATTCAGTATTTATATAAATAATTATTTTTTTTTATCAAAATTATTTATAAATCAATTATAAAATCTGTTATACATTATAGTCCAATAAATGACCGTTTGGTAAATTTTTAATAAAAATTTTATTTATTAAGGTTTGTGTATTACTTTGACTTAAAAATTATAAACTTGAAAAATGTTAATAAAACCTATGTACAAACATTTAAGAACTTTTAAGTTTATAATCTACATTTCATTTTACTATTGTCATTTACTGGTACGCGGTCAATTACTGGTCCGTTTACCCCTAATTAAAAATTAAATTCACTTTTAATTCACAAGTTCTTTCGGAATTATGGACCTCGCGAAACTTTAAACATTTCTTTTTCGAAAACGCCTGGCCATCTGGCCCTACTGCTTCACACAGTTAAGTTTCGTACCGAGTACTACACGCTCACAAAATTTTATCCAAATCGGAGATTTCGACGTCGTGACCTTCCCTTGTCAGCAATAAATATTTACGGAAATAAAGATTAAAAATACATTGCTATTATTTGATTCTTTTTTATTCGTTTTATATTAGAGAGTGTTATTATTTATATAAAATTGATAATCATACATTTATTTTTATATTCCTTTCATAATCTGTATTACTATTTTATTTATTATTATAGATTATTTATCTTTATTTTATGTAGGGGAGATCGGGCCACCATGGGCCACAAAAATTCAAGTTTTAAAAATTGCTTTTAAATATAAGAATTTTTATCTCATTTTTTTATAATTAAAGCACAATGTATATCTTTCAAAATTTATTTAGTGTTTTCGATAAATATTGATTAAGTTTTCAAAAATAAATTAAAATACAATTTTTGGGAAATGACTCATAGTGCCCCATGCCCGGGATACCATGGGTCACCCACAAAAACTATGTTTATCAAAAAAATAATGAGCTAGGTTTATTTCAAAAATAATGGACTAAGTTAATTTATAAAAATAATGAATATTTATAAAAGTGAAAAAAAAAATTGAATTTTAAACATTTTTTTATTACAATGTTCAAAACTAAATTTATTCAAAAGATTAATGAAAAAGTTACAAAAGTTAAAAAAATTGTATATATTTAAAAAATTTTAATTGTATATATTGTAAGAAATTTTATATATTTAACAAATTAATTAATTAATAAGAATGTAAAATAACTGCTCTGTATTGTTCCGTTTAATCATAAATATATTAGATGTGCGACCCATGGTGCCTCGGCATTAGACCTATCGTGCCCCGAATTTACATAATATTGAAAACGATGAAACATAACGAGAAAAATTAATGATACATAATTATTCGTAGTGTTATATTATGAAAAAAGATACTCGAAAGTTGTTTCTAATTTTGAGTACAAGTATATTTTATTACAAATATGATATTAAAATATTTCTAAGTGGTTAAAAAATTACTTACGCATCACCAAAACCATTTACGTTACGTGCGTCTCAAGGTAACAAGTATTTTTTGCTGATACCTACATATGAAGTATAGGTAACAACAAAGTATAATTGTCACATGGTAACAGTACCAATCTAAACATTCTAAATTAAGGGGTAATATCACCTTGTGAGCCTGAAATAAAGGATCAATTTCTCTAATTTTTTCTTTAATGAAAAAGTATATCGAAATTTGGTTATACGTATGTGGTTGTACATGTCTTAAAGTGTATAAAAAAATTTTTTATTAACGATTTTAAAACAAAATGGCGGCACCCGAGCTCTTGCACGAAAACTCAATTTTTTTGAGGTACCTCCACTGCCGTACGTTTTTCTTCTGTAGATTTGTATCTAAAACAAAAATTCAAAAAGATTATTAAAACACATGTTAATAGCTAATGAAGTATGTAGGCTTTTTTCAAAAAATTGATTTTTGTGAAAATGGCATCAAAATGAAGAAAAAAAATTTTTTCCCCGAAAAAAATTGACCGAAAAACGTTCATAAAATGGATAAATTTTAATTGATCAAAAAAACCTACGTACTTCACTAGCTATTAACATGTGTTTTAATAATCTTTTTGAATTTCTGTTCTAGATACAAATCTACAGAAGAAAAACGTACGGTACCTCAAAAAAATTGAGTTTTCGTGCAAGAGCTCGCGTGCCGCCATTTTGTTTAAAATCGTTAATAAAAAATTTTTTTATACACTTTAAGACATGTACAACCACATATGTATAACCAAATTTCGATATACTTTTTCATTAAAAAAAAAAATTAGAGAAATTGATCCTTCATTTCAGGCTCACAAGGTGATATTAATCCTTAATCCAAACATTCGATGATTCATGGGTCAATGACTCATATGTTTTTATCGGTATTCATACAGTGTAATGTTTAATTTCCGAGAAATAGGGGGATGCCGCTTTATGAGGTCTGTGCCAGTATTGGCGATTTTACTCTACTATTCCGAAATGGGAATATCTAACGTGGGTGATGTACTAATATCTATGTATGTACTATGATGTACTAATAATTTCATATATCCCAAGAAGCGATGCCACACTGCATATTAATCATACATTAATTGTTTATTTCTTTTCTATCTACACTATAGTACGTTCTGTTGTTATATTATTTCTACTGTCGTATTATATATGTATATTCTTATTGTCGTATAATTCTAATAATTCTAGGAAAAGGCGATTTTGATATTAATTTGCATATTAATTATAGACTGTTTGTATATATATATATATATATATATATATATATATATATTTATTTATATTGCAACGTTGTAACATTTTTGTCATATACTTTAGCATTTTCTACGTCGTGTTATATTGCTACTGTTGTTTTATTTTGTTGTATTAATTGCTACTGAACTGCTACTATCGTATAATTCCAATAATTCCATAAATCTCAAAAAGACGATTATTTCTAACATATTATTGTTATAACATTAAAGAGTTTAGTTTCATTGCATTGCTAAATATTATTAATAAATTTATTTTGACTTGTGTATAGCCAATATTAAATTATTTTTTGTCACAAACAAAATTTTATTTATGTTTTATGGTTTTACTTTAGTACACATGATACGATTAATTTTTTCATAAGTATACTTAATCAATAACAATTATTATTATAACATAATTACATTATAATAAAATATCTTTTACTTCATTATGCTACAATATTTATAATAAAATATAATTGAATTATTTTAAAACAGGATATATATTTCTCTATTTATGCAGTATGCCGAGAATAGTATATGTAAAACACACAAGGACAGAAATGTCTGGCTATCTGAGTTAGTCGCATACAATCAAGAAAAGTTACTGTATCATTACGAATTGAACCGGAAATGTACGAAATGTTACCGTATCATTACGAATCGAACCGGAAATGTTACTGTAATTTTACAGTCCTGTAATATTAAATTACAATGTTACATTACAATTTTACATAACATTTTGTACATTTCCGATTCGGTTCGTAAATATAATATTTGACAGTTTAATAATACTACTAAGAAAAGTATTGTTGCACTACCGTTTCTACATTATTTCCGTGTTGGGTAAATTTACTTTTACAATCTGTTTCATTACACATGAAGACATTACTTTTACTTTGTATTGTGAAATTACGAACGCAAGGAAATTTATACCTATTATAATGGGTCCTAATATTACGCACTATAATAGGTGTAAATTTACAATTTTTTATGGTATAATGTATAATCTTAAGATGTAACGGAAAAGAGTAACTTTTTAGAAAAAGTAACAGTAACAGTAACTTTAAAACGTTACTTTTACAAAGTAATATTCACAATTTTGGAAATAAATAATCATACATTTAAATTGTAGTAATTAGTAATTTATTTGATAAAATCTTAAAAATTTAATTTAGAAATGTATATAAGTAATGTATTTTTGGGATACTATTTATTTATAAAATTTTATAAAATAGCGTATCTCATATGTTAATATATTATATTAATACAATATTATATAGTATTAATATGCATGCTTCAAAGATGATAAAGCACATAACAAAAACATGTTCTTTTTCTATTTCAGCATTACATTACCCTAAACAAACCGTACATGGACATGAACGAGAAGAACTTTAAAACTGGCAAGAAGGATTATCTAATGATGTCTGCACCGGATCATGCAGTATTCTCATTTTCGGGTCATAAGTGCGAGAATTCACAATTGTCGAAAAACATATCGAATTCGTCACAATTACACGTGAATCCCCGTTCAAAGAATGAGTCCGAGATATTTAATCCTAATCCTATACAGGATCACTCACATATTGAATTTCCATCGCCCGAATTGGACTGCGAGGACACGACAGAACTGTCTTCTATGTTGAACCACGAAGAAGATGCCTATTTGAAACCTATCAATGTTAACGAGAAAAGAGTAGAATTTATTTTACAAAGACAAATATTGAAGGACCAAATGGTCGACAGAACGGAACAAAATTCCGTTTACTGCAACGTATCACGGAATTCACTTGATAAATTTGATTAATACGAACAAAAATATTAAACAAATATAACAAATTCCAAAAACAACATTACGCGCTGTTTAGCATCAGCGTGCAAAACAATTATGTGAACATGCCTGAAAGATCTGATAAATAAATTTATCAGATAACTTTAGTAATTCTTGTTGCATAATGATCAGCAACCGCGAGATAGACGAGAAGACCAAGTCCGTTTGAAAATTCGACAGCTCTTATATAAATCTGCATTATTAAAGTTTTAAAAATATGATTTAGTACAGTTAAATAATTTAATTATAAATCTACATTTCAAATACCTTATAATCGTTGTGTTAAAATAATTGTTATTGTGTCACATCATAAATAACGCGCAATAATAGTTTAGTATTTTGTACAACATCTTTAAATCAAAGTGTCATAATGACTAATAATGTACCGAAAATACGTTAGTAAATAGAAGAAATAGGAATATTTTCTTATCTAGATTTCTTTCTTGTTACTTATATTTCATTGTGAGAAAGCGAGACAGTATGTTTTTGTCTAATAAGTAAAAATATTTTAATACTATCTATTTATTCTTCAAAGAATATCACTACAAGACTTTTACTTATTTTGTATTTTTTTATTGAATCATTGATTGTCTCATAGTTGCTTATTAATTAGCAATTACTGGGAGAAATGTGAATTCGTTGCAATAATAACGATGATGCGTAGCAGTGTTTAATGTTCAGTAACTCCAATTTATCAACTAATGTTCGAAATTAACTAAAGATGGTAAACTGTATTATTTTATACACACAAATATTGTTTGTATCTACATAAATCATTATAGTAATTTATTTTCATATTACTGAAGGGAGTTTTCATTTTCATTTCATTTTTTCATTCATTTCATTTCAAATAGTTCCAATATTGCATTTATAATATCTCACATATTGTTCTTGCATACTTGTTTTATATTTTCAACAATAGGTTTTTAGTTTATTTTAATACTACTTGAGGAAATTAAGCCGCTTTCGTATATATTTCTGACTAATTAACTTTTTATATAAATATATGTATACACTTTTAAATATTCGTTATATTTATTAACAAATTAAAAATTAATATTAAATTAATATTAATAATATTAATATTATGTACTATTGTACTTAGGTAGTCCTTTTGTTACTTATACTAACAAAAGGACTACCAACCTTGATAATACTGGATTTTTGTTCTTACATATATTTTAGAGGGTGGCTTCCTATATACATCGGTAAGCTGAAAAGTCGCGACGGGCCTTAGTTTACGAGAAAATTAAGTTGAAAATTTACGAGTGCCAGAAATCCCGGGACGTTAAGATAATTTTCACATCAAGCGGCGTGGGGCAGCGGCGAGTGCCAGTGACTCGCCGCTGCCGATCCGGGTTAGAGTCCCGTTATTTTTTCTTTTTATTAAATTATAAACATTCCTATAATAAATCGTGAAATATATACATATTATTTATAAATATTGACAATTGCAAATGATAATTTGTCTACTAATAATTCAATTAATGACATTATTTTTTAATTAATTTTTATTGTTTAAAGTATCGCAGGAAATTTTAAATAAAATGTTTGTATTTAACGATTTTACATTAATAGTAATATTTTAATAGTAATATTTTGGTGGAGATCAAGTGGATTTTTCCGTTACTTTTTCGTTTTTATTTATTTTTAATAAACTGCAGTGGGCAAGACAAAAGCCTAATTATTTTAAAATTCGAGCGAGTAACTGTTTCGTCACGTGTATCGTCCGTGAATGGTTGTAAACAGTTTTCTCCTCAGTTTTGCGAACCAGTAATAGTTCGCTAAATTGTCGGGACTTGATTGGCGATACGCAGTAGAGCAGGGATAAGAGCAGGGGGAAGAGAACGGCTATAAGAAGAATGGATTTTCGCAGAACGCTCTCTCTCGAAGCTTCAACGAAGAATTGGACACATCTCGCAGAAATAAAGTTCGCAATTATACCTAGACGATTTCTATTTAAATTTTACATCTACCGCACGATCTTCTCTTTCAATAAAATCTTATAATAAATTATTTTTTAATAAATTATTCTATGTCACATGTTTTATAATTATTATAAAATATTTGTATATTTTAATTATCTAATCAATAATGAAACGTTTACAAAGTGTTAATATTAAAACATTTGGTATTCATATCACAACACATTTATATTCTAAACAAATAAAGCCTCCCCTTTGTCTTTTATAATGTTTGATAGATTGGTATTTGTTTCAAAAACTTACATTTATTTTACAGGGATAAATCTTACACGAAGTGGATCAACAGGACGAAGTATCAAATCAATGTTAAATCGAACATTTTTTAAATTATCAATAGGCTCCAAGTAAAAATTGTGTACCAAAGGAGCAACCATCGATTTCATTTCCAACATAGCAAATCGTTGACCTGCAATTTAATATATATCGTAATCTGTTTATATAATAGAGTATTATACTCAACACCAAGACATAAAAAAAAATATACAGCTTACCAATGCAATTACGTGGACCAGCACTGAATGGTATATATGAATATGGATGACGATTTCGAATTTTCTCAGGTAAAAATCTATCAGGATCAAATACTTCTGGATTTGTCCAAAAATTGGGATCTCTGTGGGCGTTGTAAATATAAAGATTCAGGTATGTTCCAGCAGGTACTAAATAAGACTCTAAAAATCATATTATATAACGAAATTATTAAAAAATTAATAAAAAATATTTTATTAAAATTTTACAGTTGTTTGCATGTAAACGTGTACATATATACAGGGTGTCCCACTGAAAGTGGTCACTTCCTTTTATCTTTTCAACTAAAAATGATAGACCATAAAACTGAACTTTATTGTGAGCATAGTGGTTACTTACAAAAGCTATCTGTTAACGAACAGAAAGGTATGCGTAATTTTTTAAATAATAATATGGATATTTCGACATAATAAAAGTTATAGCTTTGTTTAAAACGAATACAACGCTGTATGATTTAATGTGAGTATTTTGCATATATTGTATGAGTTTTACCAATTTGAAATAGTGCGGGCGACGTTTACCTTATCATTTTCGGCCCTGTAATATAATCAACTTCTGACTCGTGCATTAGAGATTGACATGTGTCTTGTTGTCAATTGATCATAATACTCTCTAATGCACTTTTATTATATCAAAATATCCGTATTATTATAAAAAAATTATGCATACCTCTTCTTTCGTTAACGCAGATAGCTTTTATAAGCAATCACTATGCTCACAATAAAGTTCAGTTTGAGCCATTTAATTTGATACATGTTTATTATAATCTATCTCTTTTAGTTTAAAAGATAAAAAGGGGTGACCTCTTTCAGTGGGACACCCTGTGTATAATCTGGAATCGTCGATTCACGTAAAAGAGCCCCGATTTGTCTCGCGTGTTACGATTCGCGCGCTATTATTTCTTTTCTTTTATTTTTTTTTCTTTTATTCTTTTATTTTTAATACTATATAATTATTGTTTAAATTTTATTAAGCATTGTTCGTTTAATATTATTTTCTGTAAATATTACAGAAATATTACATGTTTTATTTTATGTAGCTTTTAAATACAATTTTTGTGTCGTAATATAATAGTGTCATAAATAAAATTATTAATTAAGATATAGAACTCTGAAATAGAAATGTTGCATTTTTTATACATTTCTTACTCATATGTTTGACATATAGCATGATATATTTAAAAATGTATAACAATAAGAAATTGGTTAAATGCATACGTAATTTTACATCTTCTCCAGTATGACGTGATATTAGAAACACACTAGGATATAAGCGTAGTGCTTCCTTTATACATCTCTCCAAATATGATAAATCTTGTAATAATTTCATAGTAAATTTTTCTCCATTTACTTGCAAAGCCTTATTGATTTCGTTCCTGACACGATCCTGTATCATCATTGATAATTAAAAAGAAATTCTTACAGGGTATCCTAAATCGGTACCGTAGTATATCTTCTTAGTAACAGACACGACAAGTGATAAAAGTGCTCCTATGAATGTCGTCCACTTTTATAATATTATGATTATTGTATGAATTTTCAGCAATATTATTTTGCCGTATCTTTACGCATTGCATTAATACATTCTTTTTACAACTAATAAATGTAAGAATTAAAGATATGTAAAAAATAATTCAAATAAAAATTTGTGACATGTTTCAATTATAGCTTTCAAAGGTCAATCAATATTACATAACATGAAGATGACTACAATGTTACTTGTTATGTCACCGTGCCTGAGCGTACGAAATTTCAGCCTTGTTATTCATGAAATATAATTGATTCCCTTTTAAAAACTATTATAGCCTCGACATTTTTGTATTAGGATTTTTGTCTTAAAATGTTCTAAGGAATCTGTTATTAAGAGGATATATGGTAGTTTTAGGATATCCTCTATAATATTTCTGATTATAAGTAAAAACAAATTCTGAAAAATTCCGAAAATATTTATTTTACAAGGTTTCTCTGTTAATGGGATGCTGAAGTGATGCTCGAACTTGATCGAGGTCGATAATGTAGGTGAAATTCCAAGCTATAATATTATAAATTATCAAACTGGCTTTACAGAATACAAAATCCTTTTGCAGAATTAAAGTACGCGCAAAAATGAATCACGTGAGTATCGACTTCACATCAAAGACGAAAAAAAATTAAAAATTTTTGCTTAATTTTATCAACCTTCACACGCCCGTCAGCATAAATTTTCGTATCGCAAATACATCTTATTTAGGTATCAGAGTCTAATTTTATAAACTCAACAGTGTTTGTTTGCGTTATCCATGTGTCTGGAAATTCGAATTTCGTGAGTACAAATTGCAGATCTTTTATATCAAGCAAATATTATGACGGCGTGACAGCTTCAGACGCCATTTTCGACTAAGAAATGATAAAAGTATCGTAAATTAAAAATTTTTTTCATATTCGACATAAACTCCACAATCCAGACTGAATTTAATGCTTATGCTTTAATTTTGGAAAAGGATTTCCTAATCTACAAAACCAATAAGAAGAATTTACGTGACAAAGAATATTGTGTTTAATGGGTAAAACAGAACGCTCCAGCATCCCCATTGTATCAAATTATACACACACGCACGCACGCACACACATAATTAAGATCAGTATTAAAAATTTTAATATTTAAACATTTTAAATTTAAAAGAACATTTAAAAAAAATATAAAAATATGATAGCTCTTCTTTGACAATAAATACCTGGATGTCCTTGTGTTCAGCTAATAGTGCCAAAATGAAACACAGACCCGTCGCTACAGTATCGTGCCCCTATTATCAGAAACATCAATACATACATACATATATATATATATATATTTATATACTAAATAATGTTTAAGTGTAAGAAAAGCTACAAGAGAAAAATGACTAATGCATACCTCAAACATAAAAGTATCGACTTCTTCTCTAATGTCTAAATCAGTCATAAGACCCTCACGAGATGCCGTTATTAGAAGATCCAACATCGCAAGCCGTTTTTTTCGTACTAAATCGAAATATACAACCATATAAGTATGAATTAATAGTTCAATATTTTTTATATTTTCATTACATCATATTCAACAATATTACATAATATACAATATTAAAAAGTTAAATAACATTTTGATTTTAAATTATACAATATTCATAAAATTTAATTTATTTCAGTATTATTTCTTAGAGTTCAATTGTTAAATTTAATTTAATGTAATCCTGTACAGAATATTTTTCTTTTCAAGGAAAAATCTGTTTGCCTTCTGTGGGCTTGTTTTCGAGCCTTGTTGTTCTAATTTGAAATTAACGGCTTTCGTCAAGGTAGGAGATAGACAAACAAAAACAAATTTTCATGTGTAAATTAATAGCAATCGTGACATTGGTGATCGCGACAACCAATCCGAGTATTCTTCAGGTCTCCCTCTCCGCTCAATCTTGCGGCTGATAGCAGCCTTTCGGCAACCGAAAAAGCCCCCGCTTTTAAGTTCGGTTCGAGAGAGTATGAATATATGATCTGCATCCTCGCTACAGAAGCTCGTGAGAGTAAAGGCGGTGAATCCGACACGATCGCGGTAATTTTCAGCAGCTTTTTTTGTCAAACCGAACACCGTGCATTATTTGAGTCGGTGCATTGCAGAACTGTATTGGTCAAGGAAGAACAATTGATACATTGTGAATTAAATGCGCGAATAAAACTCTATTCGTGACCCACTAAGATTGAAAGTGACTTAATTCCTTCTCACATCAATTCTATCCTCACCAAGTTATTTGGTAACTCAGATCGATCCTGCTCGTTCTCACATTCTTACTCTCTCACGTTTTTATTTTTTTATTACGTTCCTGACTATCTTGAGTCTGTCTCAATTTATCTAACACTCTCGCTACTGTCCAAAAAGCTGTTAGACAGAAATTCAGCACTTCATTCCTCTCGCTTTCTCTGAGCGTTCCCGGCACCTCAAAGTCGCACGACCGATCCCTCGCTCGATCGTGCACAGTATTTTTTTAATACTGATCAGATTTATAGAACCTATGAATTATTGCTACTGATTGCATTACGTACTTCCTGTCGATTCTGCGTCATTTTCTCCTACCGATGTGTCGTTAAAATTTTTCAAGTATTGACCATTAGTGCGATCGTGATAAAGTTTTCTTTCTGCAATAATCTGTATAAATAGAACATTTATAGTTTTTCTACAATTTACATGAATATATTAGCAACTCTGTCAACATTAATATATTATCTTACTATTCTCATTATATTATTACATCTATTATATTCTTATATGACAGTTTTAGAATTGTTATCATAATTTGTCATAGTGTATGTTTAAATATAATATTAAATAGCATATTTGCGTACTTGTTCAGTAAATCCATGCAATACTTTCAGAACCTTCCTTTGTTCTTTACAATTCCGCGTCAACGAGAATATCCAATCATTGTATAGCCATGGCTTCATTGCTCTAAACAGTGATTAATGAAATACAAACATGCCACTATAAAAAGGCGATAACATAATTTTGTCAAACCTTGTTTTAATTGTTTTAGAAACTCTTATAATTTATAATAATTCAGTAACCATATAAAAAGAAAATACAATAACTCAATATATTTTGTTATAACATTTAAGATTCCAATGAAAATATGTTAAAGGGATATGTAGATTTTTGCGTAATATTCAAATTATTATATTTTGTTAACTATTTATTTTTAAATTAAAAAATTATCTAATTTTATCTTAAATTGCATGTTGTCTCTTTTATGGTATTTTAATATTTAATATTTGAAACGCTTTAAACAACATTATTTTTATTGAACAATTTGTCAGGTCATATGTTTAAATTTCTAATTATCAACAAATATAATACATTATATTGAGTATCATTATTTATGGGATGTCTGGTAAAGATTGAATCAACGTTCGTAAGCAGATAAAGCGGACTGAACTGAATCGAAAAGTCCTGTAGCAGTTTTGCAATTTTTGCAATAGTTAAGAAGTTATTAATTGTCAAAAATTGGAAGAAGGGATAAACAGCGCGCAGTGCACGAGACATGAAAGTTCCAGTGGTCTCTGCTTACGTCTCGCGCACCGCGCCGTCTATCCCTTCTTCCGATTTTTAACAATTAATAACTCGTTAATTATTGCGTTAATTATTGCGAAAATTGAAAAATGTATACAGGACTTTTCGACTCGGTTTAGTCCGCTCTATCTGCTTATGAGTGTTGATTCAATCTTTACGGGACATGTATATATATTGTACATAGATATAATTATACAGTCTAAATCTACAACTTATAACATATTGTAGATATAAATATTTATTATATTATATTATTTATAAATTACCTATCACTAGAAAGATCGCACATCCGATGAACCGCTTCTCGATATCGCTGTTGAAACACACCAAGGTCTTGTAGAGAAGTGCCCATAGCAGTTTCTGCAAACGTTAGTAAAAATAATATAATATTATTATACTTATTTTATGAATATCTATACTTGTAAAAATTATATATGAATCAATATGTAATATTGATGTTTTCAAGCGCAGGCGCGTTAATAGGCATATAATTCTATATAGTAATATACATATATGTATATAAACACATCATCATACCACATATTGCGTTCAGCGTATGTTCACTAACAAATGGTAACAAATCCTTCACAACTGTGTCTTTTGTATTTTTCAATGAATTGGTCATTTTTTCACTTTCGATAAGTAAAATCTCGACAAACTGTTGCAATATGTTAAAATGAAATGTGGGGGTTAATATCTTTCGTCGTAAATGCCACTTTGCACCTAAAGCAGATACAATACATAATGATAAAATAACGACAAACAATATTGCTATAAGATTTATTTAGATAATTTTGAATTTATCGATTTTTAAAATAACCATTAATCATTTTAAATTTATTTTTTCATTGACATGGGATTAATATTTGCGATAACACCTTATGTAATAAAACGTACAGACAGAAAATCTTTTAATATGTTTTTTATATTTTTTATAACATTTTTGTATTTAATGCGTTTATGTCGTTTAATAATTTAATTTATGTTTAATATAACTATTATATTTAATATTTAATATTTATTGCTTGTAATTGATAAGTAATATGAACATTTATTAAAATGTAATTATTATATTTATAAGACTACTAATTACTGATCGAATTAGTGATCGATGAGACGAAATAAAGTAAAATACATTTAAGTTTCACTAAAATTTCTCTTGTGAGATAAAATGTGACCAATTCAATATAATGCTATAAATTTATAAATAATTTATTTTATTAAATTTATAGTAAGTTCAGTTTTGTCTTTTCCAAAATGTAATACGTTGTGCCTGATGTGGTTGATTACATCTTCTACGTCATTTATATTTTATTTCTGGAAGTAATTCTGATACACGTATTTCGACATCACGCATAAGACTATATTTTTCGAATTTTTCTTGATGTTCTCGCCACAATGGTGTTGAATTTTTGATTTTCTAGCATGTATGTCAGTTTTGGAAAGAGAAGTCCGCGAAGTCTTGCTCGCAAAAATAGAAAGGCTGAGAAAATACAATCAAATTTGTCTTTGTGCAAAAATGATTATTCACCAGCTTTCACGAGCACGTTGTCAAGTTAAAAAAATTTTTTCTTTTATCATCATCCAATGGCTCTATAGGAATGACACTTGTTCTACAGCACTACATCTCTCTATGCTTCTTTGTCCCCAGCCTTCTTCTCCAGTTGGCAATAGAGAGCCTCTTTATATCTTTTTCTTCCAATGCGTTCTTGATCTTTCTTCTTTTTTTTTCGACATGCAAATTGCCTTTTAAAATTTTTCTTAGAGTTCTTTCTTCCTCCATGTACACTATATATCTCAATCATTACGACTTTTATTTTCACATTTTCATCGATCAGTTAATCGATCGTGGTTAAATCTAATACGGTATTTTTGATACATATTATCTGATCTGATACGATACAATTTCTCTCACGCTTGACTGGCCTAACTTCGTTTGTTGTAATCATCGTCTAGCTTTCGCCATTATAAGATGAGCCCAACTTATATAGTTTGAGGTTGCGTGTTTAGATACAGGGTTAAGTACTATAAGTAGCAATATAAGGCGGGTTCTAATCCGGGAGCTCCGAGGGGGGAGCGGGTCGCGGGGGGCTCCCGCGGCGCGGGGTCGCCAAGCTCGATGGACGCGGGGTCTGTGGAGAGAGGGGGACGCGTGCGGAATCAGCAGATGACGCGTGCGGGAACCGCGGATGACACATGCGGGATCTGCGGAGAGAGGGGGACGCGGAATCAGCTGATGACGCGTGCGGGAGTGCGAGGGAGAAGCCCTACGATCGCGAAACGTGGGGAGGGGGCGTCGCTCGCGTTATCATCTTCGCTCGCGTCCCCATCTTCGTTCGCTCGCGTTCGCGTTCTCTCTCGCGCTCCCGCTCGCGTCCCCATCTTCGTTCTCTCTCGCGCTCGCGTCCCCATCTTCGTTCTCTCTCGCGCTCGTGTCCCCATCTTCGTTCTCTCTCGCGCTCCCGCTCACGTCACCATCTTGGCTCACGCTTCCCCCTCGCGCGCTTGTTGGTATTTATCAATCGATTTTTTTTTTTTTATTATAATAAAAGCTAATGGTTCTAAATTATGAACTTATACACAAGAATAATTTGTATTATTATATCCTCATGATCATTTAATTTTATATAATCTATTATAATTTTTTTAATAATAATTAGAGGATTATTAATTATTTTTATATACTTTTTCTAGATTAATCGCAAACGAAAAAAAACTGAATTCACAATAAATATTTATATTATATTATCTTTAATCATAAATTATTTTTTTTCTATTAGGGAAATACTTTTTAACAGATCTTAATAAATACCTTATTCCTTATAAGGATCAGGAGAAGAAATATGTGAAAAAAATATAAAATATATTTTATTTTTTTATTCTTTATTTTTTTTATATTTTATTCGTATTTTATATAATAATTTTACAATATTTAAATTATATACTATTTATTTTTTCATATTTTATTCGTATTTTATAATAATGTTACAATATTTAAATTATACTATATTATATTATACAATATATACTATTTATTTAAAGAACAGAATTTTTCAGTATAATTAAAAGCATAAGTATACAAATATCACGATGTCTTAAAATAATTAGAGCCAATCCGTGCTAGTGTTGATAGAAATTATCACAAAATAGACCTTGAGCCAATGTATCAATCCGTCTGTAATTAAAATAGAATTATTATTAGTATTATTAATATTATTTTTTATTTAATATGTAAAATTAAAACAAACTTACGCGATTACAGTCCCATTCATATCCATAACGGAACCTATTAAATATTTGATCATGTAATATGAACGCTGTTATGCATGAGCGGCATTCTGCAGTCGACCCCGTCGTAGCAAGAGTCATGCCGCATTCGACGCATTTTATGATTTCGTTCAGGGCCCTCCCCGTGAATGTTGTTACCGAATGCCATCCATTATATAATCTAAACATGTATTGCGCCCCGAAGTTCCGTCTTTGATAGCAGGGCACGCAGAGCTTCTTCTTTTGCGCACCCAGCTGTGCGTATAGCTGATGCTCGGATGAAATGCACCTTGCCGCTAATAACCCATGATATACGTCAGGGTAATCGGCCGGCAGCACTCCATCAAATAATTTTAAATCTTCTTCCATCTAAGAAACGAAAAAACATGGTTTAATATCCATAGTTTAAGGTATGAAATATAAAAATATTTAGAAATACTTACTTTACTCGCTGAGATTCCTACGAGATTCACGTTGTACAGCGATGTGCCTCGTTAAAAGCTCACGAAAATTTTACGCGACAGATCTGTGACAGCTTCTTATATAGTACAATGTACGTGACTCTACCTCGATTTCGAAAAAAGGTACCGCGAAAAACTTTGTGAATTCAAAGAATGACACTAATCATTTTCATATCTTATTGTTAGATCCACACGTGTTATCATCTTCATCTCGCGCTTCCACTCATTCGCATTCTCTCTCTTCCACTCCTTCATTCACCCGCCTTTGCATCTCACATTCACGCTCTCAACCATTCAAATTTACATCTCATGTTCTATGTCTCTCTTTTCCCCACCAGCCCGCTCTCTCACAATCGCATTCTTTTTATAGTTTTATTATTCATAATTTAAAATTATTTTTAAAGTGTGGGAGAGGATTGAGATATTAAAAGACAAAATTTTTCATGAACAAATATATTTTTGTATATGTATATTATGTTAACATATATAATATCATCGCAAGAGCTAATAATTCGCTATGGATTAAAAATTTTTTTTTTCATTATGTTAACGCATCATATAAAATATTATTTATCGCATATGCTAATAATTCGCAATCAATGAGCGAAGTTTTGTCTGAAACTTTATGCAAGATTTCAGTTGCATCGCATTTATCAGTAATACAATTAGATTTTATAATATTTATGAAATTTTTATATTTGTCACTAACGTTTTGCGTATTCTGACATAACTGGAAATATACATGCTCTACACATGTTTCAATTTCAAATAAGAACAATAAAGTTTGCGGTTGCAGATACATACATGTATCGTGTAATATTAATTTTACAATGTCGGCGTCATACATCTTAACACGCTCGATCATTAATTCACGAATCGACAGCGATGAGGCGATACTCGACTGTGGAAATCGCTTCACAACCTCGCGTTTTTCGATGAACGCTGTCCACGTTGCATGAGGCAATAATATTTGGTTTCCTCGGTTATCGCCAAGAATGATTTCCACATGAGATATCAATCCCACGCTGATTCCAATATCCAAATATTTATAGGCGGTTGCTGTCAACGCAAATCTCCGTCCCAGGATGCGAGGCGTATAACGAGGTTTAGCAGTACTAGAAAAAAATACAAATAACTATAGAAAAAATTAAGTATAAAACATATAAAAGATTTGTTAATACTTACTTAGTACACTGCTTCTTGCATGCTTCATTTTGCTCATTAGCAACGTAGTAATTCATCTTGCAAGTACCAACGGTGCTTATAATTAATGGCAAGCGACTGATACATTTTACATGTCAGATCTCGTTTAATACAGATACCTCCCACTTTTTTCTATGATGAAATCATTAAACACGTAAAAAAAATGCAAATCTTATATTTTTTTAAATAGCTGTGGTGGCAAAGTTTATTATATCATATTTCTCAAAGACACTCGGGATAACATTGTCTCATCGAGTGTCAAAAATCTAAATCTTGCAATTTTCATGTAACGTCGATGTATGATTGTTGCTGCGCAAAATTCATTATGTATAAGTCAATGGCATTTTGAAGAATCGCGATGAAATCATCAGGCATGTGTCAAAAATGCAAACCTTGCATAGCGCCGATGTACGGCTGCTATAATTACTCATAATCGTGAAATCATCAGACATGTCAAAAAATGCAAACCTTGCATAGCGCCGATGTACGGCTGCTACAATTACTGTTTCTCATAACCGTGAAATCATCTCTTTGAACACGTGTAAAAATGCAAATCTTGCATAGCACCGATGTACAGCTGCTGTTATCAAACACGCGTCAAAATGTAAATCCAGCAATTTTCGTACAGCGTACAATTGTTGTCGTGCAAAATTCATTATGTATAAGTCAATTGCATTTTGAAGAATCGCGATGAAATCATTATGCACGTGTCAAAAAAAAATGCAACATATGTGAAAAAAAACGCTGCGTGTACCAAACGATGCAGCATTAGGAGGTTATATAAGGAGAAAAATTTGAGATACACTCAATCAGTAGTCTTGCACAAAATGCAGAGCGACAAACGGAGACATGGAGATAGACATCGCACTTCAAGAAGATGAAGTGATAGATGTAGAAGTCAATGAAGAAAATGATTTTGAAATAGACAACGAGGAAGATGACTTTGAAATAGACATCAATGAAGAAAATGATTTTGAAATAGACAACGAGGAAGATGACTTTGAAATAGACATCAATGACGTGATAGAAGAAGAAATGTCAGACTCGGATGCAATTCTTTCAGATGATTCTTGTTACAACAGCGATATGAGGGATGAGCTTGAAGAAGAAACATATCGACTTTTAAACCGAGCTGAAATTAATACTTTAGATACGTTGAAAAAGATGTGTATTATAGAGTTTTATTACACGGACTATCGTGTAAAGTTTTGTTCATCGTGCATCGTAAATTTATCCGATTTATTCTCACATCTTCGCGCTGTTCGAAAGCATAACACAGACTCATATGTATTTCTCGATGGGTATTGCTGTTCGGAATGTAGAAATCCATTGTATCAAATAATGTCGTGTAATCTATGCCCAATTTGCACGAAATGATTTACAAACAATTGTGAACTGAATGATAACAAAACATTCAAAGTGTCAGAGACAATGAGAATATAATGGCTTTTCTGCACACATTAGAAACAGTGAGAAGTATGGATAATATAGATAAATGTTGGTATTTGAAATGCCTTTATGACGTTCTCAAAGGAAGAGAAACATCAACGCGTGTGAAACAGATTTCGCCGGTACAATTTTTACGCGATCGAGAACTCGGCATACGCGGAACTAGTAACCATTTCGTAAAACAAAGAGTCAAAATCGAAAGTGGACCTCCATGTGGAGAGCTTTGGACATATTCCGCGAAGCGACAAGTGTTTAGACGGGAGCTGACTAAAATTTGTTATGTCCCGCACTATAAAGGAGAGAACATTAAATTGAAATTTAAATACATGGAGAAAATCTATGAAATACTTAAACGTTATCATGTTGTGTACATCACGATTTCTGCAGGTATCGGCAGGTGTGTCGAGCTAATCGTAATAGACAATTTTCATTATTCAGATTTCAATCGTCGGCAAGATTCGAACGTTTTAACACAGAGTCTCGACAGTTCCGATGAAGAGTGGGAATTGCAAAGAAATTATAAAGGTGTTTGTTTTAGTTATCGCAATCTTAGGGAGGGGCATTATGTCGTTCAGGATGATGAACGTTATTGTAAATCATGCAAACGAATCACGTGCAAGTGTCTCATAGAAGAGTGTTACACAGTAGTATAAGAAAAGACATGGAACAAATCGAACGCGACCTGCTGGAGCAATCCAGGCGAGTCGCTACCTTAGGCGAATATTTCGCGTGGGTGAAGCGATGCGATGAATGCGTGCAACGACTCGAAGAGCGTAGCCGAATCAAGCGTCTGCGGCTCTCGATCGGACATAGACAATCTGTGGTGTCGAGCATCGCGCGACTTGTGAGTGCAAAGACTCTATTGGAAAGACGTTTTATACATATCGGCGGCGGCTATGCGGGCTGTGGCGTGGAGAGACTCGTTTGGCGAGAGATCGATACCGCGTTCGATAATCGTATTTTGACCGGTGTGGTGATTAACACAAACTATATCGAGCCGCGACAATTTTTGGAAGACGCATGTAATGTAGTGCTCGAGCAAGTGCAAGACGTTCTAAGAAGACGCAACAGCGTAAAAGTAAACACCGTATTCAACGGCGAATTTGTAACGGGTGAAAAACGTGCGAACAAAAGTATCAACACACGAAACTGCGAACTTTTTCGTACGTCAGATTTGCACGAGTGGTATGAGCAACGTGTCATCGAGCCTACCCTTACATCCCTCGAAGAGTTTCAGGAACGCGACAGCGGGTGGGCGTTGTCGCGTATACTCAATTTGATCATCAACGTAAACAAATATAATCCACTGCACGCGGGATGTTACATCGAGTTACCGCAGGAGATCAAAATTAAGAGAGCGATTATCAATATTCAATCTATGGACAATGCATGTTTTGCATGGTCTGTGGTGGCTGCTCTGCATCCGGTTGAAAGACACGCAGAACGAGAATCGTCGTATCCACACTATACGACGGTACTAAATGTACAAAATATTGAGTTTCCTGTGACACTTAATCAGATTAAAAAGTTTGAATCTTTAAACGATATCTCAATCAATGTATATTGCATTGAAAATATGGAAATCCTGCCGATACAACTTACCGCCCGGAAGAGGGAAAAGCATGTCAATTTGTTATACATGCAAGATGACAACGACATAGGGCATTTCATGTGGATTAAAAATATGTCTCGTCTCGTGAGCTCGCAATTGAGCAAGAAGAAGAACAAAAAATACTTTTGCGATTGGTATGTATAAATTTTTTTTATAATGAAATTGCGCAACAATTTATGCTTATGAATGATTATCATAAAAATTATTTTTTTCAGATGCTTGCACTACTTCAGTTCCAGTGAAAAATTAGAGACTCACAGTATCGACTGCCAGCAGATAAATGACTGTGCGATCCGATTACCGAGCGAAGACTACAAGTGGCTGACATTCCAAAATTATCCCAGGAAGGAACGAGTACCGTTTGTCGTTTACGCTGATCTGGAGTGTACACTGGAGAAGATGGATAAGGATTCGATAACATCCACATACGCGTACCAGCGTCACGAAGTATTTAGCATAGGATATTATGTGCGTTGTTCCTACGATGACTCGTTATCGATGTATCAGTTTCGTCGCGATAAGGACTGCATTGCATGGTTTGCCAAGGAACTGAAAAGTTTGGCGCATAGCGTAAAGTCTATTTTATCCACTAATATACCCATGACAGATTTAACACGGGACGAATGGAAAAGATTTAATAGCGCCCAGAATTGTCACATATGTGAAAAACCGTTCGCGTTGGACGATACTCGGGTACGCGATCATTGCCATTTGACTGGGCGGTATAGAGGTCCTGCGCATTCAAATTGCAATTTAAATTACAAAGATTCGCATTTTATTCCTGTGGTCTTTCACAATTTATCCGGTTACGATTCGCATTTTATCATCATGGAAATAGCTACAGCGTATGAAGGAACCGTAGAATTGCTTCCTATAACAAAGGAAAAATATATCTCGTTTACAAAAAATGTCACTGTCAACGTAAATGATCAGAAATCTTATATGAAATTACGGTTCATCGATTCCTTTAAATTTCTCAATACCAGTCTCGACAAATTGACATCTTTTCTCACTAAAGATAAACTTCAAATCTTACGACAGGAATTTTGTAAACTTTCTACAGAAAATTTCGATTTACTGACGCGAAAAGGTGTCTTTCCGTACGAGTACGTTGACTGTGTCGAAAAATTGGAGGACCTATGTTTACCACCGCGCGAATCATTTTACAGTTCCTTGACAAACGACACCGTATCCGAGAGCGATTACGCGCACGCGGTCAACGTCTGGCAGCGGTTCTCCATTCGAACGCTCGGCGAGTACAGCGATTTGTATCTAAAAACGGATGTCTTGCTATTAGCCGACATTTTTGAAAATTTCCGCGACAAATGCGTCGAGAGTTACGGTCTCGATCCCGCGTATTATTACACTCTACCCGGTTTTACGTGGGATGCCATGTTGAAGCATACGTGTATAAAATTCGAATTGCTCACGGACATTGATATGGTCATGTTTATCGAACGTGGTATACGCGGTGGTCTGAGTCAATGCTCCAGCAGATATGCGCAAGCCAATAACAAGTACATGCAGTTGTACGATTCATCGAAACCATCATCGTATATGATGTATTTTGATGTAAACAACTTGTATGGTTGGGCAATGTGCCAGCCATTGCCTTACGCTAATTTTCAATGGGTTGACAATGATTTCGATGTGACCTCCGTAGCGCTAGACTCGCCTGTAGGCTACATTCTCGAGGTCGACTTGGAGTACCCGCATCATCTTCACGATGCACACACTGACCTACCTTTCTGCCCGACACGTGATAAGCCGCCCGGTAAGCGGCAAGATAAGCTACTCGCAACGTTATACAACAAGAACCGTTACGTCATACATTATGGTAACCTACAGCAATGTATTCGTCACGGCCTTCGCGTCACAAAGACTCATCGCATATTGCAATTCTCACAGTCTCCATGGCTCCGCGGTTATATTGAACTGAATACGAAATTTAGAGCGCTCGCCAAGAATGATTTCGAGAAAAATTTGTACAAATTGATGAATAACGCGGTATTTGGTAAAACCATGGAGAACGTGCGTAATCATGTTGACGTGCGACTTATAACACAATGGGAAGGCAGATACGGTGCGGAAGCAATGATTGCGAGACCAAACTTTCACAGTCGAAGCGTCTTTTCAGAAAATCTGGTTGCTATCGAAATGCGTAAACTCGAGGTGATATTTAACAAACCGATTTATGTGGGTATGTGTATTCTCGATATATCCAAGACGTGTTTGTACGAATTTCATCATGAGTATATGCTACCGTTATTTCACGACAAATGTAAAGTAATGTATACTGACACCGATAGTCTTATATATCACATTGAGTGCGAGGATGTGTATGAAACGATGAAACGTGATATTAACAGATTCGACACGAGCGATTATCCTGTCGATAACATGTACAATATTCCGCTTGTTAATAAAAAGGTTCCGGGCTTGATGAAGGATGAAAATAATGGTGCAATAATGACTGAATTTGTTGGGCTCAGAGCGAAGATGTATGCGTTGAGGGTAGACGGTAAGAGGGACACTAAAAAGGTGAAGGGTGTAAAGAGTAACGTGGTAGCGCGAACGATAACGTTTGACGATTACACGCGGTGTCTCAACGATGAGATTGAAATGACGCGACAACAGACTTGTATAAGATCAAGGCTGCACGAGGTGTATACCATAGCCGAAAAGAAAATCGCTCTGAGTCCGTACGATGATAAGCGATACACTGTACCCGATTCTACTGAAACGCTGCCATGGGGACATTATAAGATACCATTGTAAATATTTTTATAAATTAATTTTATTTGTATGACATGCAATCAACAGACACATAATAAAATGTATGTTTACAAAACATTGTCTTTACGTATCCACGAATTGTGTGATTTATCGAGTCCCAACCATTTCACATAAACCTCATTTCCTCTTTTCCGTAATACTTTCTCAACGAGATACACATCGGGATTAGCTACGCGATGCAGCTCATGTTCATAGAATCCTCCAGCGATGGGTTTTCCACTGGAATCCTCCAGTATATACGTTACGAGATTAGTTTTTTGCACTTTGACGATTTTAAATACCTCCGTCGACCAATTTGGTGTATAACCTTTTTCAAAGACTGTCTTGTATTTACTCACGCGTACGGAGTCACCCAATCTGAATCGTGCAGGTGCAGCAATCTTTATCGCGCTGTACACCGTTGTTAAGAGTTTATCAGCGATCGTGGGCGTAACATCGACGGGTCGCATGCCGATAGTTCGATGCTTTCGCGCGTTGTAATCTGATACGAGACGCGGCAGCGCGTCGATCCATTTATAGTTTCCGTTGAGCGTAAACAGTTTCCACATTTCATTCTTTAGCGTGCGATTGAATCGTTCGACGACCGATGCCTTCATCACGGAATAGGTAGAATAATGGTTAATATTGTGTTTTTTCAAGAGTTTTTGCACGTTCGCATTGTAAAATTCCTTTCCCATGTCGGTTTGTAAATTTTTCGGACATCCATCGATTCGAATTATCTTTGCGATTGCCGCAGCAACTTCACATCCGCTCTTGGCCTTGAGCGGCAGAGCCCATGCATGCTTGCTCAGCACATCGATAACAGTAAGTATGTAGTGATTGCCTCTGTTGAATCGCGTGTAAGGACGCATCTCGACAACATCAGCTTGCCACAGGTCGTCGTATCCACGCACTATGACACGCCTTCGTGGAAAATTTCTTCTCGCTGGAGCGTGCAGTTCCTTCACCAACTGTCGCTTCTCAGAGGTTTTCTTCTCAGCCATGAGCGAATGAATTTATGATATTAATGGAATGGGAACGCAACGGGAACGCAACGGGAACGCAACGGGAACGCAACGGGAACACACGTTCGTCGAACGGGAACGCACGTTCGTGTAACGTATGTCGATCGGGAATGGAACGGGAACGCAACGGGAACACACGTTCGTCGAACGGGAACGCACGTTCGTGTAACGTATGTTGATCGGGAACGGAACGGGAACGCAACGGGAACACACGTTCGTCGAACGGGAACGCACGTTCGTGTAACGTATGTTGATCGGGAACGGAACGGGAACGCAACGGGAACACACGTTCGTCGAACGGGAACGCACGTTCGTGTAACTTATGTTGATCGGGAACGGAACGGGAACGCAACGGGAACACACGTTCGTTGAACGGAAACGCACGTTCGTGTAACATATGTCGAAAGGGAACTGAACGGAAATCGATCGGGAACGCAACGGGAACGCACGTTCGTTGAACGGAAACGCACGTTCGTGTAACGTATGTCGATCGGGAACGCAACGGGAACGGAACGGGAACGTATGTTCGTCGAACGGGAACGCACGTTCGTGTAACGTATGTCGAACGGGAACTGAACGGAAATCGATCGGGAACGGAACGGGAACGCGCGTTCGTCGACCGAGAACGCAGCGGTGTCACGTTCACGTAACGTGAGAGATTTTACTCAGTGCGCTGAGCCATATGCTGAATCATTTCGTGAAGGTCATTTATCAT
>OV788319.1:12980770-13020588 GCA_928718305.1 Tetramorium bicarinatum
AATGAATGGAGAAAAATTTACTATGAAATTATTACAAGATTTATCATACTTGGAGAGATGTATAAAGGAAGCACTACGCTTATATCCTAGTGTGTTTCTAATATCACGTCATACTGGAGAAGATGTAAAATTACGTATGCATTTAACCAATTTCTTATTGTTATACATTTTTAATTATATCATGCTATATGTCAAACATATAAGTAAGAAATGTATAAAAAATGCAACATTTCTATCCCAGAGTTCTATATCTTTATTAATAATTTTATTTATAACATTATTATATTACGGCACAAAAATTGTATTTAAAAGCTACATAAAATAAAACATGTAATATTTACAGAAAATAATATTAAGCGAATAACGCTTAATAAAATTTAAACAATAACACAGCCCCACAAAAAAAAAGTAGTCTGTCCGATGGACCAAACCAGTTACTTACAAAAGCTATATGTGTTAACAAACGAAAAGATATGCGTAATTTTTTTTATAATAATATGGATATTTCAATATAATAAAAGTGCAGAGAGTATTATGATCAATTGACAACAAGACACATGTCAATCTCTAATGCACGAGTCAGAAGTTAGTTATATTACAGGGCCGAGAATGATAAGGTAAACGTCGCCCGCACTATTTCAAATTGGTAAAATTCATACAATATATGTAAAATACTCACTTTAAATCATACAGCGTTGTATTCGTATTAAACAAAGCTATAACTTTTATTATGTCGAAATATCCATATTATTATTTAAAAAATTACGCAAACCTTTCTGTTCGTTAACAGATAGCTTTTGTAAGTAACCACTATGCTCACATTAAAGTTCAGTTTAAGCCATTTAATTTGATATATATTTGTTATAATCTATCTTTTTTAGTTGAAAAGGTAAAAGGGAGTGGCCACTTTCAATGGGACACTCTGTATATATGTACACGTTTACATGCAAACAACTGTAAAATTTTAATAAAATATTTTTTATTGATTTTTTAATAATTTTATTGTATAATATGATTTTTAGAGTCTTATGTAATACCTGCTGGAACACACCTAGATCTTTATATTTACAACGCCCACAGAGATCCCAATTTTTGGACAAATCCAGAAGTATTTGATCCTGATAGATTTTTACCTGAGAAAATTCGAAATCGTCATCCGTATTCGTATGTACCATTCAGTGCTGGTCCACGTAATTGCATTGGTGAGCTGTATATTTTTTAATGTCTTGATGTTGAGTATAATACTCTTATATAAACTTATATAAACAGATTACAATGTACATTAAATTGCAGGTCAACGATTTGCTATGTTGGAAATGAAATCGATGGTTGCTCCTTTGCTACACAATTTTTACTTGGAGCCTATTGATAATTTAAAAAATGTTCGATTTAACCTTGATTTGATACTTCGCCCTGTTGATCCACTTCGTGTAAGATTTATCCCTGTAAAATAAATGCAAGTTTTTGAAACAAATACCAGTTTATCAAACATTATAAAAGACAAAGAGGAGGCTTTATTTGTTTAGAATATAAAAATGTTGTAATATGAATATCAAATGTTTTAATATTAACACTTTGTAAACGTTTCATTATTGATTAGAGAATTAAAATATACAAATATGTTATAATAATTACAAAACATGTGACAAAGAATTGTTACGTCCAGATCCCGGAATGCTTTTGAGAATAAAGGGGAGCGAAGGAAAGGCTTCCCGTGAGGGAGATAATGGAGGGGATAGAAGGACGCAACGGACATCTTTGTAATATCACCCGCTGTGCGGGCGACTCGAACACGCCTTTGCGATTCCGAATTTGAATCAACGTCTGGAACAGACGCTATGACGTCAAAATCGGAACGATGTGTTCGGGGTCCTTGTTTCGAGTCAGAGAATCTCTTTTACTCAGGGATAGGACCATGTGCAACTCTTAGCGAGCGGGAGCGGGGAGAAATTAAGGGTGATTAAAATTTAGTGTCATGTGGAATTTTAACTTAACTACATTTATTATAAAATCACAAAATAGATAGTTATAAATTTATCGATACATGTATATAATTTTAATTGAAAGCTAATCTATTATTCTTATAATCACATAATACTATTCGTTTCCGTACAATGAAATTATCTCGACTGTGTGTATGTGTGTATGTGTACATAATTATAAATGTGTAAAAAAAAAACGTTCACGTGCGGAAAGAATTAAGGAATTTTTTGGAGAGAAGCCGTGGAAGGAGGGAATAGATTATAAAAATGGGAGACAGGGACTACATAAGGATCGAGTGAGATAAAGACGAAGATTACGTCATGAGGTTGAGATTCTTATATGCGGTCGCGGAGTTGAGGGCGCACGAGCGCGCGGCGGCGGGGGGTGCACAGCTGCGAGGGGGTTGCAATGGCGGTGCCGTTGGGCCTGGTTGGCTGTATTCGCGGCGCTGTGTTAATGCTTCGATCTGCTTCGCAAAGTCGGCCAGAAGGTTGGAGACGACCTTACGGACTCGGCGATTAAATCGATTCCGCCTTTGCTTGGCTGCCCGTTTGGAAATGCGCGGCGGGGGCGCGGCTACTGAGCGATCCGGCACTACGATTAATGTTGATCGACTCAATTATCGCGTTAAGTAAAAGGGGTAATTTTATGGGAGTAGTCGATCGGGGATTTCCCGAAATCAGAGCAGTGGAAGAGAAGGATGGCAATCGCGAATCAATCAAGGGCGGTCGACTCAGCTGGTTTCCCAAGGAATCGAGGTTTCGAGACTCGGAAAGAGACCCGAGAAGGAATCCGAGATTCGCGAGTCCAAATTGAGAGCGCTCGACCCAGCTGGTTTCCAGGGAATCGAGTTCCAAGACTTGGTTGCGAGAAGGAAGGAATTTTAAGATTCGCGGATCCGAATCAAGAGCGCTCGACCCAACTGGTCACCCAGAGAATCGAGACGCGGAGCGGCGAGAAGAAAGAATTGTAGATAAATGTTCCGGCGATTCAGGGTACGCGGAATGGTTCGCGACGGACAGAATGAATTAAGAAGAACGAAATAAAATTAATTGAGACTCACTCTTGCTGATTTCTCGCAGTTCGGAAATAGATTCACTCTTGGATTGCTGCGCTGGCTCGATGGGCCTTGGGAGGTCGGATGCAGCGTCTCGTCGGCTCACGGAATGATGTGGCACTGATTCTAAGTTTACTTGGTCGAATTGACACTGACGAGTAAAATTCGCGAAGAGAAAGATTAGGTGAGAATGCTAGGAGTACAAGACTGAAAGTCTAAGACGCGCTAGGCCCGAAATCATGGGTTTATATACAGGAAAATTGAAGGATGGGCGTATCGGAGCGTCGAGTTTGCGTTTCTGGATTCATGGAGCGCTTGTCGTTTTCTCCAATATTGATTGGAGAATCAGTTACATAGATTTGACTACGTCTCCTCATAGGCAGTCTGGTCATTAGAATCCCCTTCTTGTTCGACCAAGCTGCCCTAAAGGTTTAAACTTTTAGAAAAATTAAGTCATAAATCTTAAAATTTTATGAGGCGATTTCTCCGGAATTCAAATGATTTTTTGTCGACTTTCGAAAAGCTTAACAAAAGAAAAAAAAAGGTTTCTCGTCGCGACAGTCTGGCGCGACGCGAGCGATAATTCTAAAGAAAAACCATAAATACCGCATTTTTTAGTTTTCGAAACGCGTTTAGCTCTCAGAGAATTCGCCCTTGAATGCATAGACTATTGTTATCTAAGGAAGACCGTCGTCTATTGACACCACATGTACGAGCAGGCCCTTTGTTAGGTTTCACATTCCTTTCTATTACCTTTCAGAAGATTCGATTTTTAACAAAAATTGTGAGCAACCCCTTTGTTAGTTTTTATATTCTTTTTATTTTTTGTTACTTTTCAGAATTTTTAACTTTCTAACAAAGAAGGGTTAGCAAATGCACGTGTGGGTCTCTCCGTCGCCAGTTCCCTTCACAAGAAAAAATGTATGATTCATTTTCCCTTGTGTTCGAATGAGAGGAATCGTATAGTCTCCTGGACGTAACAGAATAATTTATTAAAAAATAATTTATTATAAGATTTTGTTGAAAGAGAAGATCATGCGGTAGATGTAAAATATAAATAGAAATCGTCTAGGTATAATTGCGAACTTTATTTCTGCGAGGTGTGTCCAATTCTTCGTTGAAGCTTCAAGAGAGAGCGTTCCAAGAAAATCCGCTCTTCTTATAATCGTTCTCTTCTCGGCATTATCCCTGCTCTACTGCGTATCGCCAATCAGGCCCCGACAATTCGGCGAACTATTACTGGTTCGCAAAACTGTTTACAACCGTTCACGGTTGTCGATACACGTGACGAAACGGTTACTCGCTCGAATTTTAAAATAATTAGGCTTTTGCCCACCACAGTTTAATAAAAATAAATAAAAACGAAAAAGTAACGGAAAAATTCACTTGATCTCCACCAAAATATTACTATTAAAATATTACTATTAATGTAAAATCGTTAAATACAAACATTTTATTTAAAATTTCCTGCGATACTTTAAACAATAAAAATTAATTAAAAAATAATAATAAATTAATTGAATTATTAGTAGACAAATTATCATTTGCAATTGTCAATATTTATAAATAATATGCATATATTTCACGATTTATTATAGGAACGTTTATAATTTAATAAAAAGAAAAAATAACGGGACTCTAACCCGGATCGTCAGCGTAAGAGTCACTGGCACTCGCCATTGCCTCACGCCGCTCAATGTAAAAATTATCTTAACGTCCCGAGATTTCTGGCACTCATAAATTTTCAACTTAATTTTCTCATAAACTAAAGCCCGTCGCGACTTTTCCGCTTACCGACGTATACACGGAGACATCCTCGACAATATATGTGTGGTATCCGCTAGATGCAAACGATAACGATTCTTTTACGGACTTTCAACGCACACGTGCTCGCTGCTCGAACCGTATCATACTACTTCTGGCTCTACTGCCCGCCGGGCGACATGCGCGCTATATTATATTCGCGCTAATAACAGACCGCGGAGATGGAAAGACGCGGGAACACGAAAGCGCCCCCACATATGTAAGAACAAAAAAAGTCCATTATTACCAGAGTTAGTAGTCCTCTTGTTAGTATAAGTAACAAACCTAAGTACAACAGTACATAATATTAATATTATTAATATTAATTTAATATTAATTATTAATGATAAATGTAACAAACATTTAAAAGTGTATACATATATTTATATAAAAATTAATTGGTCAGAAATATATACGAAAGCGGCTTAATTTCCTCAAGTAGTATTAAAATAAATCTAAATTAAAAAAAAACTTGTTGAAAATATGAAACAAATATGCAAGAAGAATATTATAAATGCAATATTAGAACTCTTTGAAATAAAATGAATGAAAAAATGAAATGAAAATGAAAACTCCCCTCAGCAATATGAATATAAATTACTATAATGATTTATGTAGATGCTAACAATATTTGTGTGAATAAAACAATACAGTTTACTTTGCATCACCTTTAATTAATTTCGAATCTGAGTTGATAAATTGGAGCTACTGAATATTAAACACTACTACGCATCATCGTTATCATTGCAACGAATTCACATTTCTCCCAGTAATTGCTAATTAATAAGCAACTATGTGACAATCAATGATTCAATACAAAATAAGCAAATGTCTCGTAGTGATATTCTTTGAAGAAGGAATAGATAATATTAAAATATTTTTAATTATTATACAAAAACATACTGTCGCTTTCTCACAATGAAATATAAGCAATAAAAAAGAAATCTAGATAAGAAAATATTCCTGTTCCTTCTATTTACTAACGTATTCTCGGTATATTATTAATCATTATGGCACTTTGATTTAAAGATGTTGTACAAAATTCTAAACTCGATACTAAAATACTAAACCTATTATTGCGTGTTATTTATGATGTGACACAATAACAATTATTTTAACACAACGATTATAAAGTATTTGGAATGTAGATTTATAATTAAATTATTTAACTGTACTAAATCCTATTTTTAAAACTTTAATAATGCTGATTTATATAAGAGCTATCGAATTTTCAAACGGACTTGTTCTTTTCGTCTATCTTGTGGTTGCTGATCATTATGCAACAAGAATTACTGAAGTTATCTGATATATGTATTTATTTATCACATCTTTCAGGCATGTTCATATAATTGTTTTGCACGCTGATGCATGAGTGCGCGTAATATTGTTTTTGGAATCTGTTATATTTGTTTACTATTTTTGTTCGTGTTGGTCAAATTTATCAAGTGAATTCCGTGGTACGTTGCAGTAAACGGAATTTTGTTCTGTTCTGTTGACCATTTGGTCCTTCATTGTTTGTCTTCGTAAAATAAATTCTACTCTCTTCTCATAAACATTGATAGGTTTCAAACAGGTATCTTCTTCGTGGTTCAATACGGGAGACAGTTCTAGCGTGTCCTCGCAGTCCAATTCGAGCAATGGAAACTCAATATGTGAGCGATCCTGTATAGGATTAGGATTAAATATCTCAAATTCATCCTTTGAACCAGGGTTCACGTGTAAATGTGACGAATTCGATATGTCTTTCGACAATTGTGAATTCTCGCACTTATGACCCGAAAATGAGAGTACTGCATGATCCGGTGCAGACATCATCATTAAATAATCCTTCTTGCCAGTTTTAAAGTTCTTCTCGTTCATGTCCATGTACGGATTGTTTAGGCTAATGTAATGCTGAAACAGAAAGAGAACATGTTTTTGTTATGTGCTATATCATGTTTGAAACATGCATGTTAATATTGTATAATATTGTATTAATATAATATATTAACATATGAGATACAATATTTAATAAAATTTTATAAATAAATAGTATCCCGAAAATACATTACTTATATACATTTCTAAATTAAATTTTTCAGATTTTACCAAATAAATTACTGATTACTACAATTTAAATGTATGATTATTTATTTCCAAAATTGTGAATATTACTTTGTAAAAGTAACGCTTTAAAGTTACTGTTACTGTTACTTTTTCTAAAAAGTTTCTCTTTTCCGTTACATCTTAAGATTATACATTATACTGTAAAAAATTTTTATGTAAGTTTACGCCTATTATAGTGCGTAATATTAGGACCAATTATAATAGGTATAAATTTCCTCGCGTTCGTAATTTTACAATACAAAGTAAAAGTAATGTCTTCATGTGTAATGAAACAGATTGTAAAAGTAAATTTACCCAGCACGGAAATAATGTAGAAACGGTAGTGCAATAATACTTTTCTTAGTAGTATTATTAAACTGTCAAATATTATATTTACGAATCGAATTAGAAGTGTACAAAATGTTATGTAAAATTGTAATGTAACATTGTAATTTAATATTACAGAACTGTAAAATTACAGTAACATTTCCGGTTTGACTCATAATGATACGGTAACATTTCGTACATTTCCGGTTCAATTCGTAATAAAATACAGTAACATTTTCTACATTTCCGGTTCGATTCGTAATGATACAGTAACATTTCTTGATTGTATGCGACCAACCAAGATAGTCAGACATTTCTGTCCTTGTGTGTTTTACATATACTATTCTCGGCATACTACATAAATAGAGAAATATATATCCTGTTTTAAAATAATTCAATTATATTTTATTATAAATATTGTAGCATAATGAAGTAAAAGATATTTTATTATAATGTAATTATGTTATAATAATAATTGTTATTGATTAAGTATACTTATGAAAAAATTAATCGTATCATGTGTACTAAAGTAAAACCATAAAACATAAATAAAATTTTGTTTGTGACAAAAAATAATTTAATATTGGCGATACACAAATCAAAATAAATTTATTAATAATATTTGGCAATGCAATGAAACTAAACTCCTTAATATTATAACAATAATACGGTAGAAATAATCGTCTTTTTGAGATTTATGAAATTATTGGAATTATACGATAATAGCAATTCAGTAGCAATACAACAGTTAATACAACAAAATATAACAACAGTAGCAATATAAAACGACATAGAAAATGCTAAAGTATATAACAAAAAATATTACAACGTTGCAATATAAATATACATATATATATATATATATATATATATATATGTAAACAGTCTATAATTAATATGCAAATTAATATCAAAATCGCCTTTTCGTAAAATTATTAGAATTATACGACAATAAGAATATACATATATAATACGACAGTAAAAATAATATAACAACAGAACGTACTATAGTGTAGATAGAAAAGAAATAAACAATTAATGTATGATTAATATGCAATGTGGCATCGCTTCTTGGGATATATGAAATTATCAGTACATCACCCACGTTAGATATTTCCATTTCGGAATAGTAGAGTAAAGTTGCCAATACTGGCACAGACCTTATAAAGCGGCACCCCCTACTTCTCGGAAATTAAACATTACACTGTATGAATACTGATAAAAACATGGTCCCTTTAGATAATTAAAGAAATAGAAACTCGTAGTTCATACATTCGTGGTTTTTTTCTATATAAAATCTGATAAAAACGAATTCTTCAAGAGCGAAAATAAAATTTGCACAATTTTCTCTTACAAATTGGATAGTTTAAACAATAGGGAATGTACTATTGATAATATTACATCATTTTATATATTTGTAGCTTCCTAAAACTGTTTTATTTATATATGTATCTGTCATATTTGCCTCGTAATGCAGTTTTAAACATAAAATTGCTCCTGTAGCGTTAAGCGGTCTACATTTCTTCGTGAGAACAAATCACAGGTTTTAAATTTTCTTTATTCTCAAAATGTTTTGTTCTAACCTTTTAATTTTATAAAATTAGTTGTTTAATATATAAAAATATATTTTACTACCTAATTACAAGATTTATTTATTTTTTTCTTTTTCATGAATTTTTTTTTTCATGATACGGTTTAAAACATAAAATTGCTCTACAACGGTACATTTCTCAGTAAGAATAAAAGGTACAGTAACATAGATCTGATAATATCGCTAAAGTTGGCAACTTTTACCTCACTTATTCTAATCTTAAACACGTGTTTCAGTTTTGGATCCCAATTTCTCAGACACTCTTTTTGACATGTGTTGCGAAAATATTAATTATGTACAAAATATGAAATAGTATTATAATGACTACTATATCATTTGATAGAAGACACTTTCTAGTTTGTATTTCTGCTATCAAACTCTTATTTTTAGCTTTTGTTTAAGAACTATTGTTAATAAACAAACTGGTATGCCGGTATTAGTGACTTTCCTCTATTATTCCATCTCCAATTGGTTTCTGTCTCGATCTTTAAGTGGTGATAGAAAAATAACACAATTCAGCTTATGTATATTATATAGTCGTAATGTATACCGCAAATATCAATACAGCTATATAATAACATAAGTTGAATCTGATATAGAGAAGATCGGGTGCCATGAGTCATTGAATGTTTGGATTAATTTAGAATGTTTAGATTGGTACTGTTACCATGTGACAATTATATTTTGTTGTTACCTATACTTCATATGTAGGTATCAGCGAAAAATACTTGTTACCTTGAGACGCACGTAACGTAAATGGTTTTGGTGATGCGTAAGTAATTTTTTAACCACTTAGAAATATTTTAATATCATTTTTGTAATAAAATATGTACTCAAAATTAGAAGCAACTTTCGAGCATCTTTTGTCATAATATAACACTACGAATAATTACGTATCATTAATTATTCTCGTTATGTTTCTTTGTTTTCAATATTATGTGCATTCGGGGCACAATAGGTCACCTAATGCCGAGACACCATGGGTCGCATATCTATTTATGATTAAAAGGAACAATACAGAGCAGTTATTTTACATTCTTTTTAATTAATTAATTTGTTAAATATATAAAATTTCTTACAATATATACAATTAAAATTTTTTAAATATATACAATTTTTTTAATTTTTGTAACTTTTTCATTAATCTTTTAAATAAATTTAGTTTTGAACGTTGTAATAAAAAAATATCTAAAATTCAATTTTTTTTCATTTTTATAAATATTCATTATTTTTATAAATAAACTTAGTCCATTATTTTTTAAATAAACCTAGCTCATTATTTTTTTGATAAACATAGTTTTTGTGGGTGACCCATGGTACTCCGGGCACTATGGGTCATTTCCCAAAAATTGTATTTTAATTTCTTTTTGAAAACTTAATCAATATTTATCGAAAACACTAAATAAATTTTGAAAGATATACATTGTGCTTTAATTATAAAAAAATGAGATAAAAATTCTTATATTTAAAAGCAATTTTTAAAACTTGAATTTTTATGGCCCATGGTGGCCCGATCTCCCCTACATAAAATGAAGATGAATCTAAAATAAATAAAATAATAATACAGATTATGAAAGGAATATAAAAATAAATGTATGATTATCAATTTTATATAAATAATAATACTCTCTAATATAAAACGAATAAAAAAGAATCAAATAATAGCAATGTATTTTTACTCTTTATTTCCGTAAATATTTATTGTTGACAAGGGAAGGTCACGACGTCGGAATCTCCGATTTGGAGAAAATTTTGTGAGCGTGTAGTACTCGGTACGAAACTTAACTGTGTGAAGCAGTAGGGCCAGATGGCCAGGCGTTTTCGAGAAAGAAATGTTTAAAGTATCGCGAGGTCCATAATTCCGAAAGAACTTGTGAATTAAAAGTGAATTTAATTATTAATTGGGGTAAACGGACCAGTAATTGACCGCGTACCAGTAAATGACCATAGTAAAATGAAATGTAGATTATAAACTTAAAAGTTCTTAAATGTTTGTACATAGGGTTTATTAACATTTTTCAAGTTTATAATTTTTAAGTCAAAGTAATACACAAACCTTAATAAATAAAATTTTTATTAAAAATTTACCAAACGGTCATTTATTGGACTATAGTGTATAACAAATTTTATAATTGATTTATAAATAATTTTGATAAGAAAAAATAATTATTTATAAAAATACTGAATCTCAATTAATCCTAAACATGATAGAAAAATCTGATTTTGTGGTATAAACAAATATGTTTAAGTAATTCATGTTCAATTCTCCAAATTCGACAATTCGGTCATTCACTGCTCCATTTACCCCTACGAATGAACTTGTGAATTAAAAGTGATTTTCATTGATAATTCCAAAAAAACTTATGAATTAAAAGTGAGTTTAATTCATAATTCCGAAAGGGCTTATAAATTATGATTTAATGTAAAAACTACAATTACTTATGCCCCATCTTCGGTGATCTATAGTTATTTGAACATATATTCAAATCAAATGTTCATCTAGACACCGAGAACGATGCGCCACGACCTGGACTCCGTCATCAGCGACCTGGGACATTTACACACTTAATTTAAAGTTATTTTACACTTACACTCCGAAAACTACAAAGCGCATGACCTGAACCTCGTCATCGGTAATCTAAGATACATAAACATCTTCTGTGAGTCGTTTTTATCGCTCATGTTACATAGCAATTAAATTTGTTCGACTAAATTTTAGGAACGAACTATGAATTTATTCCTCGCACGAGACTTAAATCAATAATCTGTGAATTAATTTATCGTTTTTCAATCCAACCATTTGGACTTGGTTGAAATTAAATTCACAAACCCTTTCGGATTTTTAAATTAAACTCACTTTTAATTCATAAGCCCTTTCGGAATTTGGAATCATTTGTAAATTATGTCCGAAAAGGAATTAATCTTTTGCTTGTATATATGTATGTATATTACGTTTTATCTTTTTGAGTGTGTCACAGAATCATTACGTTGTTGAATGAAGGTGAGAAAGTATGACTCACCATTCTTACACTTTTTTCCAATAAATTTCCAACGCTCTCCACAAGATTTGTAAAGCTTGGACGTGACGTTGGTTTAGCTTCCCAGCACTGTAACATAATGTCATATATTTCGCGGATAGCATAATCTGGCTGCTCCATTCTATAACCCTCGATTAATTTTTGATACAATTTCTCTGCTACTATGCCGGGATATGGCACTTTAGCCAGAGTGAAAAATTCCCACAGCATTATGCCAAAGCTCCACACGTCAGATTGCGTCGAAAAAACGTAATCTCCGAGCGATTCGATGGCCATCCATTTTACGGGCACTGGAGCATTACCTTTCTTCTTGTAATAATCTTTATACATATCCTTTGCTAAACCAAAGTCGCAAATTTTCACTACATTGTCCTCGGCAAGTAAAATATTTCTTGCTGCCAAATCACCGTGCAACACCTGGAAGAATATATATGTTCTATCATAAATGATACACAACATATCGTGATATGATAATACGAGAAATGTAAAAATTGGAAAATAATTTAAGTAGATAGATTTTACTCTGTGGATCAGATTTCCAAGAAATAATTTTCTTTATGTTCGAAACTGCACAATTCTAATTTATTCCATTATACTTCATTTACTCATTAGCCATATTAAAATTGAAAGTAACCATATCAAAGCAACTTTATAATAATTTCTTTTGCACAATTACGTAATTATTACTTATATTTATATCAGATTATATTTATATCTACAGATATTGTAAACTGTTAGTTTTTGCTCTAAAATCTGAGATATGACGTTAATTTACTAATAAATTATGAACTTTAAAGCTCTTAAATCTCTAACATAAATGATCTGGCCAGATCATTTATATTAGAGATTTGAGATTCTGTGGCTTATGGAAGTGTTACATTACATCAAAACTTTTCGTAAGAAAATTTAGAATTTTGAATTTATGGTGAAAGGTTAAAGATTATTGTACATTTATTGTAAATCAGAACTCTTTTTACCTTCCTTTGACTGAGATATTCCATTCCACGTGCTACTTGAAATGACCAAGACAATAGATCTTGAGTGCAGATCGGTTTGAAATGTTGATCATTGTACGTCTGTAAATTAAGTAATGAGACATTTTCGAAACTAGTCTTTTTTTACAATATATCTACTCTTGCATTCCGTCGCCTTCAATAAGTCCCTTGCGAAGCCAGCTGAAGACCATCCCGCTTTTTCAGTTCCATTATTATGAAGACTGGAAAAAACGTCTCCATCGCTGCGTAGCTTCTCAAGGAAACTATTTTGAAGGCGACGGAGTGCAAGTGTAGATATACTATGAATAAAGGCGAGTTTCGAAAAAGTCTCATTACTTTATTTACAGATCACGTATTTATGATAATAATTTGATCTCCGTTTCGATTGACATGAATTACTGTTACGTACGCATTCTGATGAGATATTAATCTCTGAAGAGTCTAGATCGGTCCCTGACTAAGACTGGATTACCACATCGATATTTGACATCGCACTACAATTACAAGAAAATAATAAGTATACTTCTCTATATTTTATTATTTTGCATGAGAAAAAAATTTTGTTAAATTACAACTTTCTGTATATGTGAGCGTTTTATGTGTTAGAAAGTTTTTTTATTTATTATCATTCATTTTACGGTACAGGGTACAATTAATCAAGAGTTCAATTTTTTCAAATATCTGATGAAATTATATTATCAAGATAATATGCTTTTGTGTTAGAGTATAGAAATTCATTTCGTTAAAAACACATCTATCTATAAATGAAAATTATTTGAGTTATTAATTTATCACAATTTTAGTACCATAAATAACCTTTTCAAGTTATTTTTATACATAAAGACAGGATACGTGTTTCTAATTAATTTTTATGTAATATTTTGTAAAAGAAGAAAGATATAAAATACAACAAAAAGTTTAGACTACAATTACAAATACATTCAGAATATTGTATGGTATATTTATCTACAAAACAATACATAAACATGACTTTTAGCAGAGATAAAATGTGACCAGACAAACCTGCTATCATTACCGACGTTAGCAGTTGTCTTTAATATATCTGCACCGATAGAAAGGTCGAATTTTCCAGTTGTTGAATCGATTTGACTAATGAAATTACTTCTATGACTTAAAAGATATTTATGCAAATTTCCAAAGTGGCAATATTCAATTATCACCAGCAGTTCACCTGTAGTAACATAATTGGCAATGATTAATAAGTACATAACTTTATTTACTGCATATTTCTTTAAAAATTACGAGAAACGTAGTTTCTTTAAAGAAGTGTTATTATAATAAAACGATTAATTATTTAACATAGTCTTTCGTTTACAGCAATGTATACCTTTTAAAATATTCTTAGTGCAAGCACCAAGAAGATTGACGACGTTCAGATGTTTGCCAAGGTGCACCATAATTTTCAATTCACTTACAAGTGCATGAATGTAAATTGGATTATCTGATCGACGAACCGTCTTTACGGCAACATTAGTGACAGTTTTATTTTTGCACATTCCAAGTGCTTTTGCCTTTATTACCACTCCAAAGTAACCACTACCCAATTGCTCTCCTGAAAAATAATCATTCACAATCTACTTAATTAAATCGGATTGCTCGATATTTATAACATAATGTATAAAAAACACGTTCGTGCTTACCCAGCTTTAATCGTTCTCTTGGAAATTCCCACTTCTTATCATAAGGAAGGATGTGGGCTTGATCTTTAACTGTTGAGTTTGGATTTAAATTTTCTAAAGTGTCTCCATCAAAATTTAAAAGATCTCGTACCAGTTCTTTTCTCATTTTCTGTATAGCGATTCAATTCAATTTTACTAGACTACATTCTCCATAAGATATTCTTTTACAAAATTGTTAAATTATATTTTCAATACATTTTTTTAAAAATTATAATGATTACGGAATACATAATTTACCTTTTTACGGCAAATCACAATCATGAGGAAGATCGCTAAAATCATTAGGATGAAACCCAGAATAGGTAGCAAAGTTACTAATATTATGTCAACTGTGTACCCTGTGAAAACTTTTAAATTTATAATCTGCTTGGTATTATTAAAAAAATATAATTTTTACTTATACTTATAAAATGTACATTTTGTATATTTCACCATTATCTGCTGGTAAGTCTCGTTAGTACCTTCTCGACTAATAGCCCGACACGAATACATTCCGCTATCGTGTGGCATAAAATGTTTTATGTGAAGTTCTTGATGATTATATTTAATAAGATATTGATCATTTTCCTTTAGCAACACATTATCCTAAAAGTTATTAAATTTAGAATACAATATTCGACACACATTCAGTGAAATGTTTACTTATTCATGAAACGAAAATAATTTATGCACATGTACCTTGTACCAAGTAACTGTTGGTTTTGGCATTCCATCTGCAAAACATTGCAATATCACTGTAATATGTCCTTCGGTGATCATATCGATATTTCTTGTTTTAGACCTATTCATATTGGTGTTGGTGAAAAATGGCATCACGTCTGTATAATTTTATGTAAAGATAAATAAATAACATTTAGGCATAACAAATGCATACATTTAATAGCTATACATTTGTAAAATAATGTAAACCAATTTTATGATCAGAATACAATCTTTTTCTTTAGATTTAACTTTCTAATTGATATTTATCTGAATACATCGAAAGATAGGAAATGATATAACTATTTTATATAATTACAAATTTTACAAGCCAGATACGTAAAATAAAATATTTTTACCTGAAACAAAAATAGTTTCGTTCTTAGAGTCACACCCAAGAGTATTACAAGCCTCACATTTTATTTGCCCTGATACTTCGATAGGCATTTTTACCACTGACTTGATTTGGTAGTAAGAAGTATGAGCTCCCTTTTGCGTCACATCCTATGAAACGGATCATAGAATTTCTTTATTATAAACAAAGTGGATACGGAAAGAGTCCTGTTTAATTGATACAAATTAACGTTTATTTTAATTAAATTGTGTTTACCGTTAGATATACAGTCGTTGTATTCTCAAACGATGGATAATTAGGACATTTCAAAAAACTCCATGTTACATTTGAAGGTAAATAAGAAATTACTTCACAGTGAAATGTTGTATTTTGCTTAAATGAATAGTGAGATTCACTAATGGTCAACAAGGGAATTGGTTTACCTAAAATCAATAAGGTTGTATGAGAATAGCTACGCACAAATAATTGTACATTATATACTACTCAATAAAATTATCGCATAGGTTAATCTATGTTAAAATTTTGCATAACTTCAAACAAGCATAACATTGAGAAAAATGATCGCATTTTAATTTTTCAAAAACTATTTTAAAGTTTGAAACTTCTTCTTTCAAATGCTTTTCGTCGATTTTAATAATCTGTTTTTCTCATCAAACGGCATAATGATAAGACTTAATCCGTCAAAATAAAAATATTGCAATTTTGCGCCATTACACCTGCTGTGGAAAAAATCGAGAAGACTTTCTATTATGTGCATTTTATAGTGAGATTTTTTTTCGTTTAATTTAAGATGTTGCGGAGCACTATGCAATTTCTTTGACCGAGTTCTCGAGATTTGTATGAAAAGTGATCACTAAGACATTGATCGCTTATAACTCGGGAAAAAGTCAACATACAGAATCTCACGAAAGTGTTGGAAAGCTGAATGTTTGGCATTCTGAACACTGTTATTATTTTTTTACCTTACTTTTTATGTTAGCAAATTGAGTTTAAATAACACGTAAAGAACGTGTTACACCTTCAAAAAATTGCACTTTTTCTTGCTCAAAAAATTTTTTTCGCCAGTCTTATGACAAAATATGCAAATTTCTTTTATTAATTACAATAAAAATTATTGCATGATTTTTTTTCATGGTTTCATAACGTCTCAAAGTCGCGCGCGCATTATATTAAAAGATACGTAGGTTTTTGTTTTCAAATTTTTACTTCCTACAACGTAAGCTCCAAAATCAGCCTTGCCCAATATGTATAAAAACTTATCGAAAATGTAAATAAGCTTTATAGTTGTTGTAGTAGGTTAAGCCAATATATGTATATACAAGGCAGAAACTACTTAAGTAAGTTGTGTAAATTTTTTCAAGAAATATTAAGAAAGATAAACTCAAGTTATATCGGAGTATGATTTTATAATCGATTAAAAGAAATCGATCGAAAACTAAGCATTTTTTAAATGTTTCGCTAAACAGATCTAAACATCATTTCAGTTCTATATGTATGAGATGTATGCTTACGTAGTTTTGATATACATTCTTGAAACACATCACCGGTGATGTCCTTAGGACAATAGCACTTGGGATTATGTCTAATCACACGACAGTGGGCGTTGGTCCCACAGAAGCTTTTGCAAGGATCCCTACATTTCTTATTCACGCACACTAAGTTAGCAGGACATTCACTGTTGCTAATGCACTCTGGTTTACAATTCGGTGGCGATCCCAGAGATTTAGTTAAACATGAGCATGAAGGAGTATCGCCTACCACCCGACACTCGGCGTTCGCTCCACAAGGAGATGGCACACAGGGGTTTGTTTGCAACACAAGTTCGGGTGCTACTGCAAAGGAAAAATGTTGAATAAAAATGTTTAGAATTAAATGAGTTTGAAATTCACATTATAGTTCGATTAAAATGTATGAGTTACTCGAAATGTTAGCGAAATGAAATCTGCTAAGCATTCATAATAAAAACTTTTTTAAATTTTTAGAAAATATTTGTTATACTTATTTGTAAAAACAAATATTATGTAAAATAGTATTAGAACTATTTTTAATTTTGATGTTCGTAAAATTATTGTTGATTTTTAATGCTTTTAAAGAAAGCAAAATATTTTTTTATTTTTAAATTACATCCACAAAATTACGTTGGAATTATTAAAACAGATATCTGTGTTAATGACTCCTTGTAATTGATATTTGTTCTTACGTCGTGAGATACAATGAATGAATGGATCTCCGGTGAATAATGCTCCGCAGCTACATACGGGAATATGATTAATCACTTGGCATGTGGCTTGAATTCCGCATACACCGAGACAAGGATTTATGCATTTCTCATTGATACACGCTTCTGTCCGAAGACACTCGGACTGGACAGTGCATTCCGGCCTGCATGATGGCGGTGTACCAAGGAATCCCGGCACACACGAATACATAAGTTCCCCGTCGTTTTTTCGGCAAATACTGTTGGGTCCACAAGGTAAGCAGGAATCTGTATAATAGCAATTTACTCTTTGTTCTCAAAGAAATTATGCAAATAGTATCAATAATAATAATCGTAGGAAATCAATAAATTGTTGAAATAAAAAAATAGAGATTCATATTTTCCAAAATTTTATTTATCATGGAGAAGATTGAATCTACGATTATCATTATTCATAAACAATTGTAGAAATTACAAATCGATCGCATTGATTATACCTTTGAGTACTACAGAACATTGAATGGAGGCATTGCCGGTCATTCCGATCGGGCAGGTGCACACAGGCACATGATTATATACAGAGCACAATGCGTTTTGACCGCACGTGTCCACACAGGGATCTTCACATTTGTTGCGCACGCACGCACGATTGTGGGCGCAATCGGTACTTATGACACACTTGGAATGACAACCCAGGTAAGGATCACCCTGGTATTCGGATAGACATTTGCAGATGCCTTGACTGTTGCGTCGTGCATTCGGCCCACAAGAGTTCTTACTAGGGGTGTCGATAATTGAAGGTGCTGCTATAAAAGAATGCGGATGAGGAATTGAATATTATGACAGAGCCCGAAACAAAATTTCATGAATATAATGCATAAATTTCTTGCCTCGCAATATTTCAGGCATTGTATTAACATATTTTTTAATAATTTCTTACTTTAAAGAATAACAAATAATTTATTTGTTGACAAAATATATTTTTTAATACGCAATCCACACGGATACTTTTGTACTAGTGCAGTAGTGCAGCGAAAAAGAACAGCTGGTCTTGTAGCGTTAGCACGGATTTAAGAAATTACCGGCTAGAATCCTGGTTAGGAACTGATGAGAAAGTCCTACATTTTTTCATAAATTATCTACAGTTAGGTTCTAGGCTAAGAAAACTGATCGGAATCCTTTTAGTTTTCTTTTAATGAGGAAATCGCATGGGAATCCGACAATAAATAGAGAAAAAAATAGGGAAATTTCTACACGAGATGTTCAAATCGAAGGAAATTAATAGAAAAAAAAACGATCAATATTTAAACAATCGATGATGTCAGAAGACTTAAAAATGTGAGAACTCGTTAGTGCACCATCTAGACGAATAATACAAGTCGATATAAATGAAATTCAATACAAATGTTACATCTGAAAATAACTGGTTAACCATACATAAAGATCCGCAATTATGCGATTGCATTTTTGCATGACTAAAAAATACTTGAAAATACACTTGACATGTAATATAAAAAACATTTTTATAATGTATCATAATTATACATACTAAAGGATTTGAATTACTGAAGTTCAGGACAAACATTTTAAAAATTCACAAGTTGAGAAAATAAGGAGTGTCTTTTCATGCAGTAAATTTTTCGCTGCGAATGATTTTTAGCAAATAGCGATTTTTTCGCTACATAATTTGGCACCTTTAGAAAGTAGGAAGTCTTCTTTTGTCTGAGGAATCGGAAGCGATACAAAGAATGAGCGTCTCTATGTACATACGCCTCGGATACGCAATTTTTTCCATTCTAATCGTCTAATAAAGTATCATCTGCAGAGATTCAAAACAATAGTAAGTACAAAAAATTCATTTAATACAAATTAATCGTTATTTTTATGCTATTATTACCTCAAGAAGTAGCATAACTTAAAAAAATGTTACTAAAAATGTTATACATTATATTATTTCTTTTTGATATGATGAAATATATTTTTATGCTATCTATCCATATTTTTAAAACTTAGAATTAAGGTAATTAACATAATATTTACTCGGTTCAGCAGCACCAAGTCTTTTTAATGATTTGAATGCTTTGCTGCCTAGCTTTATCACGCACACTACGAGGCGTATGGCTCACTGACATATTTTCAACTAAAGAATGTCTGATAAAATTGACTGTATTCAATAATAACTCCTATATTAAACATTATTATTTAAACTCATTATTGAAAATAATATTTAATTATTGTTTTTTATTTTAATGTTTTTCGTACAAATACATAAGAAGTAAAACTCTGTAAATAATAAGCAGAATGTAAGTTTGTATTTTTATACTTTACGTTTGACGAATTTTATATTACTATTTTTGTAAAAATAGACATCTAGTTTCGCCTCGAAAGCTGAGGGAAAGATGGGATGGAAATCGCTTCGAGTGGATAATTGCAAACCTACGAGGAACCGTACAATCATGAACCTAGCTTCGATCCGAAGGCAGAAAGAGAGGGGGCTCCGCCCCTCTCTCCTTCACCTCCTCCTCAGATACGCCCATGTTACATACAGTGTCTGAATATTATGTGAAAATCGTGAAAGTTATTTTGTTAATAATTTTTTAATAAACAACGGTAATAATAGCATAAAAATAACGATTAATTTGTATTAAATGAATTTTTTGTACTTACTATTGTTTTGAATCTCTGCAGATGATACTTTAATAAACAACGAGCGACGGTTAAAATCTTTTGAATATTACTGTTACGTCCGGGAGACTACACAATTTCTCTCATTCGAGCACAAGGAAAAACGAATCATATATTTTTTCTTGTGAAGGGGACTGGCGACGGAGTGACCCACACGTGCATTTGTTAACCCTTTTTTGTTAAAAGTTAAATCTTTCGAAAACTAACAAAAAATAAAAGGAAAACCTATCAAAGGGCCCACTCGCACGTGTGGTGTCGACAGACGACAGTCCTCCTTAAACAATAGTCTATGCATTTAACGGCGAATTCTCTGAGAGCTAAGTGCGTCTTGAAAACCAAAAAAACGCGGTATTTATGAGTTTACTTTAGGATTATCGCTCGTGTCGCGCCAAACTGTCGCGACGATAAACCGTTTTTTGTTAAAAGTTAAAATCTTTCGAAAAATAACAAAAACCATTTCAGTTCCGGAGAAATCGTCTCATAAATTTTATGATTTAATTTTTAAAAGTTTAAACTTTTAGAAAAGGGCAGCTTGATCGAACCAAGGATAAAAAAAGGGATTTTAACGACCAAACTGCCTATAAGAAAACATAGACAAATCTCTAAGCCGATTCTCCAACCAGTATTGGAGAAAACGAAAAGCGCTCCGCAAATCCAAAAATGAACCCGACGCTCCGACACACCCACTCTTCAATTTCCTTGTATATAAACCCACTATTTCGAGCCTAGCACGTCTAGTATTCTTAACAGTCTCAACAGAATCTCTCCATGATTTTTACCCGTTTCCGGTCAAGTGCCAGTTCGACCGAGCAAATTTAATAAGTTAAAATCAGTGCCACATCGTTTCGTAACCCGACTGGACGCTGCACCCGACTTGCCAAGAACCATCGAGCCAGCGCAGAGAGCAAAATCCTCGAAGAGAGAGCCTATCTTCTGCATTAAAAGAGATCAACATCAGTGAGTCTCTATCATTTTTTTACTTGTTCTTCTTAATTCATTCTGCCCATCGCGAACCGTCCCGCGTATTCTAACTCTCCGGATCGTTTATCGGAGATCGTCGTTCCTTCTCTCGCGACCGAGCCTTGAAACTCGATTCTCTGGGCAACCAGGTGGGTCGACCGCTCTTGCTTCGGATCCGCGAATCTCGAATTCCTTCTCCCCGTTTCCGCTCGCTAGGAATCACACATAGTCCTATCCCAGAGTAAAAGAGATTAAATTTTCTGACTCGAAACAATAACCCCGAACACATCGTTCCGACTTTGGCGTCGTAGCATCTGTTCCAGACGTTGACCCAAATTCGGAATCTCAAAAGTGTGTTCGAGTCGCTCGCACAGCGGGCGATATTACAAAGGTGTCCGTTGCGTCCTTCCATCCCCTCCACTCTCTCCCTCTTGAGAAACCTTTCCTTCGCTTCCCTTTATTCTTAAAACTTTCCTGGGTCTGGACGTAACATTACTTAGGGACATGTCCTTGATAATATATATCTAGGTCTTGAAATCAGAGAGTTCGTCCATATACTTAATAATTTCCAAAACCCGATTAAGCTATGGGTTATTACCACACTTTTTATACGATTCGGATATTCAGGAAAAAATTGTATTTTAATCTATATTTTAGTTATATTTTTTAAACGGGGTGTTAAAAATATGTAGGAGAGAGTTGCCAAATGCGTGCCATTTAAGCTATTTTTGATTATATTTTGCATTTAGTACTTTTTGGAATGTAAATAAAAGTTGGAAATTGCTTGATATTTAAGGCACTATTATTACATATTAAATTTTTTAATAACAAATTAATTTATATAAGGGTTATAAGTTCTTCTGTAACATGCTGCAAAAGGTACGATTTAATTATCCGGTCGCCTAAATCGTATCTGTATGTCTCCTTAAATTTATGGATCAAAATAATTAAAGATATAAAATTAATAAAAGGAATCAAAAACTAATACCTGTGTTTAATAATTTACCAATGAAATATTTAAAAATTATTAAATAATGAAGAGGTTAGGACAACGAAATGAAACTTGCTTGAATTTTTGCAATTAATATACATATTTTTACTTATATTAATTAATTTTGTTATTACAAATTTTTAGTTATATATATAGATATATATATATATATATATATATATATTATTGTAGTGGTACGATTTAGGAAACGAAATAGATTTTATAAAAATATCAATGTAATTTTTACAATAATTATAAACATTCCCAATTGCAAAATGATAACAGTGTGTCAACAGATAGGCAACAGATTTAACCAAACTATTACAGCAGACTGACATCAACTGCGTCGTCATTAAGCTTATGTTCTGCCGGCAGAATCTACTAACATAATCAGATAGCAGATTGGTAGCAGAAATCGAGCAGGGTCTGCTGACATAACCTGCCGACAGATTGGCAGCAGAAATCGAGCAGGGTCTGCTGACATAACCTGCCGACAGATCGGTGACAGAAATCGAGCAGGATCTGCTGACATAAAATTCATTGTTAGTACTAAAGACTATAGTGCACGTAACATATACTATAGATTTTCAGCGCTGGTAGTAAATTTTAGAACACATCCTGAATTATATATTAAGAGTATCTATTTCCATATGAAATAGATGCTATATTCAGGTTACACTCAAAGAAGTTTTAATCAATTGAAAAGTATACATTATAAACTTCTTTATATAATCCATCAAACGAACTTTACTTACGCGAAAACGTATAATCCTTGCGACTCCTAGCGATGTGAGCGCAACTAATGTGAATTTACGAATATTTAACTTAACTACAAAATTTGCTCTATTTCTGTTGCCAATTGGTCGACAGGTTATGTCAGCAGATCCTGCTCGATTTCTGCCATCAATCTGTTAACTGGTTATGTCAATAGATCCTGCTCAATTTCTGCCGCTAATCTGTCCACTGGTTATGCCAGCAGACCTGCTCGATTTCTGGCGTCAATTTGTCACCAAATTACATTGAAGCAGAGTCTGCTCGGTTTCTATCACTAATCTGTCGATAAGTTATGTTAGCAAACTCTTCTCGATTTTTGTCGTCAATCTGCTATCTGATTATGTTAGCAAACTTTGTTACACCCCTTTTGACATTCTGCTGGCATCATGTGATATACCAAGTCATGTATGTGAAGTTAGCACCGCCATTTTATTTAAACAAAAAAATAAAAATTGTGCTGTGTTGTGCTAAGTTTGTGCAACATTGTGCCGCAAAAATTAATCACATATCTCAAAAGACCAAGCGTTAAAAAAAAATTTATTTTTTTTTACCAGCACCGCCATTTTGAGTTAGAGATAAAATAAAAATTGTGCTGGATACAATTTTACTTACTGTATATTGTGCAATAAGAATTAAAATCGCATTTCTTTCCGCTTCAAAGAAAAAAAATAAAACGAAAATTTGACTGCGATCAAGAGTAAAGTACCCTTAATATCGTTGTGTTGCGAAAATCTCTAGTTGTGCTGACTTGTGCTAGGCAAGAACAGCTCAGATATACAATTTCGTCATTATCCGATAATTACAAAGTCGAATTACGGACAAAGAATCCCTACGCGAAGGGCCGCGCTCAAGAGTAAAGTGCCCTTAATATCGTTGTGCTGCACAAATCTCCAGTTGTGCCGACTTGTGCTAGGCAAGCACAGCTCAGATATACAATTTCGTCATTATCCGATAATTACAAGTCGAATTACGGACAAAGAATTCCTACGCGAAGGGCCGCGCTCAAGAGTAAAGTGCCCTTATTATCGTTGTGCTGCACAAATCTCCAGTTGTGCCGACTTGTGCTAGGCAAGTACAACTTTTCCGAATAATAAAATAACGTCGAACAATTAGAAATTGCAATACAACTAGAATTGAAGTATCCAGTCTTAAAATGCAAATTTTAATACACTTATAGCATCTGATGAAGAAATTTAGAAATTGAAAACTGACGAAAGGAAATATAAAAATAATGAGACAAGTCAATTAACACATTTGTGTGATTCCAATCAGTTTCATTGTTTTACTGCGTTAATTTATGCAGACACGAGTTCGGTTACGCGGTGTTTTCGCCGACTTTGCAACGAGTAAAAGTGAGCCCGATCGAATCTATCTTATCCTGTTAATTATAATAAGATAAAATGTAAATAATGACTTAAGAAAAAGTATTAAATAGGCAAAATAAAATTAATTTAATGAAATTAAGGTAAATATGTTGCACTGCATGCATGTCTAGCCATGACTAATGAGCTTATAGAAAATAAAAATAAAAAATTAAAAAATAAGATAAAATAAAAATTATAAATTACGAATTTAATTTTTTTTAACGTGTGGGTTACTTAGGCGGCGCTCATCATTGGTATTGTATCTATTTAAACTCTAATCTATATAAAACTGTTAATATATGAATTTTAAATTTATAAATTATGAATTTATAGAAAAAGTCTTTTTTTTTACTTTTATGTATATCTTTTTTTTTACTTTTTTTTGCTTTTGTAAATATTTTTAACATTTTTTTATATTATTTTATATTTTTTTAACCTTTTTATATATTATATACAGTTATTGTGTGATTATATTATATATATGTTATGTAAAATTTTATATTATATTATACATATACTTAAAAATAAGTAAACTTAAATTTTTTTAGAACCAATGGGTTTGGTGGCACCGGGACACGCGTACGGACCGTGCCAAACGACTCCCGTCAACCGGGATGTCCGGGTCGCGAAGATCGCAACACAGATATGCGCCACGAGAACCAATGTGTTCGGCGGCACCGGGGTACGCGTAGGGACTGTGCCAGGCGATTCCCGTCAACCGGGATGTCCGGGTCGCGAAGATCACGACACAGAGGTGCGCCACAAGAACCAATGGGTTTGGCGGCATCAGGACACGCGTACGGACCGTGCCAGACGACTCCCGTTAACCGGGATGTCCGGGTCGCGAAGATCGCAACACAGAGATGCGCCACAAGAACCAATGGGTTTGGCGGCATCAGGACACGCGTACGGACCGTGCCAGACGACTCCCGTTAACCGGGATGTCCGGGTCGCGAAGATCGCAACACAGACATGCGCCACGAGAACCAATGAGTTCGGCGGCACCGGCGCACGCATAGGGACCGTGCCAGACAACCCCCGTCTACCATAATACGGAACAGAATCAGAATCGTGCACATACGCGTTACCTTTCAGCCCAAACGTGTACGTTGGCTATGTAGTTCATGTGCACGTTTTCGTGATATTAATGTTTTTGTCGCCAATTATCAGATTCATGAATTCATACTTTTTAAATAGAATTATTATTTATAATATTAACAAATCCCATTTTGACATGAAAAGTAGACGTAGCGAAATTTTTTTTAAATAATATTTTGTAAAAACATAGAAACATCGAAATAATCGACGTCGAGATTCTTTCAAATCGCACGAAAAATCTACGTCTCAAAAAAGATATAATTATTACTACAAAATGTGTGAAATCCTAACAAAATTACCTTTTCAAAAAAAGGTACAAAAATGCGCCAAGTATACGCGCTCAAAAAACGCCTAAAAAATTACGCCTCAAAAAAGAATCCTTCTACAAAAGTACGCCTAAAAAAAGAACTCTTGTATTAATTACCTTTGTACAAAAAAGATTTTTCCTACAAAAAATGTGATATCAAGGAAATGCGCCAACTATAAAAATGGATAGTTCATAATACTCTTTGGTTAATGTTTAAGTCTGTAAGAAATAAAAAAGATAATATAAAGCAAACAAATAAGTATTTTTATACAATTATTTTAATACAAATAAATATTTTAATCTATAAATATTTAAATACTATACATAAATCTTTTATAAATAAATATATGATTGCACGCACGCACGCACGCACGCAGTGAGAGAGAGAAAGAGAGAGTTAGGCAATTAAGATATTTATTCGGTATGAAAGATAATAATTTTAACACATAATTATTTGAATACAAATAAATTTTTTTTTAAATACTTGGCGCCGCCAAACCGAATAAATGTCTTAACTGCTTTAATATGTTAACAATCATTTTTTACTAACTAAATTACATATTAACTTATCAATTATGATAACAATAATTTTTGTTTTTTTTTCGAAAAAATCGTTTATAACAATTTTGGAATTGATTTTTAAAAAAAAAATGATGACAAATTCTGAAAGAGCACAAAATTTTGCGTAAGCAGAACTTTTGGCTGAATTTTTTGAAGAATTAGAACATGATGAATTCTTTGAGCAAAAAAGTTTTCAAAAAATCGTCCATTTGGATGTTAACGGGTTAAATCTCTAAGAAGAATACAAACTTTTCAAAGGTATGAAAACATTTATATTAGAACAAAGAACCTCACCAAGCCATTGAAGCTAAGATCAAAAGCCTAACAAAGGAGATTTTTTTCATGCAACTGGTTTTATACAACTTTTTATGCAACCAACACTAATACCATCTTCTCGGAGATGCCGCAAATATAGTTGTAAACAATTATTGCTATGCTTATCATTCTGCATCTGTACTATGCGTGCATACATGAATAAAACCAGTTGTATACAAAATCTCCTTTGTTAGGCTTTTGATCTTATTGTTAGCTTCAATGATTTGGTGTTGTTTTTTTATTCTAATTTTTTATTCTAATACAAATGTTTTCACACCTTTGATTTATACTTATAAATTATATAACTATATGCAAGCGATAAATATAACTTTGTCTTTTGAAAATTATTCTCTATCTGCCGATGTTGTAGACGCGTATACTTGAGACAAACTGTGCCTCTTGATAATATTGACAAAAAATTCATTACAAAGATGTAACAAGAAGTGCTAATAAAAATTCTAATGAGTTTTTCAAAACAGGTTTTATATTCAAATTATCTAATAAAGTTCTCATATTAAATCCAGTTTTTTTTATTTCTTATAATCATGTCTATTTTTAGTTAGATATAAACTATATAATGATTCAAAGTTTATATGAGTTGCAGTGTAATATAAACTGTGTGCAAAGTAATATCTATCCAGTGCTTTAAATATAACCATTTATATTATAATCAGAAAATCTAAGAAGTAATATAATTATATTGTTAAATATAATATTATAAATATATTTAACCCTCCGTCAGCAACTATAAACCATTCATGACCCAGTTGATTTTTTAGATGTAAATTTTAAAGTAACTAATAGATGACGTGCTCCGATATCTTCTCCTAAAAAAACTTGTCAGTATTGAGATTATATACGCTTAAGGGAGCCAAAGTTAATTGTTTGTTCCGCGATTAGAACAATTTAAAATCACGTTGAGTCTTCATTAACCAAGCCTTGCAGACCACGTAAGTATTCCCTACAAATTAAAAATTTCTTTTTTTGTATTTTACGGCATTCTTTGACGCTAATTTCATAAATAAATGAAGATTTTCTTATTAATTAATCATACAAATTATTGTAAAGACTGCGCCATATAAATATTTAACCCTTAAACTAAACGTAAGATCAAAATGACCCCAACAAAAGTTTGCTCCGAAATATCTACTATTTAAAATTTGAAATCAGGACTTATCGCGCTATTTTTGGTAGTTTAGGTCTTTCCTTTTGCGACTGTACACCCCTTGTCCCAAGGTATCAGTGTGCTTCTGATAATTATTCAAAATAGACGTCTCAGATTTAAGAGGTCAATCTGACCCAGTGTGTAGTTTGTGATTATTCGGAGTTTTTTGAAAAATTTTTTTCGTCTTTTTTGATTTCATTTTATTGAAGAAAGTGTAACTAACAATTGGAGTGGCATTAGATTTTGTTTATAAATTATAATAGTAGGTACGATATTTTTAGATGGCGTATAATTCGTCAAGATTCGACAGAGAGGGTTTATTTAGAAAGTCTATAAAAGAAAACGCTGTATTATCTGCAAACAAGGAAGCGGTAAGAAGACGAAATAAATCTGTCCAAGCTGCGAGCGACCGATGTGCAACGCTTTTTTGTGTGTTGACTGCGCAGGATAAGAATAAAGATATCATAATAATGTATTTTTGTACTTTTTTTATTGTACTTCGTTAATTCGTTAAAGAAGTATTAAAGACAAAATAACAAAAAGTAAATCACTTTTATTACGATATAAACTTAATAGTGTACTGTCTAATTTTCATATAAGTCACACGTTCAGTCGTTCAAGTAAATAACTTTTTTGGAATGTACACTATTGCAATTATTTTCAGCTTTAAGTATATTATTTCAAGAATATCAGGTTAAAATTTTACTTAAAAAAATAAAAATTGAAAAAGTTATTAAGTTTTAAGTGAAAACAGTCATTTTTTCCGTCTTTTTTTTTATATTTCAATTTTTTAACAACATTAAACAATTTTTTTCTTATTCGGAACAATTGTACCTTATTTATAAATATTTGAAGAACATACTTAATTTGTTCAACTCAAAAAAATAAATAGTTTTTTTGTAATAACCGTTCAAAGTGATTGAGTTCAATCTGACCTAGTGTGTAGTGTATGTTTCATACAGATAGTGTGTAGTTTAAGGATTGTGTAGTTAAGAGTTAATAATATGCACTGGCGCAAAAAAACGGGACAAAAATTGTAACCAAATTTTTAGGCAATTTTCAATGTGACATAACTTTGCGAAAAATCATCCAAATTGCATGAATTTTTTTTTAAATCAAAGGATAAAATCTCAGCTTTAAAATGGTGTATATATTTTTCTTATTAGGGACATTGATGCAACCTAATCCTTTAAATTAAAGGGCATGTTTGAGATTTTTAAATTAGTCAAGCTTGGAAGTGTGCACGGACTTGGATAATTTTTTTTCGAGCATGTGATATACATCAAATGAAAGCCTAACTCTTCCCCTTTAATTTGAGTGGCTGCTAATCACTGTGCGATTTTTTTTGACCGAGTTATCAAGGTTTAAAGAAGAAATTATCATTTTGACTTATTTACGAGTTATTATTTGTTAAAGTTGTACGAATACGAGTGCGCGGAGAGAAGCGCTCGAGCCGCTTGAGCTAAGGACGGATAAAATGTACTAAAATAATGATTAAATTTGCTCGAAAAATTATTTTATTATCTTTTTTGCTTAAAACTCGACTTTCTTTTTTATAAAAATGTTTAATTTCATGCGTTTAAATAATTCTATTTTTTTAAGTCAATATTCTTATACTATTTTTTTTCTCGAAGTACATATCCAGAAATATTATAGTCTAAGAGAATATTTTTTTAATTTAAAAACTATAAAAGTTATGAATTTTTAAGGGGATGCTGGAGTGACGCTCGAACTTAATCGAGATCGATAATCTAGGTGGAATTCATAATATTATAAATTATCAAATTGGCTTTACAGAATACAAAATTTGCAAGGATTGAAGTATACGCAAAACTGAACCACGCGAGTATTAACTTCACATCAGAAACAAAGAAAAATTAGAAATATTGGCTCTTCTTTACCTTAAATTTAACCTATAATGAATAAAATGAGTTGGTCGAAAAATCTCTCTTATTAGAGATTTGTTCGTACTTTTATTGCTACCATACTGTTTATTATTCCTGTCCGAGTCCTGCTGTGCTCTCGATTTATGTGCCTAATCTCATATAACTTTTATATGAGTGAATGTTTCTATGAGTTGACAGCTAATTAATAATTTATGCCTTTTTCGGTCTTTAATTGAGCAGAGCAGGATTAGTTTTCGTACGTACTTTACACCTGTAAAAGGATTTCTTAATCTGTAAAGCCAATTCGACAATTTCTTGTTAATGCGAAATTAACTGTTCCGTCGGTATCAAGCATCCTTAATTAATTACGTTTTTTTTAATTTTTTATTCCAATTTAAATTTATAAAAAATAAATAAAACATAATACAACTTCTGCAATGATAAAAATTTCTTGTTAAAACTTTCACTAGCATATTAGAATTTTTTTAGATTTTTATTTATTATAGAACAGTGAAAAAACTGCTTTGGACACAAAAGATCCATGATTGCAGACGGAAAATGTAAAATTAAAAGTTGCACACGGAGGGTTAAATTTGAAATTATAAATTTTGTCTATCCCAACAAACACAATGTTACATGTAACATACATGTTAGTTATAATTTCCCATTCAACAATATAACTGTTATATAACGTTTGCCGGATAGCATTATAGTATGAATATTTTTACAAATCGTGATAAAACACATATTTTTATGAAAAATAATTTTTCATAAATTCTAAATATATTTAATAATTTTTAATTTATTCATTTTATTTTTATTTGGTTAAGCTAAATAGAAATTATATGTATGTGTATACCAGTATACCAGTGTGTATATATATATATATATATATATATATATATATATATATATATTGTATACATTCACTGGTAAGAAAAACGGACCATCTAATTCTATTCTAATTTTTGAACCTTTGAATAAATAATAATTGAATCTTTCAATAGCGATAACTCTGCCAAAAGTCATTAGGTTTGTTCTTTTTAGCTTTTTAGCTGCACTAGTTCAGAGAGTATTCTTTTCCCTCCATATTGGAAAGAGAAAGATAACGTCTGAACTAGTGCAGCCAGTTCAGCTAAAAAGAACAGACCTCTTGTATTGAGATGAAACAAAGCTCAAATTAAAGTTTAAATCTTTCTTTTAACAACAAAAAAACCAAAATTGAAAGACAACAAACGTTTTACAAAATAGTGAAAGTTGAAAATAATGTTTGAAAAATGGGAAAAATTTTTCTATTTAAATTGTTGTGCCGCTCAGAGGAGTCAGCTCTCATGATACAAAAATACATGAGTTTTTAAGCTCATTTATTTTTTAACAAATTCATATTTTGAACATATTTTTACGATTTTTTTAAACAAAGTTATATCGTTTTGAGAAAATGTTGCTAAAGCACATATGCATACATTGTGTATATGCACGCACTTCCACGATATTTAAATCCGATTGTTAATATCCAAGAGAAAAAAATTTTTGAGATTTAAAGTTTCCATCTTAATTTCCTTTTTAGAAAAGTTTTCCATGATAATTTGTTTTTGAATTACAGATTTTGAGAGAAAAGTTATCCTTTTTGTAACATCCCAGCAAACACAGAATATAACTATAGTTAATATATTATATTATAGCGATAAGGAATAATAAGTGGATTAGATAAGAAATTTGTACTAAATTAATATAATTATTATCAACATTTATATAAAATTATATAAAAACAAAACATGTGTTAATATACGTATTAATGTGTTAATATACGTATAAGTTTTAATCATAAAAAAATATATCAAAAAATAATTTACGTCATGGTATATTAGCATTCTAAATATGTTTGTTTTTACATAATTGACAATAATTATGTTACTAATTTAATACAAATTTCTAATTACCTAATCCATTATCCCTTACTGCTATAAAAATTATATTAATTTTATTTACTAACAGTTGTTGAGAAAAACAATTTTTTATAACGAGAAGTATTAGAGATTAGAAGATCATTGATATATAGCTTTATATTGATGATTAACCAATATTCCGCTATGATACATAACAGAGGACCTTAAATCTACTTACAACTTATGATCTGACTCGACCCGACTCGGAGTTACGTCAAGTCAGCAAATCGAAAACGCTATAAGTTTATGCGATGTGCCCACATAGACACAGTTGCCGCTCGTGTGCATGCTCTCATTCCAACAGCAACGTGCTACTAGAGATCGGAAACTTGCACCACTATTACGCAGATTTAATCAGTCCAAAAGAAAAGCCGGTATGCAATAGTCATTTCCCAGTGAGAAATGAAGCAATATTAAATAATATATACGAATATAAATGACGATTTCGGATGTTGTCAGGTCAAAGATTTATCAAAATCAAATATTTCTGGATTTAATCAGAAATTAAAATCTCTATAAACGTTAAATGTTAAGTACTACGAATATTCCAGTAGATACTAAATATGACTTTAAAAAAATTATATTATACAATAGAATTATAAATATAATGAATAAAAACTTTATTAAAAATTTTATAATTGCTTATGTATGAATTATATTTAGTCTGCCATCTTAACGCGCTTTCTCTCAAGACAGATTTTGCTTGCCCAATATTTAAACAATCAAACACACTACAATTATAATAATTTTTTCATCGTAAAATGTATTGTATGTTTGAGCTAATATTGCAACATTAACAAGAGACGAACTTGCATAAAGTTGAAGAGACTTTCAGAACATTATTTGTTTGACAAATGCTTAACAAATATATTATTTTAAAATTAATCTTCTCATTCATTTTATGTAAGTGGCATGCATTTATTCAGTAATACATAGCACTTACGCAATATTCTAGTAGGTGAAATATGGACAAAATGACATATACGAGTAAAATGACATACTAGTGATATCTTAATTACGATACATAGTATGGTGATAAGTAAAATTGCATCACATGACCTTAGTATCGTGCTTGACCTGTTTAAGCGTCATCTGTCCCAGTCACATCCCAGTGGTTTAGGTGAGATACGCATTGTAATACTCTTGTCTGAGCAAAATATTAAGGAGAATCTATTGAGTCTCAGGTAAATTTAACGAAGTATTTTGTAGTATTCTTTATTTTATTTATTAAGGAATACATGCCACGCAATATTCTAGTGATTATTATTGGTTCGCTATTAATAATTTTTGCGTGATATTGCTTATACTGCTCTTATACTGCTTCTACATGTAAGAAATTATTACAACAATCTAATAAAAAAACTTTTCAAGAATGTTAAATTTATACATGAACAAATAAACCAACAGAAAAGCAAACAAATAATGAGAAATTTATTTGTCAAATACAAGTGTTAAATATAAGATCTTTGATTTATTGTAGGATTCCTTTTAATAAGGAAAAAGCATTCATAATAATATATTATTTTTTAAATAGGATTAATTTTTAATTAGATAAATTTTAATTAGAAATTTAAAAATTTTTACTGAATTTAAATATTTATTATAAACTATTTTTATTAAATTAAAAAATACATTGCATCTCTTCAAAACATTTAGTGACAAAGTATAAATAACGTATTTTAACGAATTTTTTATTTACCAAACATATTGAATATAAAGAACGTAATGCAATTTTTTTAAAGTAAACAATACAAATGTAGTGAGTGACGTAATTTAAGAACTAAAGAAAGTGAGCTAAAAACTAAACTTAATCAAACTAATTATTCTGTTTACAGATGATGATCATTACTTTGCTATTATCACTTATTCTTCTTCTATTCATATATAATTATTATGTGCATTACGGAAGAAATGGGCGACTTATCAATCTTATACCAGGACCAACAGTTTATCCAATTACTGGAAATGTATTAGAATATTTACAATATTTTAGTTCACGAGGTAAGTTTAAATTTCTTGTAAATTCGCATAAATCAATATTTGTCTTTGCATAAAGATTTTTAAATGTAATATTTGCAAAAATTCCTCTCTCTGTACAGAATATTACGAAATATGTGGACACACTTTAACCTTTTCAGTCACAGTGTGACATATATGTCACACCTACACTCTCTCCATTTTTCGATTATATTTCGTAGAATTCATCGATTTTCATGATTCTTTTTTATTTATATCTTATTTGAACAGTTTTTTAGTTTAAGCAAATTAAGACGAAAAAATCGTTTTTTTGCATTAAATTCGTTACTGAAAAAAAAATCCCCTTTAAACATGTTGTTTTTTTACCTATATTTATGTTTTTGAGATCGCTGATCACAAATCCGCCGTTAGATTTTGCAGCAAAAAATGAAAATTTCTAGAATTTAGTTAAAAGTTTGATAACTTGAATGTTCTTTTTCTACAAACATACAATTTTTCACTGTATATTTGTTTTTGAGATCGCTCATTACCAGAGATCCACGCGTGTGTTAGTGGCCGTAAGAAGCAGTACCATGGATATACGTCATGCCGGTGTGATTTTTTTTAAATCTCGATAATCGGTAGTGAATTAGAAACTGAAAAGACTTTTAGATATTTTATGTAAAGAATAATAATTTTTGTGAAAATTTAGGATTAAGTATCCTTTTAATCCGCCATGTTGCGTCAAACATCTTGGATCTCATTTTTCCCAAAATTTGATGGCAGATGTGAACTCAGCGACCTCAAAAATGTATAGAATCATGCTTTTTATAATGATTCGACCATTCCCTTAATTACGTAATTCAAAGGATTAAAGGCAGATTCATGATTAAAAATAAGAAAAAGTTATAAACACATGTTCAGAATGGTGTCGTTTAGAAGTTGAACGCCTTTTTGTTTATTATCATTACATTTTTGTTGCGATTGAAAATAAAGCACTCAAAATCCTCTTTGTATCTCAATACAAGTTAACGTCTACAGACTACAACTACAATTATAAATATTTTGCAGTGTTTGCAGATAGACGTCATTACGTCACACAGAAATGTGTGCGTGGTAAGTTCCATGAATCTTGCTGAGTTATGATTACTCTTTAAATTTTTATGAAATATATAGTTTATAAAAACCGATTTCCTACGCGCCTAGCAACGATCGCTGGGCTGTCATAACATTTGCCGCATACTTGCATTCGGCGGAAAGCTGAACGGCAATATTTTGGCTTAATAACTCATTACCTATTACGAAAATTGTAAAGTGATATATTTTTCGACTTAGTCCACAGTTTAGTCCACTTTACCTTCATACGAACGTTCCGTCAACAATTATCCGACCATTCTATTATATTATACATATTACATATTTACATACATTAATGTATTAAACATAATAATAAAATCAATCATATATTTTTCGATTAATATTTATAACAAATCTCTAAATTTTGATAGTGAGCATATACATACTTTTTCTAGAAAAATTATGGGAGTTACTGTTTACATTAAGTAACCTGTACAATCCTATTCTTAAAGTGTGGCTATTTTTCCAGCCAATAGTATACATCCGTCATCCAGATGATTTTGAGGTAATAAATATGAAACAAATCTTATTCTCTTTTGATGTATATTAGTGATAAGATGTTATTGCTGTGTTTATGTTTTTTTATTGCAAAATATTGCCATATTGCAAAAATATGTTTATTTATAAAATATCTGTTAGAGGTAATAGAAGATTTTAAATTATTAAAATTATTTTATTACTGAATCGATTAATTGATTACATAGGCCCGCGATGTGTTAGTGTTTGTGAATTATAGATGATTAATCATGTTATTGTGCATTGAATACGAATTTGGCAGCCAAAATTGCCTATCACTTAAAATTTTTGAGATAAATATTGTAAAATGGTTAAGAAATAACAATTTTTACTATATTCATGAAAATTTTACAAATGATTTTTTTTTTTTATTATGACCGACAGTTTTATAATACTACAATATTAAGAAATAAGGATAAAGTCCCGAAAAGGGACCTCCGATTTTTTTGAAACTATGTGTACTAATGTATTATGACGCGCTGATCACAGATAGTGAACATTGGCGCAAATTTGATTTTCATAGCGAAAACCTAATGGTTTTTAATATTTATCTCAACAAGTATTGAAAATTTTGAAAAATGTTTTAGATAAAAGTTGTATATCTTATCAAAACACACATTTTATATTGTATGCATTTTTACCGTACGAATAACATTTCTTGAGAAAATCGAGAATAAAGACAGTGGGTGTTCTTCGCTGGTAATATCAAAGGAAAGTGGCCTTCCTCACCGATTTTGTTAAAACTGTAATTTAATGTATTTTATTACGTAAAATACGAATCTGAAAGATAAAATTGAAAGCGCGTAAAATTTAAGTTGTAAACCTATGTAGAAGTAGTGAAGTTGAATAATAAAGCGAGGGTGGGGTGCAGGGGCAGGGCTTCGCCCTCCCCCTGCACTCCCCGCGTAAAAATTATAACATAACTAGAGAGCCCCACATCCAATAACGTGGAAACGAACAGTGTGGACCTAGTTTTGCATGAAAAACAGAAAAAAATTAAGAGGAGGACGACTTTCTTTTAGTATTACCAGTGAAGAACACCCACTGTCTTTATTCTCGATTTTCTCAAGAAATGTTATTCGTATGGTAAAAATGCATACGACATAAAATGTGTGTTTTGATAAGATTCACGACTTTTATCTAAAGCATTTTTCAAAATTTTCAATATTTATTGAGGTAAATATTAAAAACCATTATTTTTATAGGTTTTCGCCATGAAAATTAAATTTGCGCCAATTTTCACTATCATATCTATAATCAGCGCGTCAAAATATATAAGTACACATTGTTTCAAAAAAAGTCGGAAGTCCGACCTTTTTGGAACTTCACCCAAAAATATATAGGGAACACTTTTCTCATGCGAAGAATTTGGGCTATTTTCAAACCGCTGAAACTCGGCGAAGAATCATTGGCTGCATTCAGCAGAAGTGCAGTTGCAAATTCAGCACTTCTGTTGAACGTAGCCATTGCAAAGACAAAGTTCAAAAAGCATTTTAAAGCTTGAAATTTCTTCTTTCAAGTTCTTTTTGCGGATTCCAATTATTCGTGTTTCCAATTATTTCTTTCCTTTACAAAAAACGGCGCAATGAATCTTGATCCGCCAAAATAAAAATTTTTAATGCAACTTTGCTGTATTACATCTGACGCGAAAAAAATCGTAGAAAATTTTTGTTGTGTTTGCGTCTTGTAGTGGGATCTCTTCTCTTTAATTTGAATGGTTGTTGAACGCTGTGATTTTTTTTGTCCGAGTTATCATGGCTTGAAGACGAAATGGTCATTTTGACTTTGATCACTGATCTAATCTAAGTTGCTAAAAACTGAAAGAATCGATTTATTTCATCTTAGAAAATGAATAAAAAATATCTCAAGAAATTAAACATACGTTTTCAAGCTTGAAGTTTTTTTAACTTTAACGCAATATCGGTAGTTTTTAGTTTTCAGCAATTTAGACAATTTCAAGAGCGATGGAAACATGGAATAAAAATGTTTTAGCTGATAAACGTTATTATTTTTTATTGTGATATATTGAACTACAAAACTTTGCTTTAGTGATCTGAACTTTTGGATCTTTCTTCATGACAATATATTGAGTTAAATACCATTAAATATGCGATTTTTTACATGTTTTTTATTTCGATTTGTTGTTAGAAAAAAATGAGTTTAACAAGGAAACAATAAAATCATTTGAAAGGGCTAGCTTTCAGCTTTTTAGTGCTTTTTTGCGGAGCACTCTATGTTGATTTCTTCATGAGTAGTAAACCAAAGTCAAGACAACTATTTCTTCTTCAAACCTTGGTAACTCGATCAAAAAGAATCACACAGCGATCAACAACCACTCAAATTAAAGGGAAGAGATCCCGCTACAAGACGCAGGAAACAGAATGCTTTACGATTTTTTTCACGTCAGATGTAACACAGCAAAGTCGTATTAAAAATTTATATTTTGGCGGATCAAGATTCATTATTGCGCCGTTTTTTGCAAACGAAAAAAATAATTGAAATCCACAAAAAGAATTTTAAAAAAAGTTTTAAGCTTCAAAATATTTTTTAGATTTTGATATCTACTATGATTCTTCCCCAAGTTTTAGCGTGCAGCATGTTTTCTTCGTTTTCATCCAGTTTATTATATAGATCTATTGTTTAGGGGCCAGTCTATTATATATATATGTGCAGGATATAGCACTGAAAAAAGCGAAAAATCACCTACGTGACTCCTCATCTACTTTTTGGTACCTTGGGATAAATCGCACTCCCTAAAAGCTTCTCTTAAAGGATCTTCTTTATCTGATCGAAAACTGATATCATCTTCTTTCACCCAGTTAAAAGGATATGTTTCTATGCGTTTGAAAGTTCATCATTTCTAACTAGTATATCTCAGTGAGAAAAAAATCATTTGTTGGTAAATAGAAATTGATTTTGAAGAGAGAGAATAGTATTATGTAAAATGGTCAATCAAAATAAAAGAATATAATTTACTTTCTCTGTAATACTTTCATGAATATAGTCAAAGTCGCCGTTCTTGAACAACTTTACCTCATTAACCCTTAATGGACCGTGGGGGGGGGGGGGGGTAATTCAGATTGACCAGAATTCTCTTTTTCTTCACCATTTCCACAATTTTTAATCTTTTTCGCTGAAATTTTGGCTATGTGACTATTTTGTAGAACAGAATTGATAAATTACTTTATCAAATTGTTACTGCGTGCGTGCGTGCGTACGTGCGTGCGATCAAATATTTATTTATAAAAGATTTATGTATATTATTTAAATATTTACCATATATATTAAAATATTCATTTGTATTAAAATAATTATTTGTATAAAAATACTTATTTGTTTGCTTTATATTATCTCCTTTATTTCTTACAGACTATAAACACTAACCAAAGAGTATTATGAACTACCCATTTTTATAGTTGGCGCACTTCATTGATATCACATTTTTTGTAGGAAAAACCTTTTTTGTACAAAGGTAATTAATACAAGAGTTCTTTTTTTAGGCGTAGTTTTGTAGAAGGATTTTTTTTGAGGCGTAATTTTTTTGGCGTTTTTTGAGCGCGTATACTTGGCGCATTTTTGTACCTTTTTTTGAAAAGGTAATTTTGTTAGGATTTCACACATTTTGTAGTAATTATTATTTCTTTTTTGAGGCGTAGATTTTTCGTGCGATTTGAAAGAATCTTGACGTCGATTATTTCGATGTTTCTATGTTTTTACAAAATATTATTTAAAAAACATTTCGCTACGTCTACTTTTCATGTCAAAATGGGATTTGTTAATATATATTATAAATAATAATTCTATTTAAAAAGTATCAATTCATGAATCTGATAATTGGCGACAAAAACAGTAATATCACGAAAACGTGCACATGAACTACATAGCCAATGTACACGTTTGGGCTGAAGGGTAACACGTATGTGTACAATTCTGATTCTGTTCCGTGCTATGGTAAGACGGGGGTTGCCTGGCACGATCTCTACGTGTGCCCCGGTGCCACCGAATCCGTTGGTTCTCGTGGCGGATCTCCACGTCGCAATCTTCGCGACCCGGACATCCCGGTTGACGGGAACCGCCTGGCACGATCCCTACGTGTGCCCAGGAGTCGCCGAACACGTTGGTTCTCGTGGCGGATCCCCACGTCGCAATCTTCGCGACTTGGACACCACGGTTGACGGGGATCGCCTGGCACGGTCCCTACGCGTACTCCGGTGCCGCCGAACCCGTTGGTTCTCGTGGCGCATCTCTGTGTTGCGATCTTCGCGTCCCGGACATCCCGGTTGACGGAAGTCACCTGGCACGGTCCTTACGCGTGCCCCGGTGCCGC
>OV788319.1:13021088-13204609 GCA_928718305.1 Tetramorium bicarinatum
AGAGAGATGACGGTCATAAAGAATAATGTAAATAATAATGTATTCCGGCTGGTTTGTAAGGAGGATGTTGTGGGAAGAGTGGATGGATGTGTGAGGTGGAATTGTAAACCAAGTCCTTTCTTGGCGTATAGCTGAAATAAAGATATTATATATATAAATATATGTATACACTTTTAAATGTTTGTTATATTTATTAATAAATTAATAATTAATATTAAATTAATATTAATAATATTAATATTATGTACTATTGTACTTAGGTTTGTTATTTATACTAACAAGAGGACTACCAACCCTGGTAATAATGGATTTTTTTGTTCTTACACATATTGTAGAGGGTGTCTTCTTATATACATCGGTCAGCGGAAAAGTCGCGACGGGCCTTAGTTTACGAGAAAATTAAGTTGAAAATTTACGAGTGCCAGAAATCCCGGGACGTTAAGATAATGCGCCAAGTATACGCGCTCACACAACGCCTCAAAAATTACGCCTCAAAAAAGAACTCTTCTACAAAACTACGCCTAAAAAAAAACCTCTTCCAAACCTAAAAAAGAACTCTTGTATTAATTATCTACAAAACTATACCTAAAAAAAACTTTTGTTCAAAACCTATAAAAAGAACTCTTGTATTAATTACCTTTCTACAAAAAAGGACATTTATTTTTCCTACAAAAAATGTGATATCAAGAAAGTGCGCCAACTATAAAAATGGATAGTTTTATAAACTAAAACACTTATTTTTTCACTAGTAGTATTTTAGTAGTAGTATTTTATGTAGTATTTTAATATCAATAGGCGGTATTCATAGTCTGATCTTAAATATAAAATTGTCTTGAGTTTATCTTCAAATACTAATTATTTCATTGATTACGAAGCATTTGAAGATGAATTCAAATCGATCTTAAAGATAAGATCCGACTATGAATACCGCCTATTGATATTAAAATATGGGCTGCTGTGCGCCGATGTAAGGCTGCTGTGCGCATACAAAAAACGGTTGTTGTGCAACCATATAAGTAAGAAATAAAGGAGAAAATATAAAGCAAACAAGTATTTTTATACAAATAATTATTTTAATACAAATAAAGATTTTAATATATTTTTACATATAAATATTTAAATACTACATACATATAAATAAATATTTTATCGCACGCACGCACGCAGTGAGAGAAAGAGAGAGAGAGAGAGAGTTAGGCAATTAAGATATTTATTCGGTATGAAAAATAATAATTTTAATACATAATTATTTGAATACAAATAAATTTTTTTTAAAAATACTTGGCGCCGCCAAACCGAATAAATATCTTAATTGCTTTAGTTACGTACTAACTTATCAACTACAATAACGCTAATTTTACATATATACTTAATCTAATCCTTAATCTAACGTACACACACACACACGCACACACACACACACACACACACACACACACACACACACACACACACACACACCTGCGCACGCACTAAGAGAGAAAAGATTAGACAATTAATTCGGTTTGGCGGCGCCAAGTATTTTTTAAAAAAATTTATTTGTATTCAAATAATTATGTATTAAAATTATTATTTTTCATACCGAATAAATATCTTAATTGCCTAACTCTCTCTCTCTCTCTCTCTTTCTCTCACTGCGTGCGTGCGTGCGATAAAATATTTATTTATATGTATGTAGTATTTAAATATTTATATGTAAAAATATATATATGTAAAAATATATTAAAATCTTTATTTGTATTAAAATAATTATTTGTATAAAAATACTTGTTTGCTTTATATTATCTCCTTTATTTCTTACTTATATGGTTGCACAACAACCGGTTTTTGTAAGCGCACAGCAGCCTTATATCGGCGCACAGCAGCCCATATTTTAATATCAATAGGCGGTATTCATAGTCGGATCTTATCTTTAAGATCGTTTTGAATTCATCTTCAAATGCTTCGTAATCAATGAAATAATTAGTATTTGAAGATAAACTCAAGACAATTTTATATATAAGATCAGACTATGAATACCGCCTATTGATATTAAAATACTACTACATAAAATACTACTACTAAAATACTATTAGTGAAAAAATAAGTGTTTTAATTTATGAAACTATCCATTTTTATAGTTGGCGCACTTTCTTGATATCACATTTTTTTGTAGGAAAAATAAATGTCCTTTTTTGTAGAAAGGTAATTAATACAAGAGTTCTTTTTATAGGTTTTGAACAAAAGTTTTTTTTAGGTATAGTTTTGTAGATAATTAATACAAGAGTTCTTTTTTAGGTTTGAAAGAGATTTTTTTTTTAGGCGTAATTTTGTAGAAGAGTTCTTTTTTGAGGCGTAATTTTTTAGGCGTTGTGTGAGCGCGTATACTTGGCGCATTTTTTTTACCGTTTTTTGAAAAGGTAATTTTGTTAGGATTTCACACATTTTGTAGTAATTACCTAGTTTTGTAAAAGAGTTCTTTTTTGGGGCGTAATTTTTCAGGCGTTGTGTGAGCGCGTATACTTGGCGCATTTTTTTACCTTTTTTTTTGAAAAGGTAATTTTGTTAGGATTTCACACATTTTGTAGTAATTATTATCTTTTTTGAGGCGTAATTTTGTACAAGAATATTTTTAGGCGTTTTCTGAGCGCGTATACTTGGTGCATTTTTTTACCTTTTTTTCAAAATTTCGTTGTGATTTCACACATTTCGTAGTAATATTCACACATTTCGTAGTAATTATTATGTAAACAATACTTAGAAAAAACGTTTGTTGTGCGTCCATATAAGTAAGAAATAAAGGAAATAATATAAAACCATAAATAAATATTTTTATACAAATAATTATTTTAATACAAATATATGTTCAGTATATTTATTTTTTACTTACTTTTTGTAAAAAAAGTATATAAAGATCTTTAGCGCCTCTAGGCCATTGTCTTTTCTTTATTTGTGCATCATCAGCCTCAATCCAACTACTAGACATTCCTTCTCTACATATACTTGTGTAATGTCCTTCCTCAATACTGGAACCATTATGAAATATAGCATTCATTACTCTATACGATTGTCCAGCTATTAATACTTTAGTCGTTGGAACAGCACTTATATTAAATTTACGTATTTCTTTTACTACTTTATCATCTTGTGAAGAAAATAATACTAAATGTATGATAATTATATCTTTTGCTAATGTTAATTCATTTTTAAATAATATTTCATTTCCGTTACAATATATACATGATCCGTTATTGTCTGATTGACACCAATGTGACAATATAGCATTTAATATATCGTTGAGATCATAACTTTTCTTTTTTAAATTGTTAATAGGTATTGAAAGAATTAAATAATTATAAGTAGTTGTTTTTGTATTCTCACAAGATTTACACCGAGTAGTAGAAGTTATTTTACACTCTACCAAATGCCTTAAACAATCATATTTTGCGCACAGGACTGTAAGAAAATCAAATGCATCTCGTTTTATGTTTATCGAGAAATGTTCTCCTAAATATTGCCGTAATGCACATGTATTCAAATCGCGCATTCTATTTTCATATCGATGCATTATCGTCCTTAAAATATCTGATTTATCACATTTAAGCAATGCTTCTCTAATGGTATTTAAATTTAACAGACATTGTAATACTGCATTTGCGTAACATGAAACTTTATCCATATTTTGAAAACCATTTATAATCCAAGTAATATTTTGCCGAGATTTTTTATCTTGACAGTTTTGTTGAATAAAACAACTACTTTTGACAATGCCCATGGAGCATTTTTTACTTTGCGAAAACGTTCTTTTGCAACAGTAATCATTTCTGCTTCTGGTTTGTGGATTTGTCTCAGCCGATTATATTCAATAATGGCTTTTTCGTTAGCTTTTACTGCCGAAGGATCATAGTTAATCAAATGCAACCCTTCTAGAGACGTTACTCGTGATAATGCAACGTAAACTTGACCACAATTAAATATAGAGTTACCTATGTCCATAATAGCATTTTGTAAGCTTAAATCTTGACTTTTATGAATAGTGATTCCATAACTCAGACACAGTGGAAATTGTTTTCTAACAACATACACTCTATCTATCACTTCAAACTTAACGCTCACTCTTTCAATTGAATGTTCCGATCCCGATGGCAAAAGAAGTTTGATTTCTTCTACACGATCGGTAGATGGATCTCGTACAACTGAAATTACTTTAGCTATTGTACCATTCACAAGACCCAAAGTAGCATCAATATTACGCCTTATCATTACTTTTGTTCCAATCTTAATTACAATTTCCTTTGAAAGTCCAGCAGTTTTAGAATTATCATCATCATTATTTGACAATACTTTTAATACTTTCTTTTTCATATATGATTTACAATCAATCATATCTTCGGCAACTAATGTTATCTCTTTCTCAGTAACGCGACTTAACATTGCAGTATTAAGAACATCACACATATGACAAGTAGGCAATAAACAAACAGCGTCTGGCGGAAAATCAGTAATAAAATTACATAATTCGTTCAATCTAGATTCAAAGGAATCACCTTTGAAAGATATTTTTCTACTATCAAGAATCTCACAATCAGATTTTGTCACTAAACCAATACGAATTCTCGACAACAACTGTCTATAAGACTCATCCCCTTGTTGACGCATATTGATCGTCAATTCATCATAATCAAATAATGTAGTCCACAAATTAATGGCATTTAGAGAACCGATATATTTATTAATTTTGTCAGTTGACAATTGCACGAAAACGGGATCTTCGCGTACAGGAGGTAATTGAAGCAGATCACCAAATAAAAGAATATGCCTTCGACCGAACCAACCGTCTTCACAATCACTAGTGTCAAATATTTCAGACATTCGAAGATGTATATACATTAAAATCAAATTAGATATCATTGACACTTCATCAATTACAAGAAGAACAACATCCTTAAGATCTGCTCGTAAAACTTTCAACACATGATCAGCCAATTGCGTATACTTAGGAGTTTGACCGTGCTCAACAGGTAACTGAAGCAATCTGTGAACTGTCAAACCATCTATATTAAACGCTGCTATGCCAGTAGGTGCCGATACAGCGGTATCTTTATTGAGATTTTGTCTTATCCAGCATTTAATTGTTTTAATTAAGAAACTCTTTCCAGTACCACCTTCTCCGCTAACATATAATTGTAGTACTGAAGAATTATCTGAACTTACAGTATCGATGACTCTATCGAATACTCTTCTTTGATCCGTATTTAATTTTGCTATCATTTCAGACACATTGATCTTCTCATCCATTTTATTACCAAGATCTCTAAAATTTTGCATCGCTTCACCAGCTTCAATATTGTAAACACCCATCGGATTGTCAGGGTCATCCTGAGACACATTTTTTTGTGAATCTTCATCTAAACGTTGTTGAACTAATTCATTTACAATTTCATATGCTTTTTGTAATTCTTCTAGTTTTTCGTGATATTGCAATGCATTCGTAAGATGTAGTTTTATGTTATGAAATGATTGTGCATAAGTATCACAATTATCTCTAAGATCCTCTAATTTCCGCCATGGTTTAAACATAAGCAGTAAAGAAAAGAAATAGTCTTCCGGTTGTTTATTAACATTGGGTTTATAATGATTTATAAGACATCCACGTTGTCGTTGTTTAATGTAACGATTACTATTATCTATTTTATAATATTCAATATGTTTACTTCGCGGTTTGATTGTTGTGACGTCGTACCATTGCATAAATTCATAAAGAGACTTCGATTCCAATTCTTTCGGTCTTTGCGGATAATAATTATCTATTACAGACGGACAAAATATGTTTACAGATTCACTGTCAAGAGCTTCAATTTCTTTACGACTTTTTAATTTCCTACGCCGTATGGGATGAACATCTAACCATTTTATGGTTGTATTTCGATCAGTCCCATATAAAGAAATTCCTAATAATGTATCAGCAGCTTCGAGAGCACCACATTCTCTTTGTGTCATGGAACGTAAAGCAAAATTCCAAAGATAACTTGCCAATGATTTGTTTTTATTATCCTTACTCTCAAGATCAAAATCAGACAGTTCACTTTTTCCAGCTTTATTCAAATATTTAGTAACATACCAAGTGAGTACTGTTGATTTTTCACCAATAAATTGTATATCCATATTTCCTTCCCATGCAGTGAGAATAACAGGATTATAATCATTAATAAGATCCTCATTATCCGCTCGAGGAATATCATACAATCTGCTTTTATGTTTCAATTGTTTTCTACCTGCTATCGAAGTTGCCACATCTCTCATAATCAATGTTTCAGTAATGGGACGAGGAAATCCAAAACGACATCTACGAATAACTTTACGTCCTACTTTTTTAGATCGAAGACAATAATCGTTATGTTTATGTCGTTGATGCGTATCGACACGTCTGTACAATAATGGCGATATATTTTGGTCTGGCATTTTGCAACTTATATATTGTAAAATAAATTGAGAGACTTCTTCGATAGAGGATTCACCAAATATAGGTGCATCTTTAATCCAAATTAATAAATGAAAATGTTGTATACCTCTACCTTGATATTCTCTTCGCCAAAAGTAATGTGTCACTTCTCCAATTGGATGATCTTTAGAACAAATAAAATCAAGCATTGCCTGAAATTTGTTATCAAGAAATCTCGACGTTGATACAGGATCTGCAGCAACAAGTGCACTGACGCTCAACGAAGAGTCGTGCCATCCATTTACTTCACGAATATATTCACCTAAATCTTCCCATAACCATTCAGTAGGACTTAATGTTAAAAACCATGTCGCAGGTCCATAGTGTTGTGCCATACATCGTAAATCACTTCTCGGTCTACGCCAATATTGTTCCGTATTTCGAAGTGTAGAAAATATTGTGTTTAAATTGGACTCCAGCAATTCTTTCGACATTGCTTCTAAATATTCGGCAGCCGTGTAACGAATCCGTGGATCAGTTATATTCATTTTATGAAAAATTCCACGACTTAACTGGCGAATATTCGCATTATTTAACAAATAAAATAAGTATTGTTGATTTAATCTATATTGTGGATGCTTAGATTTCAAACGACATTTGATAAATTCATGCTCTTGAAGTTTAACCGGTCTAGTTTCATCATGCTGTCCATTAATACCATATGGAAATAAATCTGGAAAACACATCAAATCCAAATTTCTTTCGCGATTATCCAAAGGTGAATCTTGAATTTTTAACATTTGATACAAAGCAGTTGCAGTCTTATTAACCTTTTTTTCATACAAAGGATATACAGTATATTGCTCGTAATAACTATCATTTTCATCTTTCTGCGTTAACATCGCCACGCATTGATCGTGTAATGTAACTTCTGCATGAGTTTCTATCTCTTGATCATTTTCCGTTTCTTCCACCATGTGAAATTCAGGATTATTCAACTTCTCCAAACGTATCTCATCATGAGTATTGGGAAGTATAATGTGAGAATACAAAGGATTATTATTTTTCAACCACATTAACGCTTCAAATACTTTTTTAATATCCACAAAATCTTCCCAGATAATTTTTGATTTAGTCGGAATATTTCGAACTATAATATACAGTTCGTGATTTACATTTATTGGATCAGTGTCGGAACACAATTTATTCCAAGTCTGTTGTAAAGGAAGTGGTAAATGAAACGTCCTACCTTTAACTTTTTGTATCTTTTGCCTTTCAGGTATTTTTTTATTGCTAACTGTTCCCATTTTATGAACAGTTTGAAAAGCTTTGGCTCTCTGTATAAGTACTTTTTCAAATGTGTTGAGAGACGATATTACCTCGGGCACATCTTTAACGAAAAGATTATTAAGAATGCAATACGCAGGCATAAAGCCGCTACGAAACTTCCCTTCACAATAACAACATATATATTGCGGATTAATTTTTCGTTCCTCTACATACGCCATTAAGTCTCTCCAAATTGGAATATCTCTCTCTGCTTGAAGTTGACTAATTTTAGAAACGTCCCTTTTAAAACAAAGTCTTTCACATGACACACAAATATTCCGTGGTGTATCTACAGAACATTTAGTCAAAGCCTTAAACGCATTATGATATTTAGCAATAATATCGTCATCACTTAAAATTATACTAGTTTGCTCATGCTTGTACATATCTACTTTCTCTTGTGCTAAAGTTACTATTTCATTTAAAGTATCTAAATCAGCAGAAGTTAATGCTTCATCGAGTTTTGACGTCTTTTCGTGGAAATCTTTAAGTCGATAAATCAAACGTCTAATATACCTTACTTGTGGGAAATGAGGTGCTAACAATTGCATTGGAACAAACATCGCTTTACAAAGATTCAAATCGATATAACAGCTATTCGGATGACCTAATTTATCATTCGAAGTTTTCACAGTACATTCGAAAACTTTTTGTAACAGTTTCGATACATTCTTCACATTACATGTATTTATAACTTCCAAAAGTTTTTGATATCGGTCAATTAGTAAAGGATTAATTTTACACAAACTATTGCACGACCATGCATTTTTTGCTCGTGCTTGTATCGAAGAAAATACATTAACAATTTGTCCCTTTAAATTCATTTGGAAAGATTCAGTTATATTAACTTCAGGCAAAGCTATATCATAACATATAGAAACGTTCTCGATACGTGATTTGTCCTTTATTACAGGCTTAGTTATGCTGGATTTAGATGAAATTACATTGTAGTACGTAGAGTCAATAAAGTAATTTTCAGACGAAGCTGTATGTCTAGATACACCACACAACGCACGTAGTTTATCATCAAATATAGAACTTCCTTCAACAAGAGTCAAACATACTTCTGATTTCTTTTTAAGCTCATATAACGTTTTGTATATTTTACGAATGTAATTGTCTCTGATATTCATGCACCAACGTACTATTTTTTCAGCTTCTAATCGTTTTTCAATATAACTTTTATTGCTGTTTGTAATATTAAGTTTTTGTAAAATATTTTCAACAAATATTACCGAATTACCGCGAATTTTTATAAAGTCTTTTGACCGAACCGACTTTACGTACTTTTTAGTAATATTTTTAGCAATCTTTGTAACAATATTATTTTTCTTTTCAAATATAGAGTTATTATTAGTACTTCTTTTTTGATAATATCGCTTATTATATAGCCACTTACGATCAGAAGGTATTCCTCTTTGTCTCTCTCGTTCACGCTGACTATTCTTTTCATATCGACAACGCTTTTTAGCACGATGATTTTCTGGATCTTGTTGATACCGACGTCGTTCTTTAGCACAATTCATTTCTGGATCTTGTTGATATCGACATCGTTTTTTAGCACGATTATTTTCTAGGTCTTGATGATATCGATATCGTTTTTTAGCACGATAACTTTCATTTTTATATTTATGTTCTACTTCAGAATTAATATGTTCTGAATATTTGTTTTTATTTTCATTATTCGTACTTTGAACTTCTATTTTCTTTTGCTCGTTGCCACTACATAAATCATTATCCTCTCGAGTAATACCATTTTGAAACTTTTTATCAACTTGCGCAATATAAATATCACTTATTATTGATTGTACATGTTCTTTTGGTGTACTCTGCGTTTTCAAAAAATTATTTAACTTTTCCTTGTTTTGCTGAGAATTAAAATTTTCTTGGGATTGATTTAATACCTGTTGTTCTTTGTCATATTGACATTTTGTATATACCGTGTCAATTTCTTCAGCTTTTACTTTTACTACTTCTAATGGAAATACTTCTAGAGGAGCATTGTAGATTGATAAATCTTGAGGAAAGTGCTCGATTGTATTCAATTCAAAAATTTTTATTAAATGTGAACGCATTAAGTTAGTGTTGTATCTTACTTTATCTGGTTTAATACCAAATAATAGTGAAATACCAAAGGCTATTGCAAAAACACCGCAATCGTTGAAATTCGGTTGTTCTTGCACAATAGGAAATTGAATAGGACACTTAATAAAGTTATACGTTGGAAATAATTTTTCCAAAAACTGTTTCTGACACTTGGTTAATATTTTTGTATTTAGAGAATCATAAATAAATATATTTTTTGTATTATAATAACTGCACACCCAATGGCTTCCCGATAACTCAGTAGGTAATATCTGTATGTACTTTTTATTCCTTGGTGCAGGTTGTATTGTGTCCATTAATTGTATTCGCCATGTACCAACAGGTTTATAATTTGAGTACGTTTCTAAAAGATAATTAAAATGATCCATATGCAGATCATTTAACCATCTACCTTCAGCAATAATACTTTTTTGTTGCACCGACAGTGTCATTTCTCGTTGACGTTTCTCTTTAACAAAATTATTTCTATATTGCACATGTTTTGCAGCGTCTTCATTTTCTATATTCTTGCTTATATCGTGAATGTTGACGCTATTTTTCTCTTTGTTATTTATAAAAGAATTGTTATTTAATTCTGTTTTAGTTAGTTGAAACTCATAATCTTTTTGTTCATTCGACGATTTCTGTTGTTTCTTTTCATATCGACGGTTTGTACGTTTACGAAGCGCATCAACCTCTCTTGCTCTTATTACTGCCAATGGAAACACTTTCTGAGGCACACCATATTTTAAATCTTGAGGAAAATGCTCAATAACATTGGATTCAAAAATTTTAATTAAATGCGAACGCATTAAGCTAATGTCATATCTTACTTTTTCAGGCTTAATGTTAAATAGTAATGAAATAGCGAAAGCTATTGCAAAAACACCGCAATCACTACAATTTGGTTGTTGTTGTACAGTAGGAAATTTAATAGATTTTTTTTTATCAAAGGGGTAAAATGGAAATAATCGTTTCAAAAATTGTTCATAATGTTTATGCAACTTCCTTTTATTAGATGAATCGTAAATACATATGTTTTTTGTATCGTAGTAACTACACACCCAATGTCCATTCACATTCAATAACTCATTTAACTTACACAAATCCAGTGAATCAGATTCACAACTATGTAAATCAAAATCAGAACTATGTAAAATCTGTATATGTTTCTTACTTTCTGACATAGATGGTATTGTATCATCAAGAATATAACTTTGCAGTGTACTAACTGGTCTATAATCGGAGCAACTTTTTAAAAGATGATAAAAATGCTCTATATGCATGTCTTCTAACCATCTACCTTGAGCAATAATATTTTTAGCTTCTATCGGAAACCTTACTTTTGTTTCTATAGACATTTTTTTACACTATCAACAGTTGAAAGTTTCGAAATTATTGTTACCTCTTTTCCACGATACTGATTGGTCCTTTTACTTGGCTCACTTCGTATTGCAAAAACAATTATCAACGCAATATCGTAACAATTTTGACAATTTAACTATCAAAAAATTGAAATAATTCAAAGTTTTTTTAAATCTAAAATCTTAAATTGTAATTATTGGCGCACAGCAACCTTGTATTGGCGCACAGCAACCTTGTATTGGCGCACAGCAACCTGATATTTATTGGCGCACAGCAACCTTGTATTGGCGCACAGCAACCTGATATTTATTGGCGCACAGCAACCTTGTATTGGCGCACAGCAACCTGATATTTATTGGCGCACAGCAACCTTGTATTGGCGCACAGCAACCTTGTGAGGAAAGAAAAAAAGAATATAGAAAAAAGAAAAAGACAGAAAAAGAAATAATAGAAATATAGAAATAGAGAAAAAAGAAAAAGAAAACAGAAAAAGAAATAATAGAAATATAAAAAGAAATAAAAATATAGAAACAGAGACAGAAAAAGAAATAACAGAAATATAAAAGATACCTGTATAATGTGATCCTGAAACAAAAAATAACATTTTATGTATGATAACATTAAAATGTCTCCATTATATAGGCCAGTATTCATAGTCAGTTCTTATTTCAAGATCGTCTTAAGTAACGTCTTAAGATGCTAATTCGGCTCTGTGATTGGTTTAGAATCACATAAGACTGTACTTAAGATGATCTTAAATATAAGATCTGACTATGAATACCGCCCATAATTACTGAAAATTTTATATAATTACTGAAAATTTTAGTCTATGGCCAGTATTCATAGTCAGATCTTATATTTAAGATCATCTTAAGTAACAATTTAATATGTTGTGAATCAATCACAGGATTGTATTAGCATTTTAACTCACTAACGCCCAAACGGACGCATTTCTAACAAAATTTTCAGCGACTTTATTTGCAACATTAATGGTCTAAAAAAAATTGAAAAGTATCGTTTTTTACGTAAAATTTTATTTATGCTCTTTCAGAATCCATCATCAGAATTTGTATAAAATAAAGTCCAAAAAAGTTATGACTTTTAATTTCTTTTTTTTCCACATTGACATAATATGAAATTCTCAATTCTTTTCACAACCATCGGTACACAAAATAATTGTACTTTGAAGGCATATTTTTTAAATTTGTCCAAATTGTCATCTTCATTTAAAAATAACGACTAAATTTGTTTCACAATAATTCATAAATTTCGAATAATTAACGGCTTATTATTATCACTGAAAATAATGATAAGCGCAGTTAATTTTCGATCAAATACACAATTTTCAATATGACGAATTTATGTCTATTGATATTGTGGAGAAAATACGAATTTGTAAATTTTTTGCAATTTATCCACCATTTTTAAATGAAAATGACAATTTTAACAAATTTAATCCCTCAGAGGGGGGATTCTACAATAAGTTGCAAATGCCTTGTCGCCGGTCGCTAATGTTGCGATGTGATTCGTCAAAATCAATCAATTATGTTATTTACGACTAGCGACAAGACATTTGCAACTTATTGCAGAACCCCCCTTAAAATACAACTATTTGGTGCATCAATGGTTGTGGAAAGAGCTGGAGAGGTGTATTTTTTAAATTTGTCCAAATTGTCATCTTCATTTAAAAATGATGAATAAATTGATTTCACAATAATTCGTAAATTTCGAACAACTAACGACTTATTATCACTGAAAATAATGATATTCACAGTTCATTTTCGATCAAATATGCAATTTTCAATATGACGAATTTATATCTATTGATTGTGTTTCTGTAGAAAATGCGACAGTTTGTAAATTTTTGTGATTTAGCCGCCATTTTTAAATGAAAATGACAATTTTGACAAATTGAAACTCTCAGAGGGGATTCTATAATAAGTTGCAAATGCCTTGTTATCAGTCGCTAATGTTGCGATACGGCGATGTGATTCGTCAATCAATCAATTATGTCGTTTGCGACTAGCGACAAGGCATTTGCAACTTATTGCAGAACCCCCCTTAAAATACAACTATTTTGTGCATCAATGGTTGCAGAAAAAGCTGCGAGTTTCATACTATGTCGATGTGAAAAAGAGTATTGATTTTTCGACTTAAAAGTCGCCATAACTTTGTTGAACTTTATTTTTACACAAATTCTGATAATGGAATCTGAAAGTGCGTAAAATTTTACATAAGAAACGATACTTTTCAAATTTTTTTAGACCTTTAACATTGCAAATAAAGTCGCTGAAAATTGTGTCAAAAATGCGTCTGTTTGAGCATTAATAAGTTTTAGGATGTTACTTAAGCCTGTACCAGAGTACGGATTGAGATTAGGATTAGATTTGAATTTGATAAATCAGAAATAAAGCTAATATAAAGTAATTCTGTGTACACTGTTCTGATTGGTCAAATTTCAATCTAATCCCAAACCCAACCCATAGTCTGATACGGGCTTAAAGATTGTCTTAGACTATAAATAATGGCCTTTTTCCTCGTTTAATATGCCAACTATATACCAATTAAAACAAAGTAAACATTAATTATTAGCCTCCTCTTTAAAACAAATGTCAAGATCAAAATCATTAATGTTTACTTTGTTTTAATTAACTTGTACAGTTAAAATATATCAAAAATCGATATAAATTAAACCAATAGTAACTTGATATACATGCATATACTAACATTTATTTTGATTGATACTTACTATTCACCGTATCTATCTGTATTTACAGTGTCCGCAATCGACACGACAGAATAACATATCTGTTGAGAAAAAATATACAAACTATAATTTTTTTTTAACTAATTAGATTAAAGATTGATTTGATAGAGACAACGAGGTGCCACTAAAATAACTAATAACATTTACTTCAATCAAATATCACATCACGCGATCATACAATAACCTCTATTGAACGGTCATGAGTATGAATGTCAAAAGTTGATGTAAATTAACCCAATAATAACCTAATGTACAAGCATATACTGATATTTATTTTAATTTCATACTTACTATACTATACTTACTAAAGAAACTTCAAATCTTTTTCCTCGTATCTATTCGTTTCGTATTCACAACAATGTATCCGCTATCCGCACACAATAACCATCTGTTAAACGGTCATGAATCAAACATTACAATAGTCGCGTATCAATAATCGATCTATCTATCAAATCCCCTAAGGGTGTTCTCAAAAACATTACCCAAATGTATCTAGAGGCATATGCATCTATTTAATGTCAATGACGAAGAAAAGTGCAACGACCTTAAAATTGAGAAGACGACTTAAAGAAGAAAGATGGCGGATAGAAAGCAAACGAAAGATCACGCGTAAGTATAAAATAAATAATAAAGATGTATTTAACAAGTCAGTTATAATAATTTATTTTCTTTCAGTTTGGAATCAATGGAAATCGAATTTCCAGAATTGTCCATTGGCGAGGAATATTCATTTACACTGGCAGCTGCACCGTCTCTGGAAACGGACATGCAGCAACCGATGCCTCAGAAAGAAAAAGCAGTGGCATCGACATCGACGTCGATGCCTCAGAAGCAGCAGCAGAAGGCACCGCTGCAAAAAGAACCGCTTCAGGCAGTGCCGTCGGTGGCACCGCTACCAATACTGCAGAAGCAGCAGCAACAGCTACAAATTGAACAACCGCCGCCACAAGAGCCACAGCAACAGCTACAAGTTGCTGAACAACCGCCGCCGCAAAAGCAGCAGGCTGAAAGACGTAAGCAAAGAAGATCAAATTATATATGTGACTAAATGTTAATTATTGGTGATAGATATATTAATACTTTTTTCTTTTTTTCAGCCCCTCGTTGGCAACGAGCAGGCCGCAAGTGGCAGAAGAGGCGCGAGGCCAATCGTGGCCGTGGCCATGGCCGAGGGCATGGACGCGGCTATGGAGGATATAGTGGAGGAGGCTACGGACAACCTCAAATCTTTTTTAATAATTATTATTGAGGCGTCAACGGTTTCTTTTGTAGCGGTGGCTGCTGCTGCTGCTGCGGCATCGACGTCGATGCCACTGCTCTTTATTCTATATTTAGGCGTCGGTTGCTGCACGTCCGTTTCTAGTTTTTGACGGCGCAGCTGCCCGTGTAAAGGAATTATTATTGAACAAGATTTGAGATTGTCCCAGTCTACACCGGAGGATAATCCCACTTGTGGCTCCGACTACTCTTTTTTTTATAATTAGATAGATGATTTTTATTTTTTTTATTTACAATTAGATTTTAGTTTATTAATGAAATATATACGGAGCTACAAGTAGGATCATCCTCCGGTGTAGACAGATTACTAGTATAAGAATTTTTTCTACGTAATCTCTTTCGTTCCTTTCAATTTTTGTTTTTAATACTTTGACTTCAGCACGGAAAGTCTTGCATTTCTTTTTTTTTTGGCGATTTTGTTCTCCCGATTTGAGTCTATCTCATATAATATGTAATAATATATATATGAATAAATGATTTATGTATCTAAAAAACTAAATAATAGTGACTATGTTATTTTTAATACCTTGACTTTAGCACGGGAAGTCTTGCATTTCTTTTTTTTTTGACATTATTATTAAAAAACTTAGTTATTAACTTATAATTACATATGTGATATGACATAAAATAAGTCTCAGATATTAATAATATAATTTATTAATTAAAAGATCTAATTGTTAATTTGGAATATTATTTAATAATGATGTTATTATTTAAATGTATATTGTTATTTTTTTATATTTTATTTTATTTTTTACAGTAATGGTAGTAAGAATATTTTTAGCACGTTTTCCTACATTATTGCTATTAAAATCTCTAGTATTTCATTCTGTATATACATTATTTTTTCTAAAGATAAAGTTTATTCTACAATTCACGTAAAATCTCAATCTCAATACGACGTCTCGCGTATAAGAGGCACGGCCGTGTCCCGGCGTCCCGCTGCGCGTAACTTGGCGCGCGAGATACTACTGTGCTTCTTAATTTTGATTTTATATTCTTATGTATATCTTTTGATTTTTCGTATATTCTTATATCTTTTAATTTTTCTTATGAGATAAAAATAGTTGCGATCAATTAAAAAAAAGAATTTGGACGATTTTGTTAATTGGTGTACACACTGATTCAGATGTCGCATTTTATTGAGACATTTAAATAATATTCGAGATAGCAAGATTAGCATTTAAAATAACTAGAAAAAGCATTTCGTGTGACAAATGATACGATATCAACTGATTAATATCGGCTAATCAATGATTTTATTTCTTTACTTTTCATAATAAGTAATTAATTCAATTTGTGATATTAGAAGTATAAAAGAATTATATTTCTTATAGTATTAGTTTATCGCAGAACGTTTATAGGTTTAAATTTTATAAATTTATTTTTAATTATAATAAATATTAAGCATTGATATCTCTTATATATGGTCTATTTATTTTTAAGTACAATCTATGGTAATACATTTTTAAATATACAGGGTGAATTTTAGTTGTTGTGCCATCTTTCATAGGAAAATAGAAGAGACTAAGATAAATAAAACAGTCCCATACCATTTTCCAAAATTCGTAATATTTATCGAGTTATTAATTGTTAAAAATCGAAAGAAGGGATAGACAGCGCGGTGCGGGAGACGTGGGCGGGGGCTCGCTGCTCCTGCTGCCATTGCCGCTCTTACGTCTCCAGCACCGCGCTGTCTATCCCTTCTTCCGCTTTTTAACAATTAATAAGTTGATAAATATTACGAATTTGGGAAAATGGTATGGGACTTTTTTATTTATTTTAGTCTCTTCTATCTTATTATGAAAGATGGCACAACAACTAAAATTCACCCTGTATATGTATATATATATACAGGGTGTCCCAGAATTGTGGAACACATTTTCTTGAGCAGATAGGGCGGACGAAACTGAGTCGAAAAGTCCTTTACCATTTTGCAATTTTCCCAATAGTTAACGAAATATTTATGATTAAAAATCACCGTACTAGCCCAGCCCTCCGCCGAATATAAGCTCGCGGCGAGATACGACCGCCCAGCGTCATTGTTTCCAAGGAGGAGTTGTTTTCTACAATGGCAAAAACCAGGGGGACAGGGGGACGCAACTCAAAACCGCCGCTCGTAGGCATTGCCGCGTGTAGTAAACAATTCCTCGAGTGCCTAGCAACGCTGGGCGGTCGTCTCGCGCCGCGCGCTTATATTCGGCGGAGGGCCGGGCTAATACGGTGATTTTTAATCATTAATATCTTGTTAACTATTGCGAAAATTGCAAAATGGTAAAGGACTTTTCGATTCAGTTTCGTCCGCTCTACCTGCTCACGAAAATTTGTTCCACAATTCTGGGACACCCTATATATATATATATATATATATATATATATATATATATATATATATATATATAATGCAAGCATATGAAATACACAGTTAGAATCGAAGATCACTGGCACAGGTTTGTGGCATTCAATGTCCTCACGCACTGCTCCACGCTTTAAATAAAAGTTGATATTGATCCTACCTATAAACAGTATCAATCAACGAAATAAGAATTCGTAGATCCGTAATATATTATATTTTTTTTTACTTTAAAAAATAAAACAACTACAATAGACTGAAGGTCTGGACAATAATACAAATTTGCTATATAATATAATAAAATTACAAATATAAAATATTTAGTTGTATAAGATGCATATCCTAAAAGTTTGTATGATATATTGAGAGTTACACTTACTTAAGAGGATCCTCTTGTGGACTGTGTAAACTCACACATCATTATCGCTATCGTCGAGATTAATAATTAACTCCTCTCGGAATGTCAGTGACGACTGTAGGTTCAACGTCACTCTCTGACAAATTGGCATAATCCTAGATGTCATTTCCACTCGCATTTATTCTGTAAGCATCAACTTTGACTGAAAACAATAATTTGATATCCCCAAATGCATACAGGTAAAAATATAGGTTCTACATTTTATATTATTATAGCTGAATTTAATATTTAAATAATTAAAATGTTTTATTAAAAATTATTAAATCAAAGTGTTTTTTAAGAAAAAAACCATAAAAATAAATCTTCTTTAACACATTAAATATCGCATAACAGTCTTATCTTATATCGACGCACAGCAATTAAATTAATATTTTAAACATTTTGTAGTAATTATTAAAATTGTTTTTTATAGGCGCACAGAAGCCAAAATTTTAATATTATATGCAGTATTCATAGTCTGATCTTATCTTTAAAATCGTTTTCAGTTCATCTTCAAATACTCCGTAATCAATGATGAAAAATGATTAGTATCTGAAGAAACTCAAAACATATAAGATAAAACTATGACTACTGACCAATCCTCCGTTGATTCGACAATGAATATGTTTCTCTTCAGTATCGACAGTCACAACAGAAGTAAATGAGGCACCTCATATTTAATGAACCTGCGAATATGAACATGTATTAATGATCAGATACAAAATGTTAGACATGTATCTGTCGATTAATTACCATGTCATATTATAAAGTTTCATTAAAGTAAATGTATTAATGATTTATTTTATAAAAGATTTGTATGACACGTTGATGTTGAGACAAAAAATCATAATAAAATAAATCTTTAATACATTAAGCTTAATGAAAATGTAGTATTATAATAATTATTATTATCACACAACAGCCTTATTATTATATCGACACAGCAATTAAATTAATATTTTAAACATTTTGTAGTAATTAAAATTGTTTTTTATAGGCGCACAGCAGCCTTATATCGGCGCACAGCAGCCAAAATTTTAATATTATATGCAGTATTCATCTCAGTCTGATCTTATCTTTAAAAAACGTTTTCAGTTCATCTTCAAATACTCCGTAATCAATGATTAGTATCTGAAGAAACTCAAAACATATAAGATAAAACTATGACTACTGACCAAAGAATAATAAAAATTTCAAACTTATCTTTTCCTCCGTTGATTCGACGATGAATATGTTTCTCTTCAGTATCGACAGTCACAACAGAAGTAAATGAGGCACCTCATATTTAATGAACCTGCAAATATGAACATGTATTAATGATCAGATACAAAATGTTAGACATGTATCTGTCGATTAATTACCATGTCACATTATAAAGTTTCATTAAAGTAAATGTATTAATGATTTATTTTATAAAAGATTTGTATGACACGTTGGTGTTGAGACAGAAAACCATAATAAAATAAATCTTTAATACATTAAGCTTAATGAAAATGTAGTAATAATTATTATTATCGCACAACAGCCTTATTATTATATCAACACAGCAATTAAATTAATATTTTAAACATTTTGTAGTAATAGGCGCATAGCAGCCAAAATTTTAATATTAATGTGTAGTATAAAATAATAAATAATAAATAAATAAATAAATAAATTTTAAGTTCAATAAATATATATTAATTAAATTAAAAATAACGTCGCGTGATGGCACGTCATGATCACGGCCAACGGTAATAATCGAATATCAAGTATTACATTAATGATTTATATTATTATTATACTACACAGTATTAGTTATACATACATACACATAATAATACATATACACTACACATAACCTACACATCTTGACTCTTTCTTTCTTTGACCCATTGAGGTTATGATGGTAGTAGTATATTCCTCTCTCTCTCTCTCTCTCTCTCTCTCTCTCTCTCTCTCTCTCTCTCTCTCTCTCTCAACAGTGGCGCTCTTGCGGCAAAAAAGCGAACCTGGACATTTTAGCTATGTTAGCTATATATATTGCTGGGGCGACCAAGACGTTTCTTAAATGAAAATTACCCATTTTCGACTTTTTTAAAATTAACATTGCGATATCTCCGCTCGTAGTTCACGTAGAAAAAAAATAAAAATACTTTTGTTATATAAATCGATCCCAAGCTTTCGATTGAGCCTACTTAGAATTTGATCAGTTCAGTCATTAATGATGATCCGATAATCGATGGATTTTCTCATACGACGTCTCGCGTTAAAGAGGCACAGGCAGTGTCTCGGCGCTCAGTTCGCGTAACTTGGCGCTCGAGACACTACCGTGCCTCTTGATTTTCACATCGAGCGGCGTAGAGCAGCGGCGAGTGCCAGTGACTCGCCGCTGTCGATTCGGATTAGAGTCCCGTTATTTTTTCTTTTTATTAAATTATAAACGTTTCTATAATAAATCGTGAAATATATACATATTATCTATAAATATTGACAATTGCAAATGATAATTTGTCTACTAATAATTCAATTAATGACATTATTTTTTAATTAATTTTTATTGTTTAAAGTATCGCAGGAAATTTTAAGTAAAATGTTTGTATTTAACGATTTTACATTAATAGTAATATTTTAATAGTAATATTTTGGTGGAGATCAAGTGGATTTTTCCGTTACTTCCCACATAACATTAGATATTTTATGTATATGCATTTTTTCTCCATTATGTGAAAATAATATCCTGTATGTAGAATGAATGTACATTTCATATGCTTGGTTTGAATATACATAATGGTACATTATATGTATATTCATTAACGTATTTCATACGTATATACAGTGCACAACGTTTAATGTATATACATTACATATATATAATTTGAATATACATTATGGTACATTATATGTTGTGCACTGTATATACGTATGAAATACATTAATGAATATACATTATATGTATATTCATTAATGTATTTCATACGTATATACAGTGCACAACATTTAATGTATATACATTACATATATATAATTTGAATATACATTATAGTACATTATATATATATTCATTAATGTATTTCATACGTATATACAGTGCACAACATTTAATGTATATACATTACATACATATAATTTGAATATACATTATGGTACATTATATATATATTCATTAATGTACTTCATACGTATATACAGTGCACAACATTTAATGTATATACATTACATATATATAATTTGAATATACATAATAATACACAACATGTATATTCACCGATGTATTCAATATGTATATACAATATTTGATGCCAAATATATATATATATATATATATATATATATTTATTATGTATGTACGTATATACGTTTGATATCATTAATATATATGTAAATATGTGTGTGTGTGTGTGTGTGTGTGTGTGTGTGTGTGTGTGTGTATTTGTATATGTATATACACACGCATAGGGTGTCCCAGAAGGTTTGAGACAAAGTTCGTATGCAGATAGAGCAGACTAAACTAAGTTGAAAAGTCTTCTCCCATTTTGCAATTTTTGCAATAATTAACGAGTTATTAATTGATAAAAATCAGAAGAAGGGATAGACAGCGCGTTGCGCAAGATGTGAGCGCGGACTTTCTGCCCATGTTTCTATTGCCATTCGCACGTCTCGCGCACCGCATTTTCCCTCCTTCCGATTTTTTACATTTAATAACTCATTAACTATTACGAAAATTGCAAAAGGATTGGACTTTAGAAGACTTTTCAACTCAGTTTAGTCCGCTCTATCTGTACAAGAGTTTTGTCTCTAACATTCTAGAATATTCTGTATACATGTACATGTATAGATATTACGTACGATAAGATATATAGTGTATGTAAAATGTACTTACAAAATACATCAATGAATATACATATTACATATTTTAATGTCTATCCAAATCATGTATATAAAATGTATGAACATTCGACATACAGGATATTATTTTCATGTTAGGGAAGTAAGATGTATATTCACAGAATGTCCAATGCTGTATCAAGTAATTATATTAACCCTATTAATTATTATAATATAAAGTACTAATAATTTATTATTATTCTCAGTAAATAAACGTATTAAACGCATAATAAACGGAAAATTATTAGAAATAAATACCAAATAAAAGAGAAAAAAAAGATCTCCTTTTCTCTCTTACTTTAATATTTATAATTTTAATATTTATATATTTAATATTTATATACTTTTTAATATTTATAAAGCCTATTGCACAATACAAAAGTACGGGCAAGAGGAACATATAATAATACAAGAGAGAAAGAAAAATGATCTTTCCTCTTTCTTGTCTGTATTATTCCTTGTTCCTATCCTGTACTTTTATATTTATATTGTACGATAGGCTTGATATATTTTCTCTGATGTGCGTTGAATCTTAAAAATAGTCTGTCGATTACGTGCTTTTTTGAAGAAGAAGAGGGTTTAATTCCCATATAACATTAGACATTCTATGTATATGCATTTTTTTTCCATTATGTGAAAATAATATCCTGTATGTAGAATGAATGTACATTTCATATGCTTGGTTTGAATATACATTATGGTACATTATATGTATATTTATTAACGTATTTCATACGTATATACAGTGAACAACATTTAATGTATATACATTACATATATATAATTTGAAAATACATTATGGTACATTATATATATATATATATATATATATATGTATATATATATATATATATATATTCATTAATGTATTTTATACGTATATATAGTGTACTACATTTAATGTATATACATTACATATATATAATTTGAATATACATAATAATACACAATATGTATATTCACCGATGTATTCAATATGTATATACAATATTTAATGCCAAACGTATATATATATATATATATATATATAGTATACATATATATGGTATATACATTCTGCGAAAAAAAATTAATATAAATTTAATACAGTTTTTATATAAATTTATTTAAAACTTAATAAAATACTAAGGAGTTGTTGTGCCTCTCGACGCAACAAAGAAATTTTGGGATTCGTTTCGCCTTAAGAGTTAGAACTCAAGGAGTGCAGATAGGAAATCTTCCAGGTTTCAGCAATCAACATGTTAGCTAGATATCACTTACACTTATATTTTGAAGGTTCGTTACAATTCTTCTTACAGAACTCGTCCGCGTTCGACGATAATTTCCGTGTCGCGATTGACACAATAATAATTTTGACTTTGATATTTGTGATAGTTTCGTTATAGATTTCTTTATGGATTCTCCCGTTAGGGATCTATTATAAATTCATCTTAGATTCTCGATATGGATCTGTTATTAGTTCGTTAATGATTCTCCCGTTAGTGGCGATTAGGCGGGCGCTTTTATAGTGTCATTTGTCAGGAATTTAGGTGGGGTGATACTTCTTAATAGAACCATATTTGGTTAATGCTGTGTCAGTCGTGCACGGTCTCACGGATTAATTTCTATATCTCAGCAATCTTGCATTTCCGCTCGCCCATGGCGTGATCGTTGCTATGCAATCGAAAATGGAAGCTTGCACTGTGGTAGCTTCTGAGCTACAACAAAGTTTTTAATAAAGACACAGTTTTCTTATTAAACCCTTATAAAGGTTTAATTTAGATTATGTAAAAATCTAAATTAAATTTTAATTTGTGCCTTATATAATGTATTTATATGGAACTTTTTAAATTTACCCGCATTTAATCTTAATTAGTAGCTTATGATTTTTTTACATGTCTTAATAAGGCACTTTTCCCTTGATTAGTATTAATTAATTTATATAAGATTATAGTAAAACTTATTTAATACTTAAAAAATGTGTAATACTCCCGTAAATTTCGCCTACGTCAGTAGGCGTCGCATAAGACTATAAGCTTTCTCGTAAGTAAAATTCATTTGGAAATATATATAAGTAAGTATAAAGTGCACTTCTTCATCAGTACATGATGTTCGCTGTCATTATTTCCATTTCTGTAGCGAGTTTATATAAAATGTCATAGCCTATAAACTCGCTAAGAAAGTGGAACAAATTATTGAGGAGCAGTACATATATGTGTGAAGAATAAATATATAGATTGTATGTGCACGGTATGTACATACATGGTATGCATATATGTAAGAAGAATGTATATACGGAATGTATATACATAATATGTACATGTATATACAAAGAATGTACATACAAAGTGTATATACACTGAATGTATATATCATGTACTTATGTATGTACTATGGATCTTCTATGGATATTTTCCTGGTTACATTTGCACATAGATTTCACATCCTATGTATGTAAATTGCATCTAATATGTATGTTTATAGAATATTCAATATACATAAATGTACATACATTGTATATACTAAGTATATTTTAATGTTTTATGGGTTCTTTGTTTTTATTTATTTTTAATAAACTGTAGTGAGCAAGACAAAAGCCTAATTATTTTAAAATTTGAGCGAGTAACTGTTTCGTCACATGTATCGACCGTGAACGGTTGTAAACAGTTTTCTCTTCAATTTTGCGAACCAGTAATAGTTCGCCGAATTGTCGGGACCTGATTGGCGATACGCAGTAGAGCAGGATAATACCGAGTAGAGGATAATGCCGAGTAACGGGTATAAGAAGAGCGGATTTTCGCGGAACGCTCTCTCTCGAAGCTTTAACGAAGAATTGGACACATCTCGCAGAAATAAAGTTCGCAATTATACCTAGACGATTACTATTTATATTTTACATCTACCGCACGATCCTCTCTTTCAACAAAATCTTATAATAAATTATTTTTTAATAAATTATTCTTTGTCACATGTTTTAATTATTATAACATATTTGTATATTTTAATTCTCTAATCAATAATGAAACGTTTACAAAGTGTTAATACCCAATAAACGTTAAGACATCCTATGTATGTCTTATGTATATACATACATGGATATTTCATATTCTATGTATATGTAAAGAATGTGAAAAGTATATACAGCGCATATCATATGTATGTGAAATAATTACCACATGTATGTATATAGGATATCCATAGTACATACATAGGTATATTCTAAAAGTATGCAATGTATATTCATAGTATATACATAAGGTATATTTCAAGAATGTGCAATGCACATTTATGGTATGTACATGGGGTATATCCCGAGGATGTACATTACACATTCATGGCATATACATGCGATATACTCGAAAAATGTGCATTACACGTCCATTGTATGTACCTACATACGTGTATTCCATACAGCACACAAATGTTGAAGCAACATCTCAGAAATATTGCGTTGTAATAGTGCAATGTTACACCAACATTGTAAATTATGTGTTATTTTCAAAATGTACATATTTAAAATAAGAGCATCTATTTCATAAGTTAGATGCTTTATTGAGGTTACATTCAACGCATTTACGCGAAGAAACATCGTGCTTTGAATAGTTAAAAGATGAACTTTAAGCTTATTTATATAGTTTCCGAAACGTACTTTACTTACGAGAAAACGAATAACCCTTGCGACTCCTAGCGGCGTGAGTCGAACTTATGCGAGTTTGTGGATATCTAACCTAACCAAGAAAGAACTATTTCTTGCAACGCGGTGACTTTTCTATAAAAGGATTTTATAAAAATTTTTAAATGATATTACTTATTTGTTACACACATTGCTACATACATATATATCCATTAATGATTAATTTCTGCGTAATTCAAAATATATTATAAGAGATATTACAAGTATATTTTAAGGATATACAAGAAGTAATACTACGAGATATAGGAATTTTTTCTGTAAATAATGTACATGATATATATATATTTATATGAATACAGAATATCTGACTGATATCATGTGCTGTCTCAGTAATTTATTATTCAATGTTCTTTTAACATTATAGTAACATAAAGAATCAATGTAAGAAAATCAACATAAATTTAACATTGAAAAAATATTGATATCTTAACACTCAACATTGCAACGTCTTAGCAACGTTTTAACTTCTGTGTTGTATGGAGTATACAGGGTGTCCCAGAATTGTGGAACAAATTTTCTTGAGCAGATAGAGCGGACGAAACTGAGTCGAAAAATCCTCTACCATTTTGCAATTTTCCCAATAGTTAACGAGATATTTATGATTAAAAATCACCGTATTAGCCCAGCCCTCCGCCGAATATAAGCTCGCAGCGAGATACGACCGCCCAGCGTCATTGTTTCCAAGGAGGAGTTGTTTTCTACAAAAACAGGGGGACAATCGCAGCTCAAAACCGCCGCTCGTAGGCATTGCCGCGTGTAGTAAACAATTCCTCGAGTGCCTAGCAACGCTGGGCGGTCGTCTCGCGCCGCGCGCTTATATTCGGCGGAGGGCCGGGCTAATACGGTGATTTTTAATCATTAATATCTTGTTAACTATTGCGAAAATTGCAAAATGGTAAAGGACTTTTCGATTCAGTTTCGTTTGCTCTACCTGCTCACGAAAATTTGTTCCACAATTCTGGGACACCCTGTATATAGGCAGCGGTCTCATTCAAATATATATGTTATGTACATTCATATAATATTCTACATACATCCATAAATATATCTATATCAGCATATATAACACGTACATTTGATGTATTTACATTTCATGTATATGAGATATATTCTATGTATATACAGGCAATAATCTCGTTTGAATACACATGTTATGTATATTCATACAATATTCATGTACATCCATAAATGTATGTACATCAGCATATATAATATGTATATACATTTGATGTATATACATTTCATGTACATGAGATATATTCTATGTATATACTGGCAGTAGTCTTGGTCGAATATACAAATCATGTATATCCATTCAATGTCCTATGTATATCCATAAGTACACATACATTTGTGTATATTCTTTGTATGTACATAGTATGTACAGTATATTTTTTTCACATTATGGATATTCCATGTATATACATAGCATAGATGTTTACTGGGTATTAAAACATTTGGTATTCATATTACAACACTTTTATATTCTAAACAAATAAAGCCTCCCCTTTGTCTTTTACAATGTTTGATAAACTGGTATTTGTTTCAAAAACTTACATTTATTTTACAGGGATAAATCTTACGCGAAGTGGATCAACAGGGCGAAGTATCAAATCAAGTTTAAATCGAACATTTTTTAAATTATCAATAGGCTCCAAGTAAAAATTGTGTATCAAAGGAGCTACCATCGATTTCATTTCCAACATAGCAAATCGTTGACCTGCAATTTAATGTATATCGTAATCTGTTTATATAATAGAGTATTATACTCAACATCAAGACATAAAAAAATATACAGCTTACCAATGCAATTACGTGGACCAGCACTGAATGGTACATACGAATACGGATGACGATTTCGAATTTTCTCAGGTAAAAATCTATCAGGATCAAATACTTCTGGATTTGTCCAAAAATTAGGATCTCTGTGGGCGTTGTAAATAACAAGATCCAAGTATGTTCCAGCAGGTACTAAATAAGACTCTAAAAATCATATTATATAATAAAATTATTAAAAAATATTCTATTAAAATTTTACAGTTGTTTGCATGTAAACATGTACATATATACAGGGTGTCCCACTGAAAGTGGCCATTTCCTTTTATCTTTTCAACTAGAAAAGATAGACCATAACAAATATATATCAAATTAAGAGGATGCTGGAAACCGACGGAACAGTTCATTTTGTTTGACAAGACGAATCTTCGAATTGGCTTTACAGATTAAAAAATCCTTTTACAGGTGTAAAGTACGTACGAAAACAAATCCCGCGCTGCTCAATTAAAGACCGAAAAAGGCATAAAATTATTAAATAGCTGTCAACTGATAGAAACATTCACTCATATAAAAGTTATATGAGATTAGGCACATAAATCGAGAGGACAGTGGGACTCGGACAGGAATAATAAATAGTATGGTAGCAATAAAAGTATGAACAAATCTCTAATAAGAAAGATTTACCTTGTCAAACATTTTATTCATTATAGGTAAGGTTAAGTTAAAGAAGAGCGAATATTTTTAATTTTTTTTCGTTTTTGATATGAAGTCGATACTCGTGTAGTTTATTTTTGCGTGTACTTTAATTCTGCAAAGGGATTTTGTATTCTGTAAAGTCAATTTGATAATTTATAATATTATAATATAATAGAATTCCACCTACATTATCGACCTCGATCAAGTTCGAGCCTCAGTCCAGCATCCCCTTAAATGGCTCAAACTGAACTTTATTGTGAGCATAGTGATTAGTTACAAAAGCTATCTGTTAACGAACAGAAAGGTATGCGTAATTTTTTAAATAATAATATGGATATTTCGATATAATAAAAGTACATTAGAGAGTATTATGATCAATTGACAACTCTTCGTTCGCTAACACAGATAGCATTTGTAAGTAACCACTATGCTCGCAATAAAATTCAGTTTGAGCCATTTAATTTGATACATGATTATTATGATCTATCTGTTTTAGTTTAAACGATAAAAAGGAGTGGCCACTTTCAGTGGGACACCCTATATATAATCTGGAATCGTCGATTCACGTAAAAGAGCCCCGATTTGTCCTGCGTGCTACGCGTGCTATGATTCGCGCGCTATTATTTCTTTTCTTTCTTTTTTACTACTCTATAATTATTGTTTAAATTTTATTAAGCATTGTTCGGTTAATATTATTTTCTGTAAATATTACATGTTCCATTTTATATAGCTTTTAAATACAATTCTTGTGTCGTAATATAATAATGTCATAATTAAAATTATTAATAAAAATGTAGACCTCTGAAATAGAAATGTTGCATTTTTTATACATTTCTTACTTATATGTTTGACATACAGCATGATATAATTAAAAATGTATAACAATAAGAAATTGGTTAAATGCATACGTAATTTTACATCTTCTCCAGTATGACGTGATATTAGAAACACACTAGGATATAAGCGTAGTGCTTCCTTTATACATCTCTCCAAATATGATAAATCTTGTAATAATTTCATAGTAAATTTTTCTCCATTCACTTGCAAAGCCTTATTGATTTCGTTCCTGACACGATCCTGTATCATCATTGATAATTAAAAAGAAGTTCTTACAGGGTGTTCTAAATCGGTACCGTATATCTTCTTAGTAACAGACACGACAAGTGATAAAAGTGCTTCCATGAATGTTGTCCATTTTTATAATATTATGTTTATTGTATGAATTTACAGTAATATTATTTTCCCGTATCTCTACTCATTGCATTAATACATTCTTTTTACAACTAATAAATGTAAGAATTAAAGATATGTAAAAAATAATTCAAATAAAAATTTGTCACATGATTCAATTTCAGCTGTCAAAGGTAAATCAATATTACATACCATAAAGATGACTACAATGCTACTTGTTATGTCGCCGTGCCGTACGAAATCGGCCTTGTTATTCATGAAATATAATTGATTCTCTTTTAAAAATTATTACAGAATTGACATTTTTGTATTAGGATTTTTGTCTTAAAATGTTCTAAGGAATCTGTTACTAAAAGGATATATGGTAGTTTTAGGACATCCTCTAAAATATTTCTGATTATAAGTAGAAACGAATTCTGAAAAATTCCGAAAATATTTATTTTACAAGGTTCCTCTATTAATGTATCAAATTATACACACACGCACTCACGCACGCACACACACAATTAAAATCAATAATAAAAATTTTAATATTTAAACATTTTAAATTTAAAAGAACATTTAAAAAAATATATAAAAATATGATAGCTTATCTTTGACAATAAATACCTGGATGTCCTTGTGTTCAGCTAATAGTGCCAAAATGAAACACAGACCCGTCGCTACAGTATCGTGCCCCTATTATCAGAAACATCAATTACCATTACATATATAATTATTTATGTTTATTTATGTACTAAATAATGTTTAAGTGTAAGAAAAGCTACAAGAGAACAATGATTAATGCATACCTCAAACATAAAAGTATCAACTTCTTCTCTAATGTCTATATCAGTCATAAGACCCTCACGAGATGCCGCTATTAGAAGATCCAACATCGCAAGCCGCTTTTTTCGTACTAAATATACAACCATATAAGTATGAATTAATAGTCCAATATTTCTTATATTTTTATTACATCATATTCAACAATATTACATAATATACAATATTAGAAAATTAAACAATATTTTAATTTTAAATTATACAATATTCATAAAATTAAATGTATTTCAGTATTTTTTTAACACTGACTAGATTTATAGAATCTATGAATTATTGCTGATTGCATTACGTACTTCCTATGGATTCTGCGTCTTCCGTTTCTTCTGCCGATGTGTCATTATCAAATTTTTTCAAGTATCGACCATTAGTGTGATCGTGATAAAGTTTTCTTTGTGTAATAATCTGTAAAAATAGAACATTAATAGTTTTTCTACAATTTACATGAAAGTATTAGTAACCCTGTCAACATTAATAAATTATCTTACTATTCTTATTATATTATTATATCTATTATATTCCTATATGACAGTAATAGAATTGTTATCATAATTTGCCACAGTGTATGTTGTTTAATAATATAATATTAAGTAGCATATTTGCGTACTTGTTCAGTAAATCCATGTAATACTTTCAGAACCTTCCTTTGTTCTCTACCTTTCGGCGTCAACGAGAATATCCAATCATTGTGTAGCCATGGCCTCATTGCTCTAAACAATGATTAATTAAATACAAGCATGCCACTATAAAAAGGCGATAACATAAATTTGTCAAACCTTGTTTTAATTGTTTTAGAAACTCTTATAATTTGTAATAATTCAGTAACCATATGAAAAAAAAATACAATAATTCAATATATTTTGTTTTAACATTTAATTGTTTTAACAATGAAAATATGCTAAAGGAATATGTAGATTTTTGCGTAATATTTAAATCACTATGTTTTGTAATATAATATAATGTAATGTAATAGTTTATTCCCTTTGCTCCCTTTGGGGTACACGCGGACCTCCGCTCCGCTTACAATTTACTTAAATCTATTCGCTCGCCCGCGAGAGAGAGAGACACACACACTCACATCCATCCATACATTCACATTCATTCCTTTGGACCTCCGTTTCCGTTGTATGCTTCTCTCTTTCCAATCCTTCCTCATTCACACCTCCTCCCATCCCTCTGCCTTCCTCCTCTTCCCTCCCTTCCCTCATCTCTTCCCACTTTATCATCCACTCCTCTCCCTCCCCCCTCTCCCCGAGAACCTCCTCCACCGCCTCCTGCCACCCTCTCTTCTGCCCCCAACTCGTACATTCTTCCCACACATGCTCCCACGTTTCCTCCCCCCATCCACATCTCCTACACTTTCTCTCCTCTCCTCCCTCCCAATACCTGTTTCCTCTCATCCCGTCACCTAACCTATGCCTTGCTATCCTCTGCCATCTTTCCTCCTTCCATCCCTCTTTTAGGTATTCCGGTATTCCTTTTCCTTTTATTCTTCCATACCATTTATTAAATTTAGACTCCCTTATCCTTTCCCATCTCTCCCTCTCCTGCATCTTCCTCTCTTTCCTTACTATCTCTTCTCCTCTCATTTCTCCATCTTCTCTCATCTTTTCTATCACTTTCAAGCTCCATCCTTTCCTCTCATAGTACTCTTTCCTCTCCTTCTCCCATTCTCCCACTGCTGATCCTTCCTTTGCTCTTTCTCTCAACTCCTCCCAACATAACCTGGCCAGTTCCCCTCCTTTTCCCTCCCCTAATCTTCTCTCGTATCCCCATGCTCTTAAACCCGCCCTTCCCCTCAGTTTCTCTCTTTGAAATTCTTCCCTTAATAGATAGCTTGGCGTACTCCTTCCCACTCCTGCTATCCATTTTAGGAATCTATCCTGCACTTTCTCCATTTCTTCCCTCTCTTTCCACCCCCATATCTCTACTCCGTACCCCATCACTGTCCACACCAGCCTGTCAAACAGCCACATCCTTCTTGCCCAGTCTTTTCCAAATTTTCTTTTTCCTATCCCCCAGACCTCTCTCATCACCACCGCTTCCTTCCTCACTCTTTCTTTTATATGTTCTCTCTGTCCTCCATTTGCCATCAGCATATATCCTAAATAATTAAATTTCTTCACTTCTTCTATCTTTTTTCCTTTCCATTTCCACTCTATCTTTTTCCATCTTCCCCCTCCCCTTCTGCATCTCATCACCTTCGTTTTTTCCACATTTACCTCCAGGCCTTTTTTATCCACATACCTCTCCAATCCTTTTAACATTCTCTGCATCCCATTCTCCTCCTCCGCCAGAACCACCACATCATCCGCATACGCCAATGAATAAATCTTCCTTCCTTTTACTTTCATTCCTCCCCATCCCTCCTCCTCCAACGCCTCGTCCATGTCCGCTATCAGCAGAGTGAATAAACAGGGGCTCAAGGGACACCCCTGTCTCACTCCCCTCTCTGTCCAAAATCTTCCTCCTTCTTTCTCTCCTACTCTCACCCTGCTCACTGTCTCCTCCAACACCTCCTCGCATCTCGCTACCAGCCCTTCCCTCACTCCCCTTTTTCTCATACTCTCTATCAGAATTCCCCTGTCCACCGAGTCAAACGCCGCCTTCATGTCTATGAACGTGGCTACCATTTTTCTCCTCCCTTCCGTCACCCTCTTGTTTATCAAGTAGTTTATTACATATATTTGGTCTATTGTTCCCATCCCTTTTCTGAATCCCGCTTGGCTCGGTGGCAATATTCCTTTCCTCCCTATCTCCTCTTTCAGTCTCTCCGCCAATATTGCTGCGTACACCTTATATGCCGTTTGCGTCAGCGTTACTCCTCTATAGTCCTCTACCCTTCCCCCTTTCCCTTTCTTCAAAATCGGCACTACCACTCCTTCTCTCCAATCCTCTAGCCATCCCTCTCCTTTCCAGACTCTATTACATATCTGCCACAACCACTCTCTCACCTCCTTTCCTCCATACTTCCACACTTCATTTCCTATACCATCTCCCCCGGCCGCCTTTCCTTCCTTCAATTTCCTTATAGCCCTCTCCATTTCTTCCTTGCTTATCTCCTCCTCCTCTGCCTCCTCTCTTTCTACCACTTCTCTTTCTCTTCTTATCCTCCAGTTCACACCTTCCAGCAATTCCTTGAAATACCTTTCCCATTCTTCCATCTCTATTCCCTGCCCTATCCCCCCTCCCCTCCTTCTCTTTCTCTCTCCTCTCACCACCTTCCACACCTGTCTCTCTGTTTTCACTTTTTCCATTTCTCTCTCCCATCTTTCTCCCTCCTCTCTTTTCTTCTTCTCACACATTATTCTGTATTCTCTCTTCGCTTCTCTATACTTCTCTCCATCCTCTCCTTGCCTTTTCCATCTTTTTAGTTCCTTTTTCACCTCTCCTTTTTTCTCTCTGCATTCTTCATCCCACCATCCTTTTTTCTTCTTTCCCTTCAACTCTTTTTCCACTCTCCTCATCACCACCTCCACTCTCTCCTTTAGCCTTTTCCATTCCTCTTCTCCTCCTCTCACTTCCTCTTCTTTCCTCCCAAAATATTCCTCGAATCTTTTCCTTCCCTCCTCCGTCCATACTCCTTTTCCTCCTTTTTTCCTCTTCCATTCTTTCCTTTCATCTCTCCTCTCTCTTCCTTCTATCCACACCGTTAACGGTTGGTGAGTCAATCCTTTCCTCCACCTTCATCCTTCTCACTCCTTCTCTTGTCTCCTCATTTCCTAATACATAATCAATGACCGTTCCGTTCTTCCCTCCTGTGTATGTCCACTCTCCCTCTTCATCACCTTCTATATTTCCGTTCATTATCGACCATCCCAGCTCCTCTAAAACACCACACAATTTTCTGCCGTCCCCATTCATCTTCCTGTCTCTCGACCTCCTTCCCTCCTTCTCCATCTTTTCCTCATTTCTCTCTCCCACTCTTCCGCCTTCTCTTCCCGTTCTCGCATTAAAATCTCCTCCTATTAATACTCTCACCCCTTCCTCCTCATTTTCCATCCATTCTCTTAATTTCTCCATCTTCTGATCTATATCCTTGTTTACGTACACTCCTATTATCCTCCACCATCTTCCTCCTAGATTCACTTCTTCCATCATTATTCCCTCCTCTCTTCTCCTCCTTCCCCCTTTCTCTCCTCTCACCTCCATCCCTTCTTTCCTTCCCATCACCATTCCTTCTATCGCTCTTCCTTTCTTATTCTTCCTTCCCGCTTCCTGCACTTCCCACACAAAACCTTTTGGCATTCTTCTCTTTATTCTCTCCCACCCTTTCTCCTGTATCCACGTTTCACTTAAAATTATCACATCCCACTCTCCCAGTTTCTCCCAGAACTCTTTATCTTTGTTTTCCAATCCTGCCACATTCCAAAATCCTATTTTATATTCCTCCTCTTCTTTCCTCCTCTCCTTCCTCTTCCCCTTCCTCTTATTTTTATCTCTCTTCTTCCATTTCTTCTCCTCCTCTCCAGGTTCCCCTAGGCGAAAACCTTTTCCATTCTTTCCCCTCCTACCACCCTTTCCTCTCTTTCTCTTTCCCTCACCTCTCCTCCATCACTCGTCCTCCATCCTTCTCTTCCCTCGTCCCACATCCACAAACTTCCTTCTACCCACATCTTCATATACCCCACTCTTACTTTCTTCCCTTCTCTCCTTTTCCTTTCCGCTTCTCTTCTTATCGTCCATTCTATTCTTCTCTCTTTTTCTGTCAAATCGTCCGTTATCCACTCTTTTCTATCTTTTAGCCTTCTCTTTCCTTTCATCACCTCTATTTTCTCTTCTATACTCCCAAACCTTATCCACACCATTTCTCTCCCTTCTCCGTTCTTCCTTCCTATCCTCCTTATCGCCTCTATCTCCACTCTTGCTCCCGTCTCTTTTATTATCTCCTTCACCTCCTCCTTCAATCCTTCTTCTCCTTCTTTCTTTGCTTCCACTCCTCTTATTATCACGTTTCTTTTCTTCTCTTCTCTCTTTTTCAGTTCTCCCTCCATCTCTAATCTCCTCATTCTTCCATCTATTTCCTCCTATTTTCCTCCCATCTCCTCCTCTACCTCTCCTTTTTCCCTCTCTCTTTTACCTTTTCCCTTTTCTCTTCCTTCCCACGCCTCCAGCTTTTTTTCCATTTTGCTCAGCCTTCTTTCCAAGCCTTCTTTCTCCTTCTCCCATTCTTTTCTCATTTCTTCCATCCATTTCTTCGTCTCCTCTCTCTCTTCTCTCAATACTTTCATTTCTCTCATTATTTCACTAAAGCCCGTTCTCATCTCTCTTATCATTTCTTTCCATCTCCCCTCCTCCGTCTCTACCGGTGATCTTGCCACTCTCGCGCTCTTCTTAAAAGCTTCTAACTCCTCCTCCTCTCTCTCCTCCTCCTGCATCCCTTTTCTTTTCTCTCCTCTTTTCATAAATTCTACTATTGGCAGACTATTCGATCTCTCTCTTATCATTTTTTCCATTTTTGTTGGCCTCCCTACCTTTTTCCTGCCTTCTTCCTTCCCCTCTTCCTCTTTCCCTTCTATTTCCTTCCCCTTTACAGCTCTCTCGTCCATCATCCTGTCACCTTCTTGCTTATTTGCCTCTTTACTACACTTTCTCACCCTCCCGCACTTTCTACACCTTCTTCTACTCTGTCCGCTCTGCCGTCTTCGCTACACGCTACTCTATGCTCCTTCCCGCCGCTCCTAATCTACCTTTCCGCCTGTCTAATTTCTCTTTTACCTTGCTCCTCCCTTACTGCTGCTCTACTCCCCCACTCTCTCTACCTCACCTGACCCTCCGTTATCCACTCCACCTCTCTGTGCCCTTACCCTTTCTCTCTTTTCCGCCCTACACGCTCTCACACACACTCCTTGTCACACACACAACACTCGCTCTCACCACCGGAAACGGAAGTCCAATCACTATGTTTTGTTAACTATTTATTTTTAAGTAAAAAAATTATCCAACTTTATATTAAATTGCATGTTATCTTTTTTATGGTATTTTAATATGTAATATTTGAAACGTTTTAAACAATATTATTTTTACTAAACAATTTGACAGGTCATATGCTTAAATTTCTAATTATCAACAAATATAATACATTATATTGAGTATCATTATTTATGGGGTGTCTGGTAAAGATTGAATCAACGCTCGTAAGCAGATAGAGCGGACTGAACTGAATCGAAAAGTCCTGTAGCATTTTGCAATTTTTGCAATAGTTAATAAGCTATTAATTGCCAAAGATTGGAAGAAGGGATCGACAGCGCGCAGTGCTCCAGACGTGAAAGTGGCCTCTGCTTACGTTTCGCGCACCGCGCTGTCTATCTCTTCTTCCGATTTTTAAAAATTAATAACTCGTTAATTATTTCGAAAATTGAAAAATGGTACAGGACTTTTCGACTCGGTTTCGTTCGCTCTACTTGTACACGAAAATAATACCCAATATTTTGGGACACCCTGTATATTGTACATAGATATAATTATACAGTCTAAATACAATTTATAACATATTGTAGATATAATTATTTATTATATTATGTTTTTTATAAATTACCTATCACTAGAAAGATCGCACATCCGATGAACCGCTTCTCGATATCGCTGTTGAAACACACCTAGGTCTTGTAGAGAAGTGCCCATGGCAGTTTCTGCAAACGCATTAGTAAAAATATTATAATATTATTATACTTATTTTATGAATATCTATACTTGTAAAAATTATATATGAATCAATATGTAACATTGATGTTTTCAAGCGCAGGCGCGTTAATAGGAATACAATTCTATATAGTAATATACATATATGTATATAAACACATCATCATACCACATATTGCGTTCAGCGTATGTTCACTAACAAATGGTAACAAATCCTTCACAACTGTGTCTCTTGTATTTTTCAATGAATTGGTCATTCTTTCACTTTCGACAATTAAAATCTCGATAAACTGTTGCAATATGTTAAAATGAAATGTGGGGGTTAATATCTTTCGTCGTAAATGCCACTTTGCACCTAAAGCAGAAACAATACATAATGGTGAAGTAACGATTTAAAAATAATATTGCTGTAAGATTTATTTAGTTAATTTTGAATTTATCGATTTTTAAACCATTAATTATTTTAAATTTATTTTTTCATTGACATGGGGGTAATATTTGCGATAACACCTTATGTAATAAAACGTACAAGACAAAAAATCTTTTAATATGTTTTTTATATTTTTCATAATATTTTTGTATTTAATGCGTTTATGTCGTTTAACAATTTAATTTATATTTAATATTTAATATTTACTGCTTGAAATTGATAAGAGATATGAACATTTATTAAAATCTAATTATTATTATTATAAGACTATTCTAATTACTGATTGAATTAGTGATCGATGAGACGAAATAAAGTAAAATACATTTAAGTTTTACTAAAATTTCTCTTGTGTGATAAAATGTGACCAATCCAATATAATGCTATAAATTTATAAATAATTTATTTTTTAAAATTTATAATAAGTTCAATTTTGTCTTTTCTAAAATATAATACGTTGTGCCTGACGTGGTTGATTATATTCTACACCATTTATATTTTATTTCTGGAAGTAATCTTGATACACGTATTTCGACATTATGCGTCAGACTATATTTTTCGAATTTTTCTTGATATTCTCGCAGCGATTGTGTTGAATTTTATGTACGTCAGTTTCGGAAAGAGAAGTCCGCGAAATCTTGCTCGTAAAAATAGAAAGGCTGAGAAAATACAATCAAATTTGTCTTTGTGCAAAAATTACTATTCACCGGCTTTCACGAGCACGTTGTCAAGTTAAAAAAATTTTTTCTTTTATCATCATCCAATGGCTCTACAGGAATGACACTTGTTCTGCATCATTACATCTCTCTATGCTTCTCTGTCCCCAGCCATTCTTCTCCAGTTGGCAATAGAAAGCCTCTTTATATATCTTTTTTTATTCATCCTTTTAATGCGTTCTTGGTCTTTTTCCTATTCTTTTCGACATGCAGGTTGTCTCGAAAAATTTTTCTTGGTGTTCTTTCTTCCTCCATGTACACTACATATCAATTCAATCTTTACTTTTATTTTCACATTTTCACCCTCCATCGATCAGCTCGTGATTAAATCTGATACAATATTTTTGATTCTCACGCTTGACTGGGCTAACTTCGTTTGTTGTGGTCTAGCTTTCGCCGTTATAAGATGGGCTCGACTGTAGTCTTATACATATAATTTGAGGTTGCATATTCTAGATACAGGTTTCGGTAGTATGCTTTTTTTTTAAGTAGTGCTCAATATAACATTGATATAACATCCTTGTGGCTCGACTTTATTCTTATTAATTATGAAATTATTATTTATTTCACTAAAGGGGACTGACGCTTGAACTTGATCGAGGTCGATAATGTAGGTTTCTAAGATATAATATTATAAATTATCAAATTGGCTTTACAGAATATAAAATCCTTTTCCAGGATTAAAGTACACGCAAAAATGAACCACACGAGTATCGACTTCATATCAAAAACGAAAAAAAAATTAAAAATATTTGCTCTTCTTTACCTTAACCTTAACCAATAATGAATAAAATGTTTAACAGGATGGATCTTTTTTATTAGAAATTTGTTCGTACTTTTATTGCTACCATACTGTTTATTATTCTTGTCCGAGTCCTGCTGTGCTCTCGATTTATGTGCCTAATCTCATATAACTTTTATATGAGTGAATGTTTCTATGAGTTGACAGCTAATTAATAATTTTATGCCTTTTTCGGTCTTTAATTGAGCAGAGCAGGATTTGTTTTCGTGCGTACTTTACACCTGTAAAAGGATTTTTTTATCTGTAAAGCCAATTCGAAGATTCGTCTTGTTAAACAAAATAAACTGTTCCGTCGGTATCCAGCATTCCTCTCGAACATTTTTTTACAAAACGAAGTCTACGTTAGAAGATCGAAGATTAAAAAGAACAAAAAAGTATCAAGGAAAATTAGTAGACGGATTTAACTGCAATCTCAAAGTAGTATCAAGACAGTTATTAAAAGTAATAATGGCGTAAAGAGTAGTATAGTAAATAGTGTATCTCCAAGCAATATATTTCCTCTCGTGTGATTGTAGAATGGATTAAGATGAAGAAAAAAGTATCCTATTCCATTTTACATATTAATATTGGCAACCATAATCAAGATATTAAATATAAAGGTGAACGAGTAAGAGTGTTCAGAAAGCCCTCGAGCTGCTCCAGTTATAGGTCAATGCATCAAGCATTGACAGTCGCTATGCGATGAAGAGAAGGAGCGACGATGTAACACGGACAACAGCGCGTTATCCTTCTTCTCGTTCATTAGCAGTTAATGCTTGATACGCTAGGCTGTAACTCGAGCAATTCCATCGTTTCTCTCATATCATCTCAGCGTGTTATCATTCTTCCATCTTTAATACTCAATATCTCGATTATTATTGTGAATTTCGCTAAATGATATAGGATTTTTTTCACCTCAATCTATCCTTGTTCCTCCGTTTCCATACGAGAGAAAGTCTGGAACACCATCCCAGTATGTATCAAAAAGGAACATATTTTAAAGGAGAAAGGAGACTAAATATATATTGTAAGCAACGCCTCGGAATTATAAAGACAAAATTCAGGAATTATTTGAATAGATTTTGTTTATAATATATCAAAATTATTCATAAAAATAATTGTACATGCATTTTGTTTAGGCAATTAAAATAAAGAAACTGGATATGATAGTAATATAGTCGTAAGTTTTTTAATAGAAAATGCCATTAATAACTTGCGATGCGTAACAACGACGAAGACACAAAGCTCGTTGACAAGAGCGAAATGCAAAGGCAAGTATGCCATCTGTTGCATGCGCTAGAGTAGATAAGGAGGTATTATGGCAACTTTCGCCATAAATTCGCGGATCGCGATTTCTAACACATTTACATTCATACGTCAAAGCTTTATACTTATTAAGGTGAAGAATATTATTATAAGTAATATAGGTTTATTATTTTTATAACATGTTACATAAGTTTATCTGCAGATGTTTATTTTATTATGAATAAAATTAACAATTAAAATAAAACTTATTTATAAGCCAAAATGAACTGAATGAAGATCGTATCATTATTAATATAATATCATTATCTTACCTCCACTAGTGAGAAGACCAGTACCAAGCCAAGGTTTTAATACATCATAAAGCACACTTTTTTCAATGTGTTTTGGATTGCTTAATATTTTCTAAAATTACATAAGGATTTAAATTAAACGTTATTTAATTCAGACTCCATAGATAAAACTATGGCTTATGAAATTAAGAGTGTTAAAGTTGCTTGAGAAGTGTAAACAATTTCTTATGTAATTTTATAAGCTGAAGTCGAAATGATTGCCAAAATTGACTATCATGTTAGATTCTTGAGCTTAACTCTAGAGGATCGTGTGAAAAATACTTACGGTAAGGACCATGGGGGTAATTCAGGTCCCCGAGCCGAACTATTATTCTAATGATTGAATAAATCTAAAATTGTATATCTAAAGCTAAATCTACATTGGTCGTATCGCAACATTGCGAGCGTTGTAATCGTAAGACTGTAACTATTCACAGTCAAGAATTCTTATAAAACTTGATTGTGATTGGTCACGACTTTACGATTACGACGCTCACGATGTTGCGATACGACCAATGTAGACTTAGCTTTAGATATACAATTTAGACCTAGCTTTAGGGTTTTAAGGGTCGCTGATTTTAAATCTAATATCAAAATTGATCAAAATTCAACTCAAAATTCACATTTGCAAACTCGAAATAATAAATTGTGGGTACAAACAAAATAATCTTTAATGAGATTTGATTCCGCATTTGTTAGTTCAAGGATAAAATTGTTGTTCTCTGGTTTATTTATTTTGATTTCTAAATCATAAATGTTCTATAAATGTGAGAAAATGAAAGAATATAAATTAAAGATGACCGCACGATTGTTCTCTAAAACTTACTATACACATAAAATTTGAACAAATGCAAATCGAAATTCATAGTTGCCGCTCCTTGTAATAGATTTTTCATTTGATTCCTTACATAAAAAGTTTGAAAATAATTGATAAAAATAAATTGAAATTCATTATTCTTGTTGGCCATATTGATTCCACAATATGGTTTTAAGATTGAATTTACATATTTTGATGGCAAATCATTACTCAAAAACTTCGGAAATCCCCATGTAAAAAGTTTACTAAAAATTGATTGAAATTAATAAAAATTCATTATTATCGTCCGTCATATTGGATCCATTATTTTGATTATAGATATTCTGATGGCCAACTAGCAATAATTATAATTATTGTTATTCTGTATAATACATTTGCCTTTTTATAATTATCGTTATTCTGTATAATACATTTGCCTTTTGAATCTCTACATACAAAATTTGCTAATAACTGATAGAAAAAAATAAAAATTCCTCATTTGCCATATTGGATTCTTCATCTTGAATTTCAATGTTTTGACAACAAATCAGGAATCAGAGACTCTGAAAATTCCCATATACAAAGTTTGATGAAAATTGATTGAAAAGAATAGAAATTCGACATTTTCGATTGCCATATTAAGTACGCCACTTTTATTTTTGTATATTTAAGTATGGAATCATGAATATTAATCTTTTTTCGAGTAAATACAACAATTACACAAATTTTCATGATGTTCACGAGAATTACGGACGGTCCTAGACAGATCTTAAAAAATGTGGTATTTTTTCATCCATTTTCATCCACATTAATAAATGTTGTAACAATTTGATAAAATAATTTATCAATTCTGTGCTACAAAATAGTCACATAGCCAAAATTTCAGTGAAAAAGATTAAAAATTGTGGAAATGGTGAAGAAAAAAAGAATTCTGGTCAATCTGAATTACCCCCCATCCTTTAAGGGTTAATGAGGTAAAGTAGTTAAAAAACGGCGATTTTGAACTACTATATTCATGAAAATATTATAGAGAAAGTAAATTATTTTCTTTTATTTTGATTGACCATTTTACATAATACTATTCTCCCTCTTCAAAATCAATTTCTATTTACCAGCAAATGATTTTTTTTCTCACTGAGATATACTAGTTAGAAATAAACTTTCAAAAGTATAGAAACATAGCCTTTTAACTGGGTGAAGAAAGATGATATTAGTTATTGATCAGATAAAGAGGATCTTTTAAGAGAAGCTTTTAGGGAGTGCGATTTGACCCAAGGATACCAAAAAGTAGACGAGGAGTCACGTAGGTGATTTTTCGCTTTCTTTAAAGCTACATCCTCCACAGACATATATAATAGACTGGCCCCTAAATAATAGACCTATATAATAGACTGGATGAAAACAAAGAAAGCATGATGTACGCTGAAACTCGGGGAAGAATCATAGTAGAGATCAAAATCTAAAAAGCATTTTTAAACTTAAAACTTTTTTTTAAATTCTTTTTGCGGATTTCAATTATCTTTTTCTTTTACAAAATGGCAAGGAACTTTATCATTCTTTTTTAATAGTGTAGTATTATAAAATTGTTGGTCAAAATAAAAAAAAATAATTTGTAAAATTTTCATGAATATAGTCAAAAACGTTATTTTTTAATCATTTTACATTATTCATCTCAAAAACTTTAAGCGATAGGCAATTTTGGCTGCCAAATTCGTATTCAATGCACAATGCCATGATTAATCATCTATAATTCACAAACACTAACACATCGCAGGCCTATGTAATCAATTAATCGATTGAGTAATAAAATAATTTTAATAATTTCAAATCTTCTATTATCTCTAACAGACATTTTATAAATAAACATATTTTTGCAATATGGCACTATTTTGCAATAAAAAGCATAAACATAGCAATAACATCTTATTACCAATATGTATCAATAGAGAGAATACGATTTGTTTTATATTTATTACCTCGAAATCATCTGGATGACTGATGACTACTACGGGCAAGAAAAATCCCCACACTTTAACAATAGGGTAGTACTGGTTACTTATTGTAAGTATTATCTTCCATAATTTTTCTAGAAAATGTATGTATATACTCACTATCAAAATTCAAAGAATTGTTATAAATATTAGTCGAAAAATGTATGATTGATTTTATTATTATATTTAATACATTAATATATTATTATTAATTTTATTATTATATTTAATACATTAATATATAGGGTGGACTGATCATTGTTGACGCAACATTCGTATGAAGATAAAGTGGACTAAACTGAGTCGAAAAGTATATCACTTAACAATTTTCGTAATAGGTAATGAGTTATTAAGCCTAAATATCGCCGTGTCCATTCAGTTTTTCGTCGAATGCAAGTGTGCGGCTAATGTTACGACAGCCCAGCAGTCGTTGCTAGGCGCGTAGGAAATCGTTTTCTACAAACGATATTTTAATAAAAAGTTAAAAAATAATCATAATTCAACAAGATTTATGGAACTCACCACGCACACGTTTCTGTGTGACGTGACGACGTCTATCTGCAAACACTGCAAAATGTCTATAATTGTAGTTGTAGTCTGTAGACGTTAACGGGCTTGTATTGAGATACGAAGAGAATTTTGAATATTTTATTTTCAATCGCAACAAAAATGTGATGATAATACACAAAAAGGCGTTTAACTTCTAAACGACACCATTCTAAACATATGTTTAAGTATATGAACTTTTTCTTATTTTTAATCATGAATCTGTCCTTAAAGTGCGTCCCACATATTTCGTAATATTCTGTACATCAGAGAGAGGAATTTTTGCTAATATTACATTTAAAAATCTTTGTGCAAAGACGAATATTGATTTGTGCGAATATATGCAAGAAATTTAAACTTACCTCGTGAACTAAAATATTTTAAATGTTGTAATACATTTCCAGTAATTGGATAAACTGTTGGTCCTGGTATAAGATTGATAAGTCGCCCTTTTCTTCCGTAATGCACATAATAATTATATATGAATAGAATAAGAATAAGTGATAATAGTATAGTAATGATCATCATCTGTAAACAGAATAATTAGTTTAATTAAGTTTAGTTTCTTTTTAGCTCACTTTCTGTACTTTAAAATAAATTGCATTACGTTCTTTATATTCAATATGTTTGGTAAATAAAAATACGTTAAAATACGTTATTTATACTTTGTCACTAATAGTTTTGAAGAGATGTAATGTATTTTTTATTTTAATAAAAATGTACATAATAAATATTTAAATTCAGTAAAAAAATTTTTTAATTTCTAATTAAAATTTATCTAATTAAAAATTAATTCTATTTTTAAAATATTATATTATTATGAATGCTTTTTTCTTTCTAAAAGGAATGCTACAATAAACTGAAGATATTATATTTAACACTTGCGATTGACTAATGAGTTTCGTTTGATATTTGTTTTCTGTTGGTTCGTTTGTTCATATAAAAATTTTAATGTTTATACATAAATTTTGTTTGTTCATTTGTGAATTTAACATTGTTGAAATGTTTTTTTATTAGTTTGTTGCAATAATTTCCTATATGTAGAAGCAGTATAAGAGCAGTATAAGCAGTATCACCACGCTAAAAAATTATTCATAGCGAACCAATAATAAACAGGAGAAGTATGGAAAAACGATATAGAGTTTTGTTTTTACAATATTACTTTTTAATTTATAAAGATAGAAACTTTAACATCACATGTAATTTTTCTTTGGTGTGTTCTCTAAAAACAAAAATAATTACTTTTTAATAAAACTAAAAAATAATAAAGATATAATTTAAAAAAAAAACATCGACGAAAATTCATTTTGTTTATACCATATGGACAAAATAACATACAGTATATTTTAATTGCACAGTTCCCAAAAAAATATTTTGGTTTTCTTTGACTTGGTAGTACATGTCGCGTAAGCCCATTTCCCACATTTTACGCATCGAAGTTAGCATTCTTCGGGGTTGGATTGAGAATATAAGTCATTGCAATAAATATAGGAACAATCGTTGTCATCCGCTTCTTTAAAATTGAAATTGTTCTCTTCGACATTTTTCGTGTCTTGGAAAAATTTCTTTGTATTGTTTTTCTTTTTTTTAACTAGTTCTTTCAGTGCTGTTTTTTAAAAATTTCTATAGTATGTCATTTTGTCCAAATTGTACTACATATTTATTATAATCTAAATGACAGCATAAAAGCAAAAACTGTATTGTAATAACTGTCTATGTCGTATATTAATATAACAATTTATCTGATTAAAATAAAGAATGCTACAAAATACTTCGTTAAATTTACCTGAGACTCAATAGATTCTCCGATACCTTAATATTTTGCTCAGACAAGAATATTATAATGCGTATCTCACCTAAACCACTGGGATGTGACTGAGTCAGATGACGCTTAAACAGGTCAAAGCACGATACTAAGGTCATGTGATACAACTTTACTTATCACCATACCATGTATCGTAATTGAGATATCACTAGTATGTCATTTTACTCGTATATGTCATTTTGTCCATGTTTCACCTATTAGAATATTGCGTAAGTGCTATGTATTACTGAATAAATGCATGCCACTTACATAAAATGAATGAGAAGATTAATTTAAAATAATATATTTGTTAAACATTTGTCAAACAAGTAATGATCTGAAAATTTTTTCAACTTTATACAAGTCCGTCTCTTGTTAATGTTGCAATATTGGCTCAAACATACAATACATTTTACGATAAAAAAATTCTTAGAATTGTGCGTTTGATTATTTAAATATTGGGCAAGCGAAATGTTTTGAGAGAGGCGCGTTAAGGTGGCACACTTAATAAAGTTTTTATTCGTTATATTTATAATTTTATTGTATAATATAATTTTTTTAAAGTCATATTTAGTATCTACTGGAATATTCGTGGTACTTAATATTTAACGTTTATAGAAATTTAATTTCTTATTAAATCCAGAAGTATTTGATTCTGATAAATTTTTGACCTGACAACATCCGAAATCATCATTTATATTTGTAGGGGAGGCCGGGGCTAAAAGTTACCGGGGCAGGTAGTTCCGATGGTTACAGCTCTAAAGCAAAAAAAGATAGAAATATGAAGTTCATCGCGGAACACTATACAGGGTGTCCCAGAATTGTGGAACAAATTTTCGTGAGCAGGTAGAGCGGACGAAACTGAATCGAAAAGTCTTTTACCATTTTGCAATTTTCGCAATAGTTAACAAGATATTAATGATTAAAAATCACCGTATTAGCCCGGCCCTCCGCCGAATATAAGCGCGCGGCGCGAGACGACCGCCCAGCGTTGCTAGGCACTCGAGGAATTGTTTACTACACGCGGCAATGCCTACGAGCGGCGGTTTTGAGCTGCGTCCCCCTGTCCTCCTGTTTTTTGCCATTTGTAGAAAACAACTTCTCCTTGGAAACAATAACACTGGGCGGTCGTATCTCGCCGCGAACTTATATTCGGCGGAGGGCCGGGCTAGTACGGTAATTTTTAATCATAAATATTTCGTTAACTATTGGGAAAATTGCAAAATGGTAGAGGACTTTTCGACTCAGTTTCGTCCGCTCTATCTGCTCAAGAAAATGTGTTCCACAATTCTGGGACACCCTGTATATACGACCGCGCACCAGCGGCCACTATCTTAGTTGCGCCAATGGCGCGGATGTGTTGACCTGTGACTTGGTGTGCTTTTGAGTCACATAAGTAAATATTTTCGTATTTTTATTTTTTTGATCTAATTCATCCAATTTGAAAGAAAAGAATTATTGTTTAAGGTGTTTTAGTGGATAATATAGCGAAAATTACTATACAAATAAAATAATTAAGTTAGTTCTATTACATAACTTATAATTTGCATCCGAGCAGAACCATGTCTAATGGGTCTAGTTGTTCCTTTTTTATGGGGCTAGTTGTGACCAAATCTTGTCCTAATAAAGAATGGATCCAATGTCTACTATGCAAGAATTGGGCTCATTCGAAATGCATAAAAAATTGTGACAAATTAAGATATGTTTGTCCAAATGGTGATTCCGACGAATCGTGTGAAGACTTATCTTAAATAACTAATTATTTTGTTCATTGTGTGGTTAAAGAGGGTGGTTATAAAAAATATTATGTTAAAGAAAAATATGCTAATCTCATTAAAAAGTACAAATGATAAATATGTAAGGACAGAAAAACTATTTAGTTATTTTTTGTTTATTTTAAAAATTTATTAAAAGTTATGTTTAACTTAGAAGTATATTGAGTTTGTGTTCAAGAAAAAGTACTGATTACTACTTATATATTGTTAATTAATCTTTAAATATAATTGGTTATTCTTTTAAATGTTTGTTTCATTCAGTAATGGCCTCTAGAATCCTAAAATATCTATGTATATACAAAGTAACAATCTACCCCATAACAATAACAACTAGCTCCATAACGGGGCACATAGTTCCTTCCGACTTTCCACAATTAAAAGAGCACATCTTAATAATATGAAAAGGCAACTCCAAAACAACTGTTTCTGCACAAAATACAATAAATTTAGGAATGTATACAGTAGTATTGATATAAATTGTAATGAATTTTTGTGATCATTTGCGACAAGTTTTCAAAATCGGCACATATAGTTCCGGTCTCCCCTATATGTTATTGAATACTGCTCCATGTAACATCAGTAAGCTGTATTTTTTATATCTTTATATGTAATATTCTGTTACAATATATGATATTATATCAACGCAGATTAACGATTATGTGCGCCTTCGATTCTCGCGTCAATCACTGTAAAATTGTTTATTGGAGGCTGGAATTGAAGTGCGATCAAACGAACAAACAAAGAAAACGTATTGAAAAAAATGAACGAAAGTCTTAATCTTTCCTAATTGTACACGTCGCAATCCGAATAGTTTCTTGTAGCGAACTCGCGGGCGAGCAACCCAATGAGAAATAGTTGGTCGAATCGATATCGATCCGATGTCTTTTGCGTCGAAAAAGGCATCACGTCGACGTCGATTCGATATCTTTTCGATCATCATTTCTCACTGGAAAATGATTATTGCTTATCGGCTTTTCTTTTGGACTGATTAAATCTGCGTAATAGTGGTGCAAATTTCCGATCTCTAGTACGACGGTGCTGTTAAAATTAGAGCATGCACACAAGCGATAACTGTGTCCATGTGCGCATATTGCATAGATTTATAGCGTTTTCGATTTGCTGACTTCACGTGACTCCGAGTCAGATCATAAGTTCGATTTAAGATCCTTTGTTACATATCATAGCGGAATATTTTCTAACCAATATATCAAATCAATTCAAATCAATATAAAGCTATATATCAACGATCTTCTAACTTCTAATGCTTGTCGTTATAAAAAATTGTTTTTCTCAACAACTGTTAGTAAATGCAATCAATTTAATTTTTATTATAACGATAAGGGATAATGGATTTGGTAATAAGAATTTTTTATTAAATTAGTAACATAATTATTGTCAATTATGTAAAAACAAACATATTTAAAATGTTAATATACCATGACGTAAATTATTTTTTGATATATTTTTTTACGATTAAAACTTATACGACGGTATATTAACATATTAAACATGATTTATTTTTACATAATTTTATATAATTATTGATAATAATTATATTACTAATTTAGTAAAAATTGCTTATCTAATCCACTTATTATTCCTTATCGCTATAACAGTTATATTCTGTGTTTGCTGGGACGTTACAAAAAGAACAACTTTTCTTTCAAAATCTGTAATTTAGAAACAAATTATCATGGAAAACTTTTCCAAAAAGGAAATTAAGATGGAAACTCTAAATTTTAAAAAATTTGTTCTCTTGGATATTAACAATCGGATTTAAATATCGTGGGAGTGCGTGCATATACACAGTGTATGCATATGTCCTTTAGCAACATTTTCTTCAAAACGATATACCTCTGTTTAAAAAAATCGTAGAAATATGTTCAAAATATGAATTTGTTAAAAAATAAATAAGCTTAAAACTCATGTATTTTTGTATCAGAGAGCTGACTCCTCTGAGCGGCACAACAATTTAAATAGAAAAATTTTTCGCATTTTTCAGACATTATTTTCAACTTCCACTATTTTGTAAAACGTTTGTTGTCTTTCAATTTTGGTTTTTTTATTGTTAAAAGGAAGATCTAAACTTTAATTTGAGCTTTGTTTCATCTCAATACAAGAGGTCTGTTCTTTTTAGTTAAACTGGCTGTACTAGTTCAGACGTTATCTTTCTCTTTCCAATATGGAGAAAAAAGGATACCCTCTGAACTAGTGAAGCTAAAAAGCTGAAAAAAACAAACCTAATGACTTTTGGCAGAGTTATTGCTATTGAAAGATTCAATTATTATTTATTCAAAGGTTCAAAAATTAGAATAGAATTAGATGACCCGTTTTTCTTACCAGTGAATGTATACAATATATATAATATGTACACATACAACATATAATTTCTATTTAGTTTAACCAAATAAAAATAAAATTAATAAATTAAAAATTATTAAAAATATTTAGAATTTATAAAAAAATTATCTTTCATAAAAATATGTGTTTTTTCACGATTTGTAAAAATATTCATACTATAATGCTATCCGGCAAATACCGTTATATAACAGTTATATTGTTGAATGGGAAATTATAACTAACATGTTTGTTACATGTAACATTGTGTTTGCTGGGATAAACAAAATTTATAATTTCATATTTAACCCTCCGTCTGCAATCATGGGTCTTTTATGTCCAAAACAGTTTTTTCACTGTTCTATAATAAATAAAAATCTAAAAAAATTCTAATATGCTTGTGAAAGTTTTAACAAGAAAATCTTACCATTGCGGAAGTTGTATTATATTTTACTTATTTTTATGGTTACTTATTTTTATACTTACTTACTTATTTTTTATAAATTTAAATCAGAGTAAAAAATTGAAAAAAAAACGTAATTTTAATTAAAAATTCATAACTTTTATAATTTTTAAATTAAAAAAAATTCTTTTAGACTATAATATTTCTGGATATGTACTCCAAGAAAAAAAATAATATAAGAATATTGACTTCAAAAAATAGAATTATTTAAACACATGAAAATAAAGATTTTTATAAGAAAGTCGAGTCTCAAGCGAAGAAAATAATAAAATAATTTTTAGAGCAGATTTAATCATTATTTTAGTACATTTTATCCATCCTTAGCTCAAGCGGCTTGAACGCTTCTCTCCGCGCACTCTTATTCGTACAACTTTAACAAGTAATAACTCGTAAATAAGTCAAAATGATCATTTCTTCTTTAACCTTGATAACTCGGTCAAAAAAAATCGCACAGCGATCAGCAGCCACTCAAATTAAAGGGGAAGAGTTAGGCTTTCATTTGATGTATATCACATGCTCGAAAAAAAATTATCCAAGTCCGTGCACACTTTCAAGCTTGACTAATTTTAAAATCTCAAACATGTCCTTTAATTTAATTATTGTTTAATTTAATGGGTTTCTGTTGCATCAATGTTCCTAATAAGAAAAATATATACATCATTTTAAAGCTGAGATTTTAATCTTTAATTTTAAAAACAATTCATGCAATTTGGATGATTCTTCGCAAAGTTATGTCACGTTGAAAATTGCCTAAAAATTTGGTCAAAATTTTTGTCCCGTTTTTTTTGTGCCAGTGCATATTATTAACCATTAAACTACACACTATCTGTATGAAACATACATTACACACTAGGTCAGATTGAAATCAATCACTTTGAACGGTTATTACAAAAAAATTATTTGTTTTTTTGAGTTGAAAAAGTTTATGTATATTCTTAAGTATATTCTTCAAATATTTATAAATAAGGTATAATTGTTCCGAACAAAAGAAAAGTTGTTTAATGTTGTTAAAAAATTGAAATATAAAAAAAAGACGGAAAAAATGACTTTTCACTTAAAACTTAATAACTTTTTCAATTTTTTTTAAAGTAAAATTTTAACCTGATACTCTTGAAAAAATATACTTAAAGCTGAAAATATTTGCAATAGTGTACATTCCAAAAAAGGTATTTACTTGAACGACTGAATGTTTGATTTATATGAAAATTTGACAGTACACTATTAAGTTTATATCGTAATAAAAGTGATTTATTTTTTATTTTCTTTTTAATACTTCTTTAACGAAGTATACAATAAAAAATGTACATAAATACATTATTATGATATATTTATTCTTATCCTGCGCAGTCAACACACAAAAAAGCGTTGCACATCGTTTGCTCACAGCTTGGACAGATTTATTTTGTTTTCTTACCGCTTCCTTGTTTGCAGATCATACAGCGCTTTCTTTTTCTTTTATCTAAATAAACCCTACCTAACCCTCTCCGTCGAATCTTGACGAATTATACGCCATCTAAAAATATCGTATCTACTATTATAATTTATAAAAAAAATCTAATGCCACTCCAATTATTAGTTACACTTTCTTCAATAAACTGAAATAAAAAAAGACGAAAAAATTCTCCAAAAAATTTCTTCGAATAATCACAAGCTACACACTGGATCAGATTGACCTCTCAAATTTAAGACGTCCATTTTGACAACTACCAGAAGCGCACTGATACCTTGCGACAAGAAGTGTTCAATCGCAAAAAGGAAGACCTAAACTATCAAAAATAGCGCAATAAGTCCTCATTTAAAATTTTAAATAGAAGATATTTTGGAGTAAACTTTTGATGAGGTCATTTTGACCCCACGTGTAGTTTAAGGGTTGAATATTTATATGGCGCAGTCTTCACAATAATTCGTATGATTAATTAATAAGAAAATCTTCATTTACTTATGAAATTAGCGTCAAAGAATGCCGTAAAATACAAAAAAAGAAAATTTTAATTTGCAGGGAATACTTACGTGGTCTATAAGCCTTGGTCAGTGAAGACCCAACGCGATTTTAAATTGTTCTAAACGCGGAACAGACAATTAACTTTGGCTCCCTTAAACGTATATAATCTCAATACAAGTTTTTTTAGGAGAAGATATCGGAGCACGTCATCTATTAATTACTTTAAAATTTACAACTAAAAAATCACTGGGTCATGAATGGCCTATGGTTGCTGATGAAGGGTTAAATATATTTATAATATTATATTTAACAATATAGTTATATTACTTCTTAGATTGTCTGATTATAATATAAATGGTTATAATTAAAGCACTGGATAGATATTGCTTTGCATACAGTTTATATTACACTGCAACTCATATAAACTTTGAATCATTATATAGTTTATATTTAACTAAAAATAGACATGATTATAAGAAATAAAAAAATGGATCTAAGAACTTTATTAGATAATTTGAATATAAAACCTGTTTTGAAAAACTTATTAGGATTTCTATTAGAAATAAAGAAAACTGGATATAAGAACTTTATTAGATAATTTGAATATAAAACATGTTTTAAAAAACTCATTAGAATTTCTATTAGCACTTCTTGTTATATCTTGGTAATGAATTTTTTATCAATATTATCAAGAGGCACGGCTTGTCCCGCGTCTACACATCGGCAGATAGAGAATAATGTTCAAAAGACGAATTTAGTTCAAAAGACGAAGTTATATTTATCGCTTACATATAGTTATATAACTTATAAGTATAAATTAAAGGTGTGAAAACATTTGTATTAGAATAAAGAACAACACCAAATCATTAAAGTTAACAAGATCAAAAGCCTAACAAAGAAGATTTTTTATACAACTGGTTTTATTATATATGTATGCACGCGTAGTACAGATGCAGAATGATAAGCATAACACTAATTGTGTACAACTATATTTGCGGCATCTCCGAGAAGATGGTGTTAATGTCGGTTGCGTAAAAAGTTGTATAAAACCAGTTGCATGAAAAAATCTCCTTTGTTAGGCTTTTGATTTTAGCTTCAATGATTTGGTGAGATTCTTTATTCTAATACAAATGTTTTCATATCTTTGAAAAGTCTGTATTCTTCTTAGAGATTTAACCCGTTAACGTCCAAATGGACGATTTTTGAAGACTTTTTCGCTCAAAGAATTCATCCTGTTCTAGTTCTTCAAAAAATTTAGCCCAAAGTTCTTCTTACGCAAAATTTTGTGCTCTTTCAGAATCTGTCATCATTTTTTCGAAAAATCAATTCCAAAATTGCTATAAACAATTTTTTCGAATAAAAAAACGAAAATTTCTACTGGCAGATTCTTTTCAATCAACAATATCACATTGAAACTGTTTGAGGTTAACTATGGGTAGGTCTGCCATCCGTCCGGGATTCCCCGGATTTGTCCTAGTTTTTTGAATGTCCGGGGACGTCCGGGGGGATTTTTTAAAGTAGTCCGGGTTTTGAACGAACAGGGCACAAGATGATCTGCACGTCGTTTTCAAAACTTTTTCATACGCTACGCGTTGTGTGTGCACACATGTATAGAAGTCATAATGACCGTATCACACTCACAATGATTCGCGACTGTGATTGCGATTGTATCTTCGATTGCGATTCTATTTTAGCTAATTAGAAGGCAGTGATTTTAGTAAAAAAATTTTTTTTGTTTAAAAATAAACACTACCGAGCAGACACATATTAATGTCTATACTTTTATTTTTTAAAAGGATTTTCATATCTATGAAAGTAATACGAAGAAATTTTTTAATAAAATTTAAAAAAATTCAGTTTCGCGGACGACTACAGGATCCCCTTAAGGGCCCTATCATACTACAGACTCCCGACTCTGATTCCCGATTCAGAGTTTATACTATTACACTATGAAGCTTTTGACAGGCTCTGACTCCCGACGTAGCTTTATACTTTAAACATTTAAGGCCATCACACATAAAATTCCATAAGAACATAAAACGTCATAGTAAGGAGATCGACCAATCCCAATCCAATATTTGACAATATTTGACAGAGGGGTTACGGAGAGTCAAAAATTGGATTGGGATTGGTCGATTTTCTTACTGTTACGTTTTACGGCCTTACGGAATTTTATATGTGATGGTCTTTATCACGCCGTTCGTGATAAAAAATTATAAGCTTCATCGGTATAATCAACGCCGCAAGAAAATTGCAGCATTATTAACGTTAATTATTGTAAATAAATTAAACGAAAGACTTTTGGAAAAAGATTGTGGGTCAAACCTTAAAATAGAAAATCAATAGAATATGAGACATTTTATACTTTATTCTGACATAACACATTTGACATAAAATATACAATATCTCGTAAACTATTCATTTTTTGCAAGTATACTTCAATACTATTATGCATAGTTTAATGAGATGAACTAATTGGTGTGAAAAAAACATAATTGCTTTTCAAGAATATTATATAATTTGCAATATGCAAAATACGACTGTCCAACAGTTGCAATTATTACACGCGCGTAGACTTGTTTTCTACAAGTTTTTTGATAAAAAAAAAGAGACTAATCATAGAACAAAGTTTTTTCTATTTTTATCGCTTTATTAACGGTAGTAGAAATTATTATTAGCGAAAGTACACATATTATTATTAATAATAATAATTATTATTAAATTTTAATTAAAAATATACATGTTATTATGGGTGTCCGGGTTTTAGTCGAAAATGTCCGGGGTTTAAACTTTTCAATCTTAGGTCAGTGAAATTTCAGATGACAGCCCTGTATCGTCTTGATATATAAAATAGTATTTTAAAGAAAAAATATAAATAAGTAATAACAAAACAACAAAATTATTATTCAACATTAGGAGTAAACAGGTTTAGGAAAAGATGCGTTATTTGTAACGTCGTTACCGTTACCATTACACTTTTTTTGTAACGATCATTAGATTTTTCTGTTTGTAACGGTAACGATAACGTTTACATTTTTACAGGTAACGAATTAACCATTATTTTTATCGTTACTTCGATTTCCTAGTATCTTTATATAACTATTTAATAGATTGCGTGTGAATCGCGCGTTGATTGTGTGCGCATATTATTGCTAAGTGGATAAAAATGTAGGGGCGAAAATGCTGGAAAACAATGGCCAGTATTCATAATTCGTTCTTATTTTAAGTAAAGTCTTAAGATGCTAATACGGTTCTGTGACTGGTTTACAGCATCTTACTGTACTTAAGACGATCTTATATAATAATGGACTATGACTCGATCATAGTCCATTTTTATATTTTAAATACATACACGTGTGTATGTATTTAAAATATGAATACGCACAATGTAACCAAATATAAATACACGTGTGTATTTATATTTGGTTACATTGTGCGTATTCATATTTTTTATTATGAGTTCAACAGACATGCGTAAATGTGACACTTGTTACAAGTATGTCCATTAAAAATGTGTGGGATTAACAGAAAAAGATAAACCTTTACATGTTCAAAATGTGTTTTATTTTTAGTCGCTTTTCTTCTGAAAATTTGTATGAAAAAGAAAAATATATATAGCTGGGCCATATTGGGTACATATGTATGTACTCAACATGGCCAAAGTGCTACCTTTTTCTTTAAGTTTTTACTGCACTTATGTAAATAATTGAAAATAGTTCATATATGTATTTTTTTGGTTTAGAAATGTTTCTTGTTTTAAACTTGACAATTATTTTTCAATTTTTTTTCACAAAAAAATTAGAAACATCCCCAAATCCAAGGTGGGCCATCTAGATACCTTATTTAAAATATAAAAATGGACTATGATCGAGCCATAGTCCATTATTATATTTAAGATCGTCATAAGTACAGTTTTAAGCTGTTGTAACCCAATTTAGGTATAACCTAATCAAATGATAGTGTTCCACGATCTGATGATTCTGTTGACGCGTGTATTCAGTAGGTACCTCCTCACGGGCCATATTACTTTCACTTTACAAAGTTTTCTTTTTTTAATTATAAACAAAACATTATAATAAAAAAGTAAAATAAATACAGTGCTGAACTATAGTTATACAAAGCGAAAACTTACGTCTGAAATTTTGGATTCTGAAAAGCACAATTTGAATAAAGTACGATCACAAATCGTAGAAAATAGAATCTGTATCTGATACTTAAAACATATATATCTGGAAGGAGCATAGGCTAGTTATATTGTCGCCAATATATATCTTAGTCTGTCTTACAATTAGTCTGTACTTTCTTGTGTAGTGTAGTGTGTATGTACATACTCATACGTATACAAGTCTCACATGTATACAAAAGAATCATCTCGCGCAAGCGTATAGATAAATTTGGTATAGACAAGGATAGATAGATGTTGGAGACACATTTTCTACATGGTTTAGGTATACTATGCTTCTTCCAGGTATATATGTTCTAAGATCTGATATTGATCACCTAATTAACATAAACGCACAGTATCGACTTCCTGAACAACATAATTAGCGTTCTCTGTGAAATTTGTTGTGTATTTATTTAAAAATAGATAGGGCCAAGTTGGGTATAGGGTCATACTGGGTACAGGTACCTTATACGTATAACCTTAAGATGTAACGGTAATGAGATATTTTTACAAAGTAACGTTCACAATTCTAGGAATAAATAATCATACATTTAAATTGTAGTAATCAGTAATTTATTTGAACAAATCTTAAAAATTTTAGTTTGAAAATAGGTAATGTATTTTTGGGATACTATTTTTTTATAAAATTGTTTAAAGAAACATATAAGTTAATATACACTGGCGCAAAAAAAAACCGGGACAAAAATTTTGACCGAATTTTTAGGTAATTTTCAACGTGACATAACTTTGCAAAAAATCATCCAAATTGCATGAATTTTTTTCAAATTAAAGATTAAGATCTCTGCTTTAAAATGGTGTATATATATTTTTATTAAAGACATTGATGCAACAGGAACGTCGAAAATTAGACATGTTTGAGATTTTAAAATTAGCCAAGGTTGGAAGTGTGCACGGATTTGAATAATTTTTCTTTCGAGCGTGTCATATACATCAAATAAAAGCCTAATTCTTCCCCTTTAATTTGAGTGGTTGCTGATCGCTGTGCGATTTTTTTGTAGTCTTGATTTTTATAACTGTATAGTAGACAAATGGTCATTTGTCTGTCATTTTGACTTTGATCGCAGATCTAACTTAAATTATTGAAAATTAAGAGAATCCATCTGCTTTACCATAGTAAATGAATAAAGAACGTCTCAAGAAATTAAACATGCATTTTTCAAGCTTAAAGTTTTCACTTTAATACAATATTGTTAGTTTTTAGTTTTTAGCAATTTAGACAATTTTAAGTACGATGGACACATGGAATAAAAATGTTTTAGCTGATAAACGTTATTATTTTTATTGTGGTATACTTGAACTACAAAACTTTGCTTTAGTGATTTGATTGGATCTTTTTTCATTACAATATATTGAATTAAAGATGAAACGTATAAAAATATGTGATTTTTTACATATGATATTTGAACTTAATTTTTGTCAGAAAAAGTAAGGCTAAGAAAAAAACAATAACAGCATTTGAAAAAGCTGACTTTCAGCTTTTTAATGCTTTTTCACGGAGTTTCGCGGAGTACTGTATGTTGATTTGTTTACGAGTAATAAGTGATCAAAGTCAAAATGACCATTTCTTCTTCAAACATTGGTAACTCGGTAAAAAAAATCGCACAGCAATCAGCAACCACTCAAATTAAAGGAGAAGAATTAGGCTTTCATTTGATGTATATCACATGCTCGAAAAAAAATTATTCAAGTCCGTGCACACTTCCAAACTTGGCTAATTTTAAAATCTCAAACTCTTCAATGCCCTTTAATTTAAGGGATTCCTGTTGCAGCAACGTCCCTAATATAAAAATATACACACTATTGTAAAGCTGAAATTTTAAACTTTAATTTAAAAAATATTCATGCAATTTGGATGATTTTTTGCAAAGTTATGTCTCTTTGAGAACTGCCAAAAAATTCGGTTAAAATTTTTGTCCCGTTTTTTTGGCGCCAGTTTATTATATTTACACAATATTATATAATATTTATATGAATGGTTCAAAGATGATATAGCACATAACAAAAACATGTTCTCTTTCTGTTTCAGCATTACATTAACCTAAACACACTGTACATGGACATGAACGAGGAAAACTTGAACGTAAACCCCGGCTGTTCAAAGGATGACTCCGAGATATCTACTCCTAATCCTATACAGGATCACTCACACATTGAGTTTCCATCGCCCGAATCGGATCCGATCAAACTGACTCCTATGTTAAAGAAGATGCCTATTTGAAACCTATTAATATTTACGAGAAGAGAGTAGAATTTATCCCACGAAGACAAGCAATGAAGGACCAGACGGTCGACAGAATGGAACAGAATTCTGTTTATTGAAACGTACTGCGGAATTCACTTGATAAATTTGAACAGCACGAGCAAAAATAATAAACGAATATAACGAATTTCAAAAACAATATTACGCGTCGTCTAGCATAAGCGTGCAATACAATTATATGAACATGTCTGAAAGATCTAATAAATAAAGTGGGCCCTCAGTTGACATATCAATTTTTTCCCTTCATATTGCCGGAATATCCTCTATTTTAGGGGCAATTAACTTCATTTCTACTATCTTAAATATACATCATAAAAAATTATCATTAGATAAAATTCCTTTATTAGTATGGTCTATTTTAATTACAGCAATTCTTTTACTCTTATCTCTACCCGTTTTAGCTGGTGCTATTACTATACTTTTAACAAACCGAAATCTAAATACTTCATTTTTTGATCTCATCAGGAGGGGGTAACCCTATTTTATATCAACATTCATTTTGATTTTTCGGACACCAGAAGTATATATTTTAATTTTACCTGGATTTGATTTAATTTCACACTTTATTATAAATGAAAGAGGTAAAAAAGAAACATTATTCTAAATTGTATGTTCAATCTTGAATAAGGTTTGAATTGTGCTGTTTGAAACTATGTGAAACATGATTTGATATCAGCTGAAATGCATGCTGCTTGATACATTATAAACAATTCACTACATAAATCATTATCATTGCAAGATTTATGCAGTAAACTCAGTTGTTTATAGAATGCTACGTAGTATACATGTCAAAAGGTATAAGTCTAGCTTTAGAAAGTGAAAGAAACGTAAGATATTTTATTTTCATTAATGTCACTTTGTAAGTAACGTAAAAAATAAATAAATATAAATTATCTTACTAAAGATACTTTAAAATAATATCTTTATTTGACGTTACTAATGATGAAAAATTTGACATGATCATCGCGGCGTCATAACGGCTATCTCTTACCTGAGTTTACATCCAAGGTCGCTGAAAGGTCTTACTTTCTTTAGGACGGGATAAGGAGTGAGGGAATTCTTTGAAGTTTCAAGAAACATTCATGAATAGAAATCGCTCGAGCATTACTTGTCTATACAGTAAAAGTTATCTATATATTGAGATCTAATACCTATTATTTTCTATCTTCTCTCCTCTAATCATTTCATCTTAATTTCGCTTGAAATGATATGCCACGATTAGCAGTGCATTTCACTGCTTTTCTTGACTTTATGATCAACTTTATCTTCTGAACGTTCCATCGATTTCTATGTACAATGCGAACATGTGTGCGTGTAAGCGTGCATATACGCGCCCTTCCTTCCCTCTCTTTCTCTCTCTCTCTCTCTCATTTTCTTTTTCTTTCTTCTTCTTTTTATTATGAAATTCTTCAGAATAAAGGATGACTGGGTTCGCGAAGAGAAACTCGTTTCTGGGATACATTCGTGCTCAATCTATTCATCATGCTACATCAGTGAGAAAATTTAATAGTGACATAAATTAAAATTTGATGCATCAAATGCAGAATTGTGAAAAGCCGACATTATTAAGCAAGAAATGAAAATGTTTTCGTATCGCATACGACTTCTAGTTTTAATGTTCATCGTTTCAGCATCGTTTCAGCAAGGTAATTAATTCTATATTACTTGCGTAGAATAGATACAGTATAATATACACATCCCATTTCCAGCCTTGGAAATTCACTAAACTTAATCAATAAAATTTTTTTATTGATTAAAATTTTTAAATTGCTTTCAGTCCTACTTAATCTACAAAGAATTGACAAGATGCTCTGATCCAAAAAAATATTAACGGATCAAATTTTCTGGGCTAATTATTTTTTATTTAAAATAGTTTCGTCTTGATTCCATACAGTGATAGCAGCTATTAAAAGCCATTGGTGTGAATATTCAAGTTCATTGAGTAGTAAAGTGTTAAAAATACATTTCAATCTATGAATTTTGGTTTCCCTTCAACTCCATTTTACATATTGACGTTTATTGCTGGATTATATTGAAATTGCCATGTTTCGTTTCTTCTTATGATCAATTTTCTGAATTCAAAACTTAAGATGCCACTCACATGATATTACATATATTAGTGACGTAGTCACCATCTAAACAGCCGTAACACGTGCTGTGACGGTTATGCTAGTTAAGGAATTTGAACATTCGTTTCCATCGTTGTTCGCAGAAGATTGGTAAGTTATGGCAAAATATTAAGAATCACATGTAAAACGCTATCGGCAAGAAAATGCACTACTTTGAATTTGAAGCAATTTCAAAATCTAGAGTTTTAGAAATTTAATTTTAAAAATAGAATTGTATACATGGGTTCGTTTAAGCATGATAGATACAGATGTAAAAAAAATGAATAGACACAACAGTAGAATTATAAATTTAAAATATTCGAGTTTTAGAATAATCTTTCACGAATGACTACTAAAAGAATGTAGAGGAGAGTTGCTAAATCCGGTCTTCTAAATCGTACCTCTTCAATATTTTATAGTTTGATTTAATGTAAGCAACATTTATTAACCAAAAATATAAAGTAAATGAGAAATGAGTAATACATACGAAAAATTAACATGAAAATTATATCTTATTTTGTGCATGCTATCAGCATTTTAAAAAATCGGGTACAGCTGATGTAAATTTTTGATTACTTTATACAGTTGATAATAATGTAATCATGCCATTTTTCACTAAATTTTTATATTTTTTTGAAAGAAGGTTTATTTTAAAACATACCTTATATTTATAGTATACCTATACATTTATAATTATTGTAAAAATTACATTGATATTTTTATAAAATCTATCTCGTTTCCTAAATCATACCACTACAATGATATATATATACAGGGTGTCCCAGAATTGTGGAACACATTTTCTTGAGCAGATAGGGCGGACGAAACTGAGTCGAAAAGTCCTTTACCATTTTGCAATTTTCCCAATACTTAACGAAATATTTATGGTTAAAAATCACCGTACTAGCCCAGCCCTCCGCCGAATATAAGCTCGCGGCGAGATACGACCGCCCAGCGTCATTGTTTCCAAGGAGGAGTTGTTTTCTACAATGGCAAAAACCAGGGGGACAGGGGGACGCAACTCAAAACCGCCGCTCGTAGGCATTGCCGCGTGTAGTAAACAATTCCTCGAGTGCCTAGCAACGCTGGGCAGTCGTCTCGCGCCGCGCGCTTATATTCGGCGGAGGGCCGGGCTAATACGGTGATTTTTAATCATTAATATCTTGTTAACTATTGCGAAAATTGCAAAATTGTAAAGGACTTTTCGATTCAGTTTCGTCCGCTCTACCTGCTCACGAAAATTTGTTCCACAATTCTGGGACACCCTGTATATATATATATATACACGTACATATAATTTCTATTTAGCTTAACCAAATAAAAATAAAATGAATAAATTAAAAATTATTAAATATATTTAGAATTTATGAAAAATTATCTTTCATAAAAATATGTGTTTTATCATGATTTAAAATATTCATACTATAAATATTCATACTATAAAAATATTCATACTATAATGCTATCCGGCAAACGTTATATAACAGTTATATTGTTGAATGGGAAATTATAACTAACATGTATGTTACATGTAACATTGTGTTTGTTGGGATAGACAAAATTTATAATTTCAAATTTAACCCTCCGTGTGCAACTTTTAATTTTACATTTTCCGTCTGCAATCATGGATCTTTTGTGTCCAAAGCAGTTTTTTCACTGTTCTATAATAAATAAAAATCTAAAAAAATTCTAATATGCTAGTGAAAGTTTTAACAAGAAATTTTTATCATTGCAGAAGTTGTATTATGTTTTATTTATTTTTTATAAATTTAAATTGGAATAAAAAACGTAATTTTAATTAAAAATTCATAACTTTTATAGTTTTTAAATTAAAAAAAATTCTCTTAAACTATAATATTTCTGGATATGTACTTCGAGAAAAAAAATAGTATAAGAATATCGACGTCAAAAAATAGAATTATTTAAACACATGAAAATAAACATTTTTATAAAAAAGAAAGTCGAGTTTTAAGCAAAAAAGATAATAAAATAATTTTTAGAGCAAATTTAATCATTATTTTAGTACATTTTATCCGTCCTTAGCTCAAGCGGCTCGAGCGCTTCTCCCCGCGCACTCCTATTCGTACAACTTTGAGGGGATGCTGGACTGTTCCTTTTTACCGACAAAGATAAATAATTTTTGCATTCTTGCCAATTTTTTTTTAGCTTTACAGAATTAAAAATCCTTTTACAGAATTAAAGTACGCACTGAAATAAAGTAGGAGTGATAGATTTTACGCTGAAAAAGAGAGAAAAGTTATAAAAACGTGCTTATTTACCTACAACATTATGGTTAGAATTATTGACATGTGATTCTAACAGCTTCATATAAAAGTTTAGTACGTTTTAGGCACAAAACAAATATCATCCCTACTTTTTTGAAATGTCTACTTTAATCCTGTGAAAAAGTTTTTTAATTCTATAAAGCCAAAAAAAATTGGCAAGAAAGTAAAAATTTCGAGTTACACAGGCCTCGGATTGAAATTTTACAAGTACAAATAAGTAATATTAATAAGTAATAAGTAATATTTCTGCGTGTACTTTAATCCTGCAAAAGGATTTTGTATTCTGTAAAGCCAATTTGATAATTTATAATATTATGGCTTAGAATTCCACCTACATTATCGATCTCGATCAAGTTCGAGCGTCACTCCAGCATCATCTTAACAAGTAATAACTCGTAAATAAGTCAAAATGATCATTTCTTCTTTAAACCTTGATAACTCGGTCAAAAGAAAATCGCACAGCGATCAGCAGCCTCTCAAATTAAAGAAGAAGAATTAGGCTTTCATTTGATGTATATCACATGCTCGAAAAAAAATTATCCAAGTCCGTGCACACTTCCAAAAATGACTAATTTTAAAATCTCAAGCATACCCTTTAATTTAAGGGGTTTTTGTTACATCAATGTCCCTAATAAGAAAAATATAAACATCATTTTAAAGCTGAGATTTTAACCTTTAATTAAAAAAAAACTCATGCAATTTGGATGATTTTTCGCAAAGTTATGTCACTTTGAAAATTGCCTAAAAATTTGGTCAAAATTTTTGTCCTGTTTTTTTTGCGTCAGTGCATATTATTAACCCTTAAACTACACACTATCTGTATGAAACATACACTACACACTAGGTCAGATTGAACGCAATCATTTTGAACGGTTATTACAAAAAAACTATTTATTTTTTTGAGTTGAAAAAAATTAAGTATGTTCTTCAAATATTTATAAATAAAGTACAATTGTTCCAAACAAGAAAAAAATTTTTAAATGTTGTTAAAAAATTGAAATATAAAAAAAAGCGGAAAAAATGACTGTTTTCACTTAAAACTTAATAACTTTTTCAATTTTTATTTTTTTAAGTAAAATTTTAACCTGATATTCTTGAAATAATATACTTAAAGCTGAAAATAATTGCAATAGTGTACATTCTAAAAAAGGTATTTACTTGAACGACTGAATGTGTGACTTATATGAAAATTAGACAGTATACTATTAAGTTTATATCGTAATAAAAGTGATTTATTTTTTGTTATTTTGTTTTTACTACTTCTTTAACGAAGTATACAATAAAAAAAGTAATAATACATTATATGATATGTTTATAAATACATTATTATGATATGTTTATTCTTATCCTGCGCAATCAACACACAAAAAAGCGTTGCACATCGTTCGCTCGCAGCTTGGACAGATTTATTTTGTCTTCTTACCGCTTGCTTGTTTGCAGATCATACATCGTTTTCTTCTAAATCTAAATAAACCCTCTCCGTCGAATCTTGACGAATTATACGCCTAAAAATATCGTACCTACTATTATAATTTATAAAAAAAATCTAATGCCACTCCAATTATTAGTTACACTTTCTTCAATAAAATGAAATCAAAAAAGACAAAAAAAAATTCTTCAAAAAAACTTCTCCGAATAATTACAAACTACTCAATAACTACAAACTACTCACTGGGTCAGATTGACCTCTCAAATCTGAGACGTCCATTTTGAACAACTACCAGAAGTACACTGATACCTTGAGACAAGGGGTGTACAGTCGCAAAAAGGAAGACCTAAACTACCAAAAATAGCGCGATAAGTCCTGATTTTAAATTTTAAATAGGAGATATTTCGGAGCAAATTTTTGTTGGGGTCATTTTGAGCCCACGTGTAATTTAAGGGTTAAATATTTATATGGCGCAGTCTTTACAATAATTCGTATGATTAATTAATAAGAAAATCTTCATTTATTTATGAAATTAGCGTCAAAGAATGCCGTAAAATACAAAAAAAGAAATTTTTAATTTGTAGAGAATACTTACGTGGTCTGCAAGCCTTGGTCAATGAAGGCCCAATGCGATTTTAAATTGTTCTAATCGCGGAACAAACAATTAACTTTGGCTCCCTTAAGCGTATATAATCTCAGTACTGACAAGTTTTTTTAGGAGAAGATATCGGAGCACGTCATCTATTAGTTACTTTAAAATTTACAACTAAAAAATCAACTGGGTCATGAATGGCCTATGGTTGCAGACGGAGGGTTAAATATATTTATAATATTATATTTAACAATATAGTTATATTACTTCTTAGATTGTCTAATTATAATATAATATAATTAAAGCACTGGATAGATATTGCTTTGCACACAGTTTAAATTACACTGCAACTCATATAAACTTTGAATCTTTATATAGTTTATGTCTAACTAGAAAACAAACATGATTATAAGAAATAAAAGAAACTGGATCTTATATAAAACGCTTATGTAAGATCCAGTTTTTTTTATTTCTTATAATCATGTTTGTTTTCTAGTTAGATGTAAACTATACAGGGTATCCTAGACCAACCGTATAAGCCGGTAATGGTAGATTCCTGAGATCATTTTGAGACAAAAGTTCTAATGTCAAAATGTCAAGGCTACAATAATTTTTGAACGGGAAAGGTTCAAAGTTAGCCAATTTACCTTGTCAAAATTTCACGCGTTCAGGGACATCGCATGTCGAAAGGGTCCTTTCATAATATTATTTATTTCAATAATAAATACTTGTAATAATAATACTTGAAATTATTATTAACTTTATTTGTATACTGTTTGCAAGATCGAATATCGTGATAATAATATCTTTACATGCCGCGGACAAATAACATTTCTCATGTGGTGAGAGAAAATCAATATGTTAATACAAAGTAAGTTTATTGCATGAAATATGCCAATGAAAAATATAAAATCAACTAGGAAAGAAAGTATTAGTATGATTTGAAATATTTTTAAATATTAATTTATGAAATAAAATATTTTTTGTTGCAGAAAAGTTAGTTACACAATAGTTTTGCGATTATTGAATCACACGTGAAAAACAGGATCTTTAATGTCCAATAATCAAATCAACACTGTCGTTAAACATCACGCTCGTGCAGTTCAAAGAAGCAGTCTTGTAAAGAGTGAACGACATGTCGGATATACGTGAATTACGATATATATAATTTTTTATCATTGCAGCGATACAATTCAGCGTCAATTACAAAAATAAGATACGTTAACTTGTATTAAAAATCTGTATGAAGCAAAAGTTTACGTTATATATCTATTATAAAAGATGTTTGAAATGTTCCACCGCCGCACGATAGCTGCACGATTGCGCAAACTTCGTTACGCGTTATGTAGCATTTTTTGCGTCACAGTCGCGAATGATTCGATTTTTTTTTCCCATTCTTTACGACTGTTGACACGATATACGTATTGTTTTATAATGCTCCAGAGAAAAAATTTAATGGTGTCAAATAAAGAAATATCACTGGTCAATTTATTACATCTCCGCGGCTTATCTATCTGTCCGGATAACATCAAACACACGCCATGTGCGTAACATTAACTTTTTCTTTATACATACATTGTATTTTTAATACGAGTTAACGTACCTTCTTTTTGTAATTGACGCTCAATTGAACCGTGCTTTTGGATCCTGAAAGCTTCTGACTTATTTCTCGTATACTAATACTCGATTTGTCGTCGACACTTTGCAAAATTCCTTCTTCGTTTTGAACTGTACGAGCGCGACGTTCAACAATAATGTTGATTCGACTATTGGACATTAAAGATCCTGTTTTTCGCGTGTGATTCAGTAATCGCAAAACTATTGTGTAACTAACTTTTCTGCAACAAAAAATATTTTATTTAATAAATTAATATTAAAAAATATTTGAAATCATATTAGTATTTTCTTTTCTTGTTTTTATATTTTTCATTGGCATATTTCATGCAATAAACTTACTTCGTATTAATCATATTGATTTTCTCTCACCATGTGAGAAATGTCATTTGTCCGCGGCATGCTTCACGTGAAGATTTTAACAATTTGACACGCATTGCATTTTCGTATTTTAAAGATATTATTACCACGATATTCGATCTTGCAAACAGTATACAAATAAAGTTGATAATAATTTCAAGTATTATTATTACAAGTATTTATTATTGAAATAAATAATATTATGAAAGGACCGTTTCGACATGCGATGTCCCTGAGCGCGCGAAATTTTGACAAGCTAATTGGCCAACTTTAAATCTTTCCCGTTCAAAAACTATAGTAGCCTCGACATTTTGGCATTAGAATTTTCGTCTCAAAATGATCTCAGGAATCTATCATTACCGGGTTATACGGTAGGTCTGGGACACCCTGTATAATGATTCAAATTATTTAATAAAGAAACTTTATTACATAATTTGAATATAAAACCTGTTTTAAAAACTCATTAGAATTTCTATTAGATATTCTATTATCACTTCTTGTTATATCTTTGTAATGAATTTTTTATCAATATTATCAAGAAGCACGGCTTGTCTCAAGTATACGTGTCTACAATATCGGCAGCAGAGAATAATGTTCAAAAGACGAAGTTATATTTATCGCATACTTACAGTTATATAACTTATAAGTATAAATCAAAAGTGTGAAAACATTTGTATTAAAATAATGAACAACACCAAATCATTGAAGTTAACAATAAGATCAAAAGCCTAACAAAGGAGATTTTGTATACAACTGGTTTTACTCATGTATGCACGCGTAGTACAGATGCAGAATGATAAGCATAGCAATAATTGTGTACAACTATATTTGCGGCATCTCCGAGAAGATGGTATTAGTGCCGATTGCATATAAAGTTGTATAAAACCAATTGCATGAAAAAATCTCCTTTGTTAGGCTTTTGATCTTAGCTTCAATGATTTGGTGAGGTTCTTTATTCTAATACAAATGTTTTCACCTTTGAAAAGTTTGTATTCTTCTTAGAGATTTAACCCGTTAACGTCCAAATGGACGATTTTTTGAAGACTTTTTCGCTCAAAGAATTTATCGTGTTCTAGTTCTTCAAAAAATTCAGCCAAAAGTTCTTCTTACGGAAAATTTTATGCTCTTTCAGAATCTGTCATCATTTTTTTTGAAAAATCAATTCCAAAATTGTTATGAACGATTTTTTCGAAAAAAAATCGAAAATTTCCACTAATAGATTCTCTTCAATCAACGATATCACATTGAACCTACTTGACATTAATCTTAAGTCTGACATCCGTCCGGGATTCCCCGGATTTGTCCTAGTTTTTTGAATGTCCGGGGACGTCCGGGCGGATTTTTTAAAGTAGTCCGGGTTTTGAACGAACAGGGCACAAGATGGTCTGCATGTCGTTTTCAAAACTTTTCGTACGCTACGCGTTGTGTGTGCACACATGTACAGAAGTCATAATGATCGTATCACACTCACAGTGACTCGCGACTGTGACTGCGATTGTATCTTCGATTGCGATTCTATTTTAGTTAATTAGAAGGCAGCGATTTTAATTAAAAAAAATTTTTTTGTTTAAAAATAAATACTACCGAGCAGACACACATTAATGTCTATACTTTCATTTTTTAAAAGAATTTTCAAATCTGTGAAAGTAATACGAAGAAATTTTTTAACAAAATTTTAAAAAAATTCAGTTCCGCGGACGACTACAGGATCCCCTTAAAGACCCTATCACACTACAGACTCCCGATTCTGATTCCCGACTCAGAGTTTATACTATTACACTACGAAGCTTTTGACAGGCTCTGACTCCCGACGTAGCTTTACACTTTATGTGTGATGGAATTTATCATGCTGTTTGCGAGAAAAAAATTATAAGCTTCATCGATATAGAGTAAAGTCGCTGATACTGGCACAGACCTCATAAAGCGGCATCTCCCTATTTCTCGGAAATTAAACATTACACTGTATGAATACCGATAAAAACATGGTCCCCTTAGATAATTAAAGAAATAGAAACTCGTAGTTTATACATTCGTGGTTTTTTTCTGTATAAAATCTGATAAAAATAAATTTTTCAAGAGCGAAAATAAAATTTGCACGATTTCCTCTTACAAATTGGATAGTTTAAACAATAAGGAATGAATTATTGATAATATTACATCATTTTATATATTTGTAGTTTCCTAAAACTGTTTTATTTATATATGTATCTGTCATATTTGTCTCGTAATGCAGTTTTAAACATAAAATTGCTCCTGTAGCGTTAAGCGGTCTACATTTCTTCGTCAGAACAGGTCATATTTTAAATTTTCTTTATTCTCTAAATGTTTTGTTATAATCTTTTAATTTCACAAAATTACTTGTTTAATATATAAAAATATATTTTACTACTTAATTACACGATTTATTTATTTTTTTCTTTTTCATGATCTTTTTTCTCATAATACGGTTTAAAACAAAACATTACTGTACAACGGTACATTCTCAGTAGGAATAAAAGGTATAGTAACGTAGATCTGATAATATCACTAAAGTTGGCAACTTACCTCACTTATTGTAATCTTAAATACGTGTTTCAGTTTTGGAGCCCAATTTCTCAGATACTCTTTTTGACATGTATTGCGAAAATATTAATTATGTACAAAATATGAAATAGTATTATAATGACTACTATACCATTTGATAGAAGACACTTTTTAGTTTGTATTTTTGTTATCAAACTCTTATTTTTAACTTTTGTTTAAGAACTATTGTTAATAAACAAACTGGTATTGGTGACTTTCTTCTAGTCAACGCCGCAAGAAAATTGCAGTATTATTGTCAATTATTGTAAATAAATTAAACGAAAGACAAACTTTTGGAAAAAGATTGTAGGTCAAACCTTAAAATAGAAAATCAATAGAATACGAGACATTTTATACTTTATTCTGACATAACACATTTGACATAAAATATACAATATCTCGTAAACTATTCAGTTTTTCCAAGTATACCTCAATACTGCATAGAATAATGAGATGAATTAATTAGTGTGAAAAAAACATAATTGCTTTTCAAGAATATTATATAATTCGCAATATGCAAAATAGGAGTGTCCAACAGTTGCTATTATTACACACGCGGAGACTTGTTTTCTACAAGTGTTTTAATAAAAAAAAAGAGATTAATCATGGAACAAAGTTTTTTTCTATTTTTATCGCTTTATTAACGGTAATAGAAATTATTATTATCGAAAATACACATATCATTATTAATAATAATTATTACTATTAAATTTTAATTAAAAATATACATGTTATTATGGATATCCGGGTTTTAGTCGAAAATGTCCGGGGTTTTAAACTTTTCAGTCTTAAGTCAGTGAAATTACAGATGGCAGCTCTATACCGTCTTGATATATAAAATAGTATTTTAAAGAAAAAATATAAATAAGTAATAATAAAACAACAAAATTATTATTCAATATTAGGAGTAAACAGGTTTGGAAAAAGACGCGTTATTTGTAACGTTATTACCGTTACCATTACACTTTTTTTGTAACAATCGTTAGATTTTTCTGTTTGTAACGGTAACAATAACGTTTACATTTTTACAGGTAACGAATTAACCATTACTTTTATCGTTACTTCGATTTCCTAGTATTTTTATATAACTATTTAATAGATTGCGTGTGAATCGCGCGTTGATTGTGTGGGCATATTATTGCTAAGTGGATAAAAATATAGGGGCGAAAATGCTGGAAAACAATGGCCAGTATTCATAATTCGTTCTTATTTTAAGTAAAGTCTTAAAATGCTAATACGGTGTGATTGGTTTACAACATCTTAAAACTGTACTTAAGACTATCTTAAATATAATAATGGACTACGTAAATATGACTCGGTCATAGTCTACTTTTATATTTTAAATATACGCAACGTGTGTATTTATATTTGATTACATTGTGCGTATTCATATTTTTTATTATGAGTTCTTATGAGTTTTTATTATGAGTTCAACAGACATACGTAAATGTGACACTTGTTAGTATAATATGTCCATTAAGAATGTGTGGGATTTACAGAAGAAAATAAACCTTTACATTTCCAAAATGTGTTTCATTTTTATTCGCTTTTCTTCTGAAAATTTTTATGAAAAAGAAAAATATATATAGCCGGGCCATATTGGGTACATATGTACTCAACATGGTCAAAGTGCTATCTTTTTTTTTAATTTTTACTGCACTTATGTAAATAATTGAAAATATTTCATATATGTATTTTTTTGGTTTAGAAATATTTCTTGTTTTAAACTTGACAATTTTGATTAACAACAAACTTGATTATTTTTCAATTTTGTTTTCACAGAAAAATTAGAAACATCCCCAAATGCTAGGTGGGCCATATAGATAGCTTATTTAAAATATAAAAATGGACTATGATCGCGTCATAGTCCATTATTATATTTAAGATCGTCTTAAGTACAGTTTTAAGATGTTGTAAACCAATTTAGGTATAATCTAATCAAATGATAGTGTTCCACGATCTGATGATTCTGTTGACGCGTGTATTCACAGTAGGTCACCTCCTCACGGGCCATATTACTTTCACTTTACAAAGTTTCCTTTTTTTAATTATAAACAAAACATTGTAATAAAAATGTAAAATAAATACAGTGCTGAACTGTAATTATACAAAGCGAAAACTTATTTTTGAAATTTTGGATTCTGAAAAGCACAATTTGAATAAAGTACGATCACAAATCGTAGAAAATAGAATCTATATCTGATACTTAAAACATATATACCTGGAAGGAGCATAGACTAGTTATATTGTCGCCATTATATATCTGTCTTTGTCTGTACTTTCTTGTGTAGTGTAGTGTGTATGTGCATACTCATACGTATACAAGTCTCACATGTATACAAAAGAATCATCTCGCGCAAGGGCATAGATAAATTTGGTATAGACAAGGATAGATAGATGTTGGAGACACATTTGCTACATGGCTTAGGTATACTACGCTCTTTCCAGGTATATACGGGTGAGTTTTAATGGATGAACCAGCTTTTTACCATGAGAGCTAAGATTACCGACTCTACTATACACACATATTTATAATGACCGTTTGTTTGTACTAAATGCCTAAGTGTGATATAAATGTGTGTACTAGAATCGATAACGCAGCTCTCACGATAAAAAACTGGTTCATCCATTAAAATTCACCCTGTATGTTCTAAGATCTGATATTGATCGCCCAATTGACATAAACACACAGTATCGAATTTCTGAATAACATAATAGCGTTCTCTGTGAAATTTTTTGTGATGTATTTATTTAAAAATGGATACGGCCAAGTTAGGTATAGGGTCATATTAGTATAGTACAGGTACCTTATACGTATAATCTCAAGATGTAACGGTAACGAGATATTTTTACAAAATTTCATATTTCTAGGAATAAATAATTATACATTTAAAATGCAGTAATCAGTAAATGGGTGACCGGGCAGATGACTGGGGGCAACCAGAGCATCTGCGAAATCAGCTACTGGAAGAGCAAACAAACTACAGCTAAGAAACAAATATTGTGTATCCACATGGAACGTTAGAGGACTGCTACAGACCGGTAAGCTATACATACTAGAACAAGAACTACTAAAACAGAAAGTAGACATATGTGGGGTATCGGAGACCCATTGGAAGAATAGTGGTCACTTCACTGCCACGGAGTACAAGGTGTTCATGTCCAGCGATGAGAACAGAAGTCACAGCGGAGTAGCGGTGCTGGTGAGACAAAAACTGGCTCGGTATGTGCTGGAATATCTACCGATAAATGACCGGCTAATAAAAATTACATTTAATGCCAAACCGACAAATCTACACATTATCCAAGCCTACATGTTAACTACACAAAGCACAGAAGGAGAATTAGAAGACATTTGAAATCAAATTGAATCAGTCATTTCAACTATACATGAGAGAAAACACGTAATAATTCTAGGCGATTGGAATGCAAAAATAGGCGAAGGACAAGGTGAGAAACACCTAAAAAGATTCATCGGGAAATATGGACTTGGTACTCAGAACACAAGAGGTGAACGCTTGGTACAATTTGCCATAACCAATGACCTGGCCATCATGCACACTATGTTTAAAAACCACGCAAGACGACTATCCACGTGGACTTCGCCAGATGGCCGGATAAAGAAACAAATAGACTATATTCTAGTTAGAAGGAGATGGAGAACCTCGGTCACAGATGTCAAAGCGAAATCAAATGCGGACTGCGGAACAGATCACAAACTACTCAGAGCGGAATACACAGCCAAATTCAAGAAAATTCCTACAGAAAGACAAACACCCAAAATATTTCCAAAAAACCCAGAGGCATTTCGAACAGCACTAGCCACTAGTTTGACACCACGACCTAAAGGAGATCCACAACTGACGTGGACAGATATAAAAAATTGGATAGTAAACGCCGTAGACAACACAAACCCCCCTAATATGATAGAAAAAAGGAAACATTGGATGTCTGAAGAAACGTTTCAACTTGTTGAACAGAGAAGGAAAGTTAGAATGACAATAACACACAAAAAAAACAAATACAGATAAACCAGTTCAACAGACAGATAAAACGCCTAAGTAAAAGGGATAAGAGACATATGCGCAGAATTATAGCAATATGCGGATCGGAACGAGTCTAGAGAGCTGTTTAATACAGTCAAATATCTGACAAGGGATTTCAAGCCAAAAACTCAAAATATCAGAGATGCCCAAGGAAAAACTGTTACTAACCTAGAAGAAATCGTAGAAGTTTGGAAATGCTACTGCGAAAACTTATACAACAGTAACGACAAAGAACTCGATATCCCGGAATCAATTCCGGAAAGGGAGCCAGACATACTCAGAGCGAAAGTCGTTGCCGCTCTGAAAAAACTTAAAAATGGAAAATCTCCTAGCATTGATGGAATAACGGCTGAAGCACTCAAAGAACTGGACCATACCGGAATAGGAATAATACACACCATATGCCAAGAGATATGGAATTCAGGGAAATGGCCTACAAACCTGGTGTAAATCCGTATTCATACCAATATACAAAAAGGGGTCACCAGCTGAATGCAAGAACTACCGTACAATAGCACTGATATCGCACGGCAGCAAAGTTATGCTCACCATTATCAACGAACGACTGAAGCCCTTCCTTTTTCCAGATTTCTAAAACACAGACGGGATTCATGCCTGGCAAAGGCACACGAGAGCAGATCCTAAACCTCCGGCAAATAGTAGAAAAATCTCGCGAATTTAATCTGGAAATATATCTATGCTTTGTTGACTACTCCAAGGCATTTGATATGGTGCAATGGAATGCCTTGAAAGAAATTCTACTGGGGATGGCCGTCCTTGAGCACCTGGTTGCTATGTAACTTATACAAGAGCAACCGGACTACTATACGAGTAAATAACAAATACTCAAATGAGTTCAGACTAAAAGCAGGAGTACGCCAGAGTTGTGTCATCTCCCCACTACTGTTCAATATATACAGTGAACATATAATAGAAGAAACCTTCGATGAATGGCGCGGAGGAATAACGATAGGGGGCCACAAGGTAAACAATCTTTGATATGCAGATGATACACGGTAGTACTGGCATCCTCTAAAGAAGAATTGCAGCAAATTATGGTCAGGCTCAAAGAAATAAGCGAAAGATACGGCTTAAACCTGAACTAGGACAAAACAAAAATCATGGACAGAACTAGAAACAACCAACCTGAAGTTGGGACTATCGCAGGATTTGAAACAGTCAATAAATTCAACTATCTAGGCTCAGTTATAACCAACAATGGAAACTGCGAAGAAGAAATTCGCAGACGTATTGCGATGGGAAGAATAACAGCAACCAAACTAACAAAAATATGGAAAGACACCAGATTCACAAGAAACACTAAGCTACGATTCGCCGAAGCGCTTGTCCTCCCTATAGCCACGTATGCATTTGAGACGTGGACCGTCAAAAGAACAGAGGCCAAGCGAATAAACGCCTTCGAGATGTGGGTATACCGGAGAATGCTGCGAGTACCTTGGACTGTCCACCGTACGAATAATTCAATCCTAGAAGACCTAAAAATAACCACAAGACTCGCAACAAGGATAAACAAGACATACACAGTAAACATCTGATATCCTATGTATATACATGAAATATCCATAATGTGAAAAAAATATACTGTACATACTATGTACATACAAAGAATATACACAAATGTATTATGTGTACTTATGGATATACGTAGGATATTGAATGGATATACATGATATATATTCGACCGAGACTACTACCTGTACATACATAGAATGTATCTGTACATGAAATGTATATACATCAAATGTATATACATATTATATATGTTGCTGTAGATATATTTATGGATGTACATAGAATATTGTATGAATATACATAACATGTCTATTCGAACGAGACCGCTGCCTGTATATACCCCATACAGCACAAAAGTTAAAATAACGTTGCTGAGACGTTGCAATGTTGAATGTTAAGATATCAATATTTTTTCAATGTTAAATTTATGTTGATTTTTTAACATTAATTTTTTATGTCACTACAATATTGAAAAAACATTGAATAATAAATTATAACCGAGACAGCACATGATATCAATCAAATATTCTACCATATATTCATACTATGAATATATATCATGTACATAATTTACAGAGAAAATTCCTATAATATTTCGTATTCTTCTTGTACATCCTCAGAATATACTTATAATATCTCTTATAATATATTTTGAATTACGCAGAAATTAGTTATTATTGGATATATATGTATGTAGCAATGTATGTAATAAAATAAGTAATATCATTTAAACATTTTTATAAAATCCTTTTATAGAAAAGTCACCGCGTGTCGAGAAAGCGCTCTTTCTTGATTATGTTAGATATCCACAAACTCGCATAAGTTCGACTCACGCCGCTAGGAGTCGCAAGATTATTCGTTTTCTCGTAAGTAAACGTTTCGGAAACTATATAAATAAGCTTAAAGTTTATCTCTTAACTAATCAAAGCACGACGCTTCTTCGCGTAAATGCGTTGAATGTAATCTCAATAAGGCATCTAATTTATGAAATAGATGCTCTTAATTTAAATATGTACATTTTGAAAGTTTACACATAGTTTACAATGTTGGTATAACATTGCAATATTATAATGCAATATTTCTGAGATGTTGCTTCAACATTTATGTGCTGAATGGGATACACGTATGTAGGTACATACTATGAACGTGTAATGCACATTTTTCGAGGGTATCGCATGTATATGCCACGAATGTGTAATGTACATCCTCGGGATATACCCCATGTACATACCATAAATGTGCATTGCACATTCTTGAAATATACCTTATGTGTATACTATGAATATACATTGCATATTTTTAGAATATACCTATGTATGTACTATGGATAGCCTATGTACATACATGTGGTAATTATTTCACATACATATGATATGCGCTGTATATACTTTTCACATCCTTTACATATTCATAGAATATAAAATATCCATATATGTATATACATAGGACATACATAGGATGTTTTAATGTTTATTGGGTATTGCGTTACTTCGGTCATGTGGCAAGAGGGGGAGACACCAGGGAACGGCTAATAGTAGAGGGTAATGTTGAGAGCAAGAGAGGACGCTCTCCCACGCGGTGGACCGACCAGATCAGAGCGGCCACTAGATACACATACAGGGAAGCAACCCTGTATGTGTATTCAGTGGCCGCTCTGATCTGGAATTTTTTTTAAATTAAAGATTAATAGAGCGCGGGACAGAGCAGCATAGACCAAGAAGATCACGCAGACATCATGATGCCACCACGTCCTTACATAGGATTATGGACAGAGGAGGAGGAATCAGTAATTTATTTGATCAAATCTTAAAAATTTTAATTTAAAAATAGGTAATATATTTTTGGGATACTATTTTTTTATAAAATTGTTTAAAATAACATATATCATATGTCAATATACACTGGCGTCAGAAAAAAAACCGAACAAAAATTTTGACCAAATTTTTAGGTAATTTTCAATGTGACATAACTTTGCGAAAAATCATCCAAATTGCATGAATTTTTTTTAAATTAAAGATTAAAATCTCAGCTTTAAAATGATGTATATATATATTTTTATTAGAGACATTAATGCAACAGAAACCTCTAAAATTAGACATGTTTGAGATTTAAAAATTAGCCAAGTTTGGAAGTGTGCACGGATTTGGATAATTTTTTTTGAGCATGTCATATACATCAAATGAAAGCCTAATTCTTCCCCTTTAATTTGAGTGGTTGCTAATCGCTGTGCGATTTTTTTTGACCGAGTTATCAAGGTTTGAAGAAGAAATGGTCATTTTGACTTTGCTTGCAGATCTAACTTAAATTGTTAAAAATTAAGAGAATCGATGTGCTTTACCATAGTAAATGAATAAAGACCGTCTCAAGAAATTAAACATGTATTTTTCAAACTTAAAGTTTTAACTTTAACGCAATATTGATAGTTTTTTTAGTTTTTGGCAATTTAGACCATTTTAAGTACGATGGACACATGGAATAAAAATGTTTTAGCTGATAAACGTTATTGTTTTTTATTATGGTATACTTGAACTACAAAACTTTGCTTTACTGATTTGATTGGATCTTTTTTCATGGCAATATATCGAATTAAAGAAAAAACGTGATTTGATGAAGAATGAAGAAGCATGAAGAAAATATGTGATTTTTTTACATGATATTTGAACTTAATTTTTTGCTAGAAAAAGTAAGGCTAAGAAGAAAACAATAACAGCGTTTGAAAAAACTGACTTTCATCTTTTTAATGCTTTTTAGCGGAGTACTGTATGTTGATTTGTTTACGAGTAATAAGTGATCAAAGTCAAAATGATCATTTCTTCTTCAAAATTTGGTAACTCGGTCAAAAAAAATCGCACAGCAATCAGCAACCACTCAAATTAAAAGGGAAGAATTAGGCTTTCATTTGATGTATATCACATGCTCGGAAAAAAATTATCCAAATCCATGTACACTTCCACCCATAAAATATTAAAATATACTTAGTATATACAATGTATGTACATTTATGTATATTGTATATTCTATGAACATACATCCTAGATGCAACTTACATACATAGGATGTGAAATCTATGTGCAGGAAAATATCCATAGAAGATCCACCGTACATACATATGTACACGATATATACATTCGGTGTATATACACTCTGTATGTACATTCTTTGTACATACATGTACATATTATGTATATACATTCTGTATATACATTCTTCTTACATATATGCATACCATGTACATACCATGCACATACAATCTGTATATTTATTCTTCACACATATATGTATGTACATACTATGTACATACATATGTTCTTTATACGTATATGTATTGCTTCTCATTAATTTGTTCCACGTTCTTAGCGAGTTTGTAGGAGATGACATTTTATATAAACTCGCTACAGAAATGGAAATAATGATAGCGAATATCATGTACTGATGAAGAAGTGCACTTTGTACTTACTTATGTACATTTCCAAGTGAATTTTACTTACGAGAAAGCTTATAGTCTTATGCAACGCCTAGCGGCGTAGGCGAAATTTACGGGAGTATTACACATTTTATAAGTATTAAATAACTTTTACTATAATCTTATATAAATTAATTAATACTAATCAAGGGGAAAGAGCCTTATTAAGACATGTAAAGAAATCATAAGCTACTAATTAAGATTAAGATTAAATACGGGTAAATTTAAAAAGTTCCATATAAATACATTACATACGGCACAAATTAAAATTTAATTTAGATTTTTACATAATCTAAATTAAATCTTTATAAGGGTTTAATAAGAAAACTGTTTCTTTATTAAAATTAAAAACTCCTTAGTATTTTATTAAGTTTTAAATATGTTTATATAAAAACTGTATTAAATTTTTATTAATTTTTTTTGCGGGATGTATATACCATATGTATATACTATATATATACATTTGGCATTAAATATTGTATATACATATTGAATACATCGGTGAATATACATATTGTATATTATTATGTATATTCAAATTATATATATGTAATGTATATACATTAAATGTAGTGCACTGTATATACGTATGAAATATATTAATGAATATATATATAATGTACCATAATGTATATTCAAATTATATATATATAATGTATATACATTAAATGTTGTGCACTGTATATACGTATAAAATACGTTAATGAATATACATATAATGTACCATAATGTATATTCAAACCAAGCATATGAAATGTATTCATTCTACATACAGGATATTATTTTCACATAATGGAGAAAGAATGCATATACATAGAATGTCTAATGTTATATGGGCAAGCTTGACTAATTTTAAAATCTCAAACATGCCCTTTAATTTAAGGAGTTCCTGTTGTATCAATGTCCTTAATAAAAAAATATATACACCATTTTAAAGCTGAGATTTTAACCTTTAGTTTAAAAAAAATTTATGCAATTTGGGCGATTTTTTGCAAAGTTATGTCTCTTTGAAAACTGCCTAAAAATTTGGTCAAAATTTTTGTTCCGTTTTTTTTTGGCGCCAGTGTATTATATTTATACAATATTATATAATATTTATATGCATGTTTCAAAGATGATACAGTACATAACAAAAACATGTTCTCTTTCTGTTTCAGCATTACATTAGTCTAAACACATCGTACCTGGACATAAACGAGGAAAACTTGAACGTGAACCCCGGTTGTTCAAAGGATGACTCCGAGATATCTAATCCTAATCCTATACAGGATCACTCACATATTGAGTTTCCATGGCTCGAATCGGACTCGATCGAACTGACTTCTATGTTGAAGCATGAAGAAGATGTCTATTTGAAACCTATCAATGTTTACGAGAAGAGAGTAGAATTTATCCCACGAGGACAAATAATGAAGGACCATCTGGTCCTTCATTATTTTCTTATCTAGATTTCTTTTTTATTATTTATATTTCATTGTGAGAAAGCGAAACAATATGTTTTTATATAATAGTTAAAAGTATTTTAATACTATCTATTCCTTCAAAGAATATCACTACGAGACATTTGCTTATTTTGTATTGAATCATTGATTGTCACATAGTTGCTTTTACTGGGAGAAATGTGATTAATTAGCAATTACTGAGAAATGTGAATTCGTTGCAATGATAACGATGATTCGTAGTAGTGTTTAATATTCAGTAGCTCCAATTTATCAACTCAGGTTCGAAATTAACTAAAGATGATGCAAGGTAAACTGTATTGTTTTATTCACACAAATATTGTTAGCATCTACATAAATCATTATAGTAATTTATATTCATATTGCTGAGGGGAGTTTTCATTTTCATTTCATTTTTTCATTCATTTCATTTCAAAGAGTTCTAATATTTCATTTTAATATCACATATTGTTCTTGCATACTTATTTCATATTTTCAACAAGTTTTTTAAAATTTAGATTTATTTTAATACTACTTGAGGAAATTAAGCCGCTTTCGTATATATTTCTGACCAATTAATTTTTTATATAAATATATACACTTGTAAATGTTTATTATTAAATTAATAATTAATATTAAATTAATATCAATAATATTAACATTATGTACTGTTGTACGTAGGTTTGTTACTTATACTAGCAAGAAGACAACCAACCCTAGTAATAATGGATTTTTTTGTTCTTACATATATTGTAGAGGGTGTCTTCCTGTATACGTCGGTAAGCGGAAAAGTCGCGACGGGCCTTAGTTTACAAATGCCAGAAATTCCGGGACATTAAGATAATTTTCACATCCAGCGACGTGGGGCAGCGGCGAGTGCCAGTGACTCGCCGCTGTCGATCCGCGTTAGAATCCCGTTATATTTTCTTTTTATTAACTTATAAACGTTCCTATAATAAATTGTGAAATATATACATATTATTTATAAATATTGACAATTGCAAATGATTATCTTGTCACGTTACGCGACCGCGCGGTAAAGCGGAAGAGACCCGCTTTACCAACAAACGGGCAGAACAACGTGTCCCGCAGGCGAGCCCCACGTGCTTGCATTCCAGACAAGGCCTCGCTACGGCCTCGGAATTTCTTCCGGGAAATAACAGAATAATACCGCAAAGAATGCGGCTAAATGTCAGTATTATTTAATATCGAAAAACCGATCGAATAAGAGGAATAAATGCCTCGTCCCGCGACCGTAAGAACGAGACTCTTTAAAACAAGTCAGTTACATTCAGAAGGACTTCCCTCTTAAATTTACTTCTCTTATTATTTTATTATTAGTTTAAGCACACAGTCACGAAGTAATTATTACAAAATATTACTGTAAGTTGTGAAATTGTACATTCAAGGAAATATACGATTTCACACTTAAGAATAGCCGATATACATCGGAATGCGATCACGCACCGTGAACGCACAGAGATACAGGTCTCAAGACAAAGGAACACAAATCCTGCAGCCAAGTTACGCGTGATAAGGGGATGAAAAACATCACCCTCTCGCCGCGCCGATACCGCGCGAACCCCCAAGCTGCGGGTATGAAAGGCCCGCCGATCCAGGCTGAAATTCAGAAGTTCCGGGCTCCTCAGCGAGCATTAAAGAAACGGCTACCTATGAAGAAGGCTCATCGGATCGTAAGATTTCAATGCTATACACGACCTCGAGCGCAGCCACGATCTCGAACTTAGCCAGCCACATCGCTAAGAACGAAAGAACATAGTCTCCGAGCGACAAGTCTCTTCTCGCCAGAATCCTGCACTCTTCAACCATCCTTCCTTTCCAAACCTACTTTCCAATCTCTACAGAAAACGCTGTGACTTTGCGGCGCCCTGGCCTTCCTTCTTTCCAATCCTTATAGAGAACGCTGTGATTCTGCGGCGCCCTGGCCTTCCTTCCGTTCTATCCCCAGTCGCTCCCAAGACCCAACGACTCGGAGCGCTGTAATTGCGGCCGCTCTATCTATTTAAAAGAAACTGGCATTATTAGAATCACCCCGAAAATGGCTTTTACCGTAGATCTAGGATGCCGAAACGCGGGCGCTCAGCCGGGCGAAAGCGCCAATTAAGATGGCTTAAACGTGAGCTACTAGGCCACCGTAACTTCGACCTGTCGATATTCGAGGAACAAGTTGGAACCTTCTCACCTGATAAAGAAAATGGACCGTACTCTCTAAATTTCTTAGAGTGAAATATAACTCTAATCGAGTAAATATTCACTTCAAGCGATAGTGAAAATACTGCCACTCCTAAACAGTGAAAATTGACTTTTAAAAGTAACTGTTTAACTCTAATGTAGAGTGAACATATTACTTATTTCGAAGTGAATAATTCATTCAATCAAAGAATAAAGTTCTCACTGTTTCATAAAGTAAATTTTTTGCTCAATTGTTATGGGTAAACATATTCACTCTTAGCTAGTTCAAATTTTAATTCTAAGCCGGCTTTCACACTGAGATAGCAAACTATGTGTAACATGAAGTTTCGAGTAGTTGAAATGAAAAACAATGTCATTTCTATTCACTTCAACTAATCGAAGTTGCACGTCACACATAGCTTGCTATCTCAGTGTAAAAGCTAAGAATTAAAAGTCTTCTTCTTTCATAACCTAAACTAGAAACACAATCTAATTTACAAGCTATTCTTCATTTAAAACGCGTTTGGTAAATAAACTACATAAATTTTTATAATTACTTTCCTCTGGAAGAACCGTTGGAAGAATTTCTATATTAATTATATTAATTCGTTCAATTAATTCGTTCAAAATATATATACCAACTCTTGTGTCAAGACACACGAACGACTAACGTCGAGACGATAGTGACGATGGTTTTTGCTAATATGGCAGGCTCATTCGTGCTTTATTCACTCTTCATGTAATAAAAATATTCACTCTACACTACATAGAGTGAAAATATCACTCTACAAAATAGAGCACAGACATATTCACTCCAGTTCTCAGAGTGAATTTTACACTCTACAACAAAAAGTAGAAGAATTCACACCATATGAGTGAAAAGTCATTCAAATTCGAGTGATTCGACCAATCACTCAAGTTTTTGAGTGAATTATCACTCTAAGAAATTTAGAGAGTACGCTCCTCAAAATCCCAACTACATTAGTTTAGAGGCGACTAACGTAATAAGAAGCTTCTCGCCGGCTAAAGACAACAAATCATACGCTTCTCAGAGCCCCAATAACTTCGATTTAAAGGCAACTAGACTATCAGAACCTGGCAAGAAAACACCACCCCAGCGAGACGTCCAACAGCTATCCGCGCCAGCGACAATCGCTCCTACGAGAAAGCCTACATGACCCTTAAATGTCACAGCTCAGGTCCGAAAACGCCACCCGGACTCTACAACAGCTCTCAGAAAATCTGGAGCAAAACCACAAATATGGGCAGTTACCCCGCTCATACTCAGAATCCGCCGCGAAGGAGGGTAGTTCATAATCGGCGGTCAATAAAGACCATTAACGGCGACACACGCGTGAAAGGTACACGTTACGGATGTGACAATTTGTCTACTAATAATTCAATTAATGACATTATTTTTTAATTAATTTTTATTGTTTAAAGTATCGCAGAAAATTTTAAATAAAATGTTTGTATTTAAGGATTTTACATTAATAGTAATATTTTTTAACAGTAATATTTTGGTGGAGATCAAGTGGATTTTTCCGTTACTTTTTTGTTTTTATTTATTTTTAATAAACTGTAGTGGGCAAGACAAAAGCCTAATTATTTTAAAATTCGAGCGAGTAATCGTTTCGTCACGTGTATCGACCGTGAACGGTTGTAAACAGTTTTCTCCTCAGTTTTGTGAATCAGTAATATTCGCCAAATTGTCGGGACCTAATTGGCGATACGCAAAGCAGGGATAATGCCGAGTAGAGAACGGCTATAAGAAGAGCGGATTTTCGCGAAACGCTCTCTCTCGAAGCTTTAACGAATAATTGGACACATCTATCAGAAATAAAGTTCGCAATTTTACCTAGACGATTTCTATTTATATTTTACATCTACCGCACGATCCTCTCCTTCAACAAAAGCTTATAATAAATTATTTTTTAATAAATTATTCTTTGTCACATGTTTTATAATTATTGTAACATATTTGTATATATTTTAATTCTCTAATCAATAATGAAACGTTTACAAAGTGTTAATATTAAAACATTTGGTATTCATATTACAACACTTTTATATTCTAAACAAATAAAGCCTGCCCTTTGTCTTTTATAATGTTTGATAAACTGGTATTTGTTTCAAAAACTTACATTTATTTTACAGGGATAAATCTTACACGAAGTGGATCAACAGGGCGAAGTATCAAATCAATGTTAAATCGAACATTTTTCAAATTATCAATAGGCTCCAAGTAAAAATTGTGTACCAAAGGAGCAATCATCGATTTCATTTCCAACATAGCAAATCGTTGACCTGCAATTTAACGTATATCGTAATCTGTTTATATAATAGAGTATTATACTCAACATCAACACATAAAAAAATATACAGCTTACCAATGCAATTACGTGGACCAGCACTGAATGGTACATACGAATACGGATGACGATTTCGAATTTTCTCAGGTAAAAATCTATCAGGATCAAATACTTCTGGATTTGTCCAAAAATTGGGATCTCTGTGGGCGTTGTAAATATGAAGATCCAGATATGTTCCAGCAGGTACTACATAAGACTCTAAAAATCATATTATATAATAAAATTATTAAAAAATCTGTAAAAAATATTTTATTAAAATTTTACAGTTGTTTGCATGTAAACGTGTACATATATACAGGGTGTCCCACTGAAAGTGGCCACTCCCTTTTACCTTTTCAACTAAAAAAGATAGACTATAACAAATATATATCAAATTAAATTGCTTAAACTGAACTTTATTGTGAGCATAGTGGTTACTTACAAAAGCTATCTGTTAACGAACAGAAAGGTATGCGTAATTTTTTAAATAATAATATGGATATTTCGACATAATAAAAGTTATAACTTTGTTTAAAACGAATACAACGGTGTATGATTTAATGTGAATATTTTACTTATATTGTGTGAGTTTTACCGAATTGAAATAGCGCGGGCGACATTTACCTTATCATTCTCGGCTCTGTAATATAACCAACTTCTGACTCGTGCATTAGAGATTGACATGTGTCTTGTTGTCAATTGATCATAATACCCTCTAATGCACTTTTATTATATTGAAATACCCATATTATTATAAAAAAAATTATGCATACCTCTTCTGTCGTTAAAACAGATAGCTTTTGTAAGTAACCACTATGCTCACAATACAGTTCAGTTTGAGTCATTTAATTTGAAACATGTTTATTATAGTCTATCTCTTTTAGTTTAAAAGATAAAAAGGGGTGGCCTCTTTCAGTGGGACACCCTGTATATAATCTGGAATCGTCGATTCACATAAAAGAGCTCCGATTTGACTCGCGTGCTACGCGTGTTACGATTCGCGCGCTATTATTTATATTCTTTCTTTTTTACTACTATATAATTATTGCTTAAATTACATTGCTCGCTTAATATTTTCTGTAAATATTACACGTTTTATTTTATATAGCTTTTAAATACAATTTTTGTGCCGTAATATAATAGTGTCATAAAAAAAATTATTAATAAAGATATAAAACTCTGAAATAGAAATGTTCCACTTTTTATATATTTCTTATTCATATGTTTGACATATAGCATGATATAATTAAAAATATATAACAAAATGAAATTGGTTAAATGCATACGTAATTTTACATCTTCTCCAGTAAGACGTGATATTATAAACACACTAGGATATAAGCGCAGTGCTTCCTTTATACATCTCTCCAAATATGATAAATCTTGTAATAATTTCATAGTAAATTTTTCTTCATTCCCTTGCAAAGCCGTATTGACTTCGTTCCTGACATGATCCTGTATCATCATTGATAATTAAAAAGAAGTTCTAACAGAGTGTCCTAAAACTGCTGTAGTATATCCTCTTAGTATCAGACACGACAAGTGATAAAAGTGCTTCCATGAATGTCATCCATTTTTATCATATCATTATGATTATTGTATGAATTTATAGTAATATTATTTTCCCGTATCTCTACGCATTGTATTAATACATTTTTTTACAACTAATAAATGTAAGAATTAAAGATATGTAAAAAATAATTCAAATAAAAATTTGTTGTTCATGAAATATAATTGATTCCCTTTTAAAAATTATATTATAGTCTCGACATTTTTGTATAAGGATTTTTGTCTTAAAATGTTCTAAGGAATCTGTTATTAAGAGAATATACGGTAGTTTTAGGACATTCTCTATAATATTTCTGATTATAAGTAGAAACAAATTCTGAAAAATTCCGAAAATATTTATTTTACAAGGTTCCTCTATTAATGTATCGAATTATACACACACGCACGCACGCACGCGCACACACAATTAAAATCAATATTAAAAATTTTAATATTTAAACATTTTAAATTTAAAAAACATTTTAAAGAAATGTAAAAATATGATAGCTCTTCTTTGACAATAAATACCTGGATGTCCTTATGTTCAGCTAATAGTGCCAAAATGAAACACAGACCCGTCGCTACAGTATCGTGCCCCTATTATCAGAAACATCAATAACCGTATCAATATATGTATATTTATATACTAAATAATGTTTAAGTGTAAGGAAAGCTACAAGAGAATAATTACTAATGCATACCTCAAACATAAAAGTATCGACTTCTTCTCTAATGTCTATATCAGTCATAAGACCCTCACGAGATGCCGCTATTAGAAGATCCAACATCGCAAGCCGTTTTTTTCGTACTAAATTGAAATATACAACCACATAAGTATGAATTAATAGTCCAATATTTTTTATATCTTCTATTTTATATAATTATTATATTCAAAAATATCACATAATATACAATATTAAAAAATTAAACAACATTTTGATTTTAAATTATACAATATTGATAAAATTTATTTTATTTCAGTATTTTTTTAACACTGACTAGATTTACAGAATTTATGAATTATTACTACTGATTGCATTACATACTTCCTGTCGATTCTGCGTCATTTTCTCCTGCCGATGTGTCATTATCAAAACTTTTCAAGTATTGACCATTAGTGCGATCGTGATAAAATTTTCTTTCTGTAATAATCTGTATAAATAGAACATTTATAGTTTTTCTACAATTTACATGAATATATTAGCAACCCTGTCAACATTAATAAATTATTTTACTATTCTTATTATATTATTATATCTATTACATTCCTATATGATAGTAATAGAATTTTAGTAATTTCATAATTTGCCATAGTGTATGTTGTTTAAATATAATATTAAGTAGCATATTTGCGTACTTGTTCAGTAAATCCATGTAATATTTTCAGAACCTTCCTTTGTTCTCTACCTTTCGGCGTCAACGAGAATATCCAATCATTAAATAGCCATGGCTTCATTGCTCTAAACAGTGATTAATGAAATACAAACATGCCACTATAAAAAAGCGATAACATAATTTTGTCAAACCTTGTTTTAATTGTTTTAGAAACTCTTATAATTTGTAATAATTCAGTAACCATATGAAAAGAAAATACAATTACTTAATATATTTTGTTTTAACATTTAAAATTCCAATGAAAATATACTAAAGGGATATGTAAATTTTTGCGTAATATTCAAATCATTATATTTTGTTAACTATTTATTTTTAGTTAAAATTTTATATTATATTATTTATATTATATTTTATATTATAATATTTATTTTAAGTTAAAAAGTTGTCCAACTTTATATTAAATTGCATGTTGTCTTTTTTATGGTATTTTAATATTTAATATTTGAAAAGCTTTAAACAATATTATTTTTACTAAACAATTTGACAGGTCATATGCTTAAATTTCTAATTATCAACAAATACAGTACATTATATTGAGTATCATTATTTAAGGGGTGTCTGATAAAGATTGAATCAACGCTCGTAAGCAGATAGAGCGGACTAAATTGAATCGAAAAGTCTTGTAGCATTTTGCAATTTTGACAATAGTTAACAAGCTATTAATTGTCAAAGATTGGAAGAAGGGCTAGACAGCGCGCAGTGCGCGAGACGTGAAAGTTGCAGCGGCCTCTGCTTACGTTTCGCACACCGCGCTGTCTATCCCTTCTTCCGATTTTTAACAACTAATAACTTGTTAATTATTGCGAAAATTGAAAAATGATACAGAACTTTTGGATTCAGTTCAGTCCGCTCTATCTGCTCACGAGTGTTGATTCAATCTTTATCGGACAAGTATACATATATACATAGATATAATTATACAGTCTAAATCTACAATTTATAACATATTTTAGATTTAATTATTTATTATATTATATTATTTATAAATTACCTATCACTAGAAAGATCGCACATCCGATGAACCGCTTCTCGATATCGCTTTTGAAACACACCAAGGTCTTGTAGAGAAGTGCCCATGGCAGTTTCTGCAAACGCATTAGTAAAAATATTATAATATTATTATACTTATTTTGTGAATATCTATACTTGTAAAAATTATATATGAATCAATACGTAACATTGATGTTTTCAAGTGCAGGCGCGTTAATAGGAATATAATTCTATATAGTAATATACTTATATGTATATAAACACATCATCATACCACATATTGCGTTCAGCGTATGTTCACTAATAAATGGTAACAAATCCTTCACAACTGTGTCTCTTGTATTTTTCAATGAATTGGTCATTCTTTCACTTTCGACAAGTAAAATCTCGACAAACTGTTGCAATATGTTAAAATGAAATGTGGGGGTTAATATCTTTCGTCGTAAATGCCACTTTGCACCTAAAGCAGATACAATACATAATGGTGAAATAATGATTTAAAAACAATATTGCTGTAGGAATTGTTTAGTTAATTTTGAATTTATCGACTTTTAAAATAACCATTAATCATTTTAAATTTATTTTTTCATTGACATGGGGTTAATATTTGCGATAACATCTTATGTAATAAAACGTACAGAAAATCTTTTAATATGTTTTTTATATTTTTCATAACATTTTTGTATATAATGCGTTTATGTCGTTTAATAATTTAATTTGTTTTTAATAGTAACTATTATATTTAATATTTAATATTTATTGCTTGTAATTGATAAGAAATATGAACATTTATTAAAATGTAATTATTATTATTGTAAGACTATACTAATTATTGATTGAATCAGTGATCAATGAGACGAAGTAAAGTGAAACACAAATTTAAGTTACACTAAAGTTTCTCTTGTGTGATAAAGTGTGACCAATCCAAAATAATGCTATAAATTTATAAATAATTTATTTTATTAAATTTATAATAAGTTCAGTCTTGTCTTTTCCAAAGTATAATATGTTGTGCCTGACGTGGTTGATTATCTTCTACCTCATTTATATTTTATTTCTGGAAGTAATTCTGATACACGTATTTCGACATCACGCGTAAGACCGTATTTTTCGAATTTTTCTTGATGTTCTCGCCACGATTGTGTTGAATTTTTGATTTTTTTAACATGTCTGTCAGTTTTGGAAAGAGAAGTCCGCGAAGTCTTGCTCGTAAAAATAGAAAGGCTGAGAAAATACAACAAATTTGTCTTTGTGCAAAAATGACTATTCACCAGCTTTCCTGAGCACATTGTCAAGTTAAAAAAATTTTTTCTTTTATCATCATCCAATGGTTCTATAGGAATGACACTTGTTCTACAGCGCTTCATCTCTCTATGCTTCTTTGTTCCCAGCCATTCTTCTCCAGTTGGCAATAGAGAGCCTTTTTATATCTCTTTCTTCATTTGTCCTTCCAATGCGTTCTTGGTTTTTCTTCTTTTCTTTTCGATATGCAAGTTGCCTCGAAAAATTTTTCTCAGAGTTCTTTTTTTCTCCATGTACACTACATATCTCAATCTTTACGACTTTTATTTTCACATTTTCGTCGATCAACTCGTGGTTAAATCTAATACGGTATTTTTGATACATACTAGAACAAAACAAGCGCGCGCTACGCGCGCGCCATTTATCGATTTTTCAATTCTATGTAACAATCATAATTATGTTTATAATTATGAAAATGTACATAAATATTCTCTTTCCAAAAACTATTGCAATATGTCATTTAGCTTTTTATTAATAGCTATTAAGTTAACTATTGATTAATTTTCATTAAATTATATATACGTCTTTGTACGGTTAAAATTTATAAATTTTAAAACTTATATTGTAACAATTGAGAAAATTGTAAAAGTAAGGAAGCAATGAATTTAAAGACATACGAAAGTCATAAATAAATTCAGAAAAGGTATAAAATGCACTCCTCTTTCTCTCTCATTTTCTCTTTCTCTCATATTTCTCTTTTTTATTCTACTTCTCATTCTTGTGTTCTCTCACTTTCTTTTTAACTTTTTTTTTTATTTGTGTCTTTCTCTTTTTCTGGTTCGTTTACTCTTTTTAATTTTGCTCTGCTCTAACCTCCTCTCATTCTCTCTTTTATCTTTCCTTTTATTTCTCTCTCACTTTTCCTCTGTCTCCTACATTTTCTTTACATCCTCTCTCTTTTTCCTTTGCTCTTGATCTTATTTCTGCGCTCTCTTTGACACACTCTCTCTTTCTTTTACATTTTCTTCCTTATTTTACCTCTTATTCTTGCGTTTTCACTTCTCCTTTAATTCTTATTCTGTTTTTCTCTTTCTCTTTTCTTCATTTGCATGCTCTCTCCTATTTCGCTCTCTACTCTAACATCTTCTCATTCTCCCTTTCATTTTTCCTTATTCCTTCTCTCTCACTTTTCTTCTCTTACATTTTCTTCACATCCTCTCTCTTATTCCTTTGCTCTCGATCTTGTTTCTGCGCTCTCTTTGACACATTCTTTCTCTTTTTCTTTCTTTTACATTTTTTCCCTTATTCTACCTCTCATTCTTGCGTTTTCACTTCTCTTTTAATTCTCATTCTGTTTTTCTCTTTCTGTTTTCTTCAATCGCATGCTCTCTTCTATTTCACTCTCTTCTCTAACATCCTCTCATTCCTCTCTTTCATTTTTCCTTATTCTTTCTCTCTCACTTTTTATGTCTCTTACATTCTCTTCACATTCTCTTTTTTATTTCTTCTCTCTTGTTGTTGTTTCTGCGTTCTCTTTGGCGTGCTATCTTTCTGCCATTCTATTTCGCTTTTTTATCTTCATTCTTATTCTACCTGTCATTTTTCGTTCTCTCACTTTCTTCTTATTCTCTTTTCATTTTTCTCTTTCTCTTTTTCTTATTTAAATACTCTCTTATTTAAGTACGCTCTTCGCTGTCTACTCTAACTTCCTCACATTCTCACTTCAATTTTTCTACCATTCTGCCTCTCTCACTTTTTCTCTGTCTCTTACATTCTTTTCACACCTTTTCCTTCATTCCTTCATTCCTCGAAATTTGCTCGTATTTCTGTGCTCTCTCTCTCTCTCTCTTTCTCTTTCTCTTTCTCTCTCTCTCCCCCCGCATCTTTCTCTTTTTCTTCTTTAGTCTACCTCTCAATTTCATTCTCACATTTTCCCTTTAATTCTTTGTTTTTCTGTCTCTCTGTTCCTCGCGTACTCTCTCTAACTTCGTTCTCTGCTCTAACCTCCTCTCATTTTCTCTTTCATTCTTTATCTCTCACTTTTTCTGTCCCTGTTACATTCTCGTCACACACTCTCTCACTCTCACTCTCACTCTCTCTCTCTCTCTCTCTCTCTCTCTCTCTCTCTCTCTCTCTCTCTCTCTCTCTCTCTCTCTCTCTCTCTCTCTCTCTCATTCATATTTTTCACACTTTTTTCTTGTTCTGTCTCTTACTGTCTTTCTGTTTATTTCTCTTCTTTCCTTTTGCTTTTCATTTCTTCTTTCTCTTTCTATTTCTTTATCGTTCTCTCTATCCTTCTCTCCCTCTTTTTTTCTCTCATTTCTTTAATTTATGGCATTTTCATATATTCTCTCATTATATAATTTTATTACTAAAATTAAAAATTTTCTTTAATATGAAAAACTAAGAAAGTAGCAGCTATTCCTCATTATCTTACATGAAATTGAATATTCACTCCGATATAGTTATTATTGTGAAAAGAAATTAGCGTAATGGATTTATCTAACGTAAATTTAACTACGATAAAAAATTTTAACGGCTAAAATAATGAGCTTTGGTAGTGACAACATTAGTTGTCCCTATCTTAATAAAACATCTCTAACTGCTACAGCTATATTTTAGTTTCCTTGGCTAATCATTTTTTTGCGTGCACAATCTAAACGTGGATATACTACTTGTTCTAAAACACATGTGTTCATCTTCCAGAAATGTGAATAGTCTTGACATGTTTCTTTATCATTGTTCCATTTTTATATTATACTACAGTACATGTATAAAAATGTTATTAAACAAGAATTGCTAATTATATTTCTCATTTTTTTACTTGATTTTTATGATAGACTTCAATATTTAGTACATATTTATCAATTTCATTAAATAAAACATATTTTAATCGTCATATCACAATATATTATGCTACTATGACAAACACATAATATACATTACCATAAATACATGCAATTATAAAGTGCTTCTTTTTACATTACAGTAGAAATTATATTTTTTGAATAATCATATAAAAACTATATGTAAAAAGGAATAATTTTAATAATGAAGAAAACCATGACAAAATATGAATAGAAGCATTATAGAAAAATATTTATTATTCAGTTTTTTTTGCATAAAATATTTTTAAATCAATATTTTCAATTCTGGATACTAATGTGACTAATCTGGATACTAAACCAAATTCAAAAGATGTTACATAATGCATTTTATAAACTTTATACTATACATGGATTTTTGTTTAAACTATTTTGTATAAACTTTGTCATAATCTAATAGAAATGTTTACTTATTTGCGCGTGCTTATATTAATATAATTACAACGGTTGCAACAGACATCACAAACTGAAAATGACGATAGCGTAAGTTAGATTTTAAATATTTATTAAAAAATTAATTATTTGTAATATGTAATGGTATTATAAATATTACGTACTCTATGGAGAAATTTTAAGTCAAATTGAAAAAAACCCTATTCCGTAGAATCTAAGTGGTGTATGAACTAATCGTAATAAAAATTGTGAAATCTATTAACAAAATATATTAATATTATTTTTAATACACATTTATTAATTTTTTTATATTTCTTGTATGCTGTTTAATAATTATGTGAATAATACATGTATTTTAATGAAATTATTTTGAAACTCACGATTTCATGAATTTCAATGTCATAAGTGAAACACGACAGTTCATTTAATAATTCCGTTATTTTATCCTTTATGAATTACTTCTGATTTCGTAAATTATCTTATACAATTGGTTTATAACATTGAATTAAATGAATTAATGCTTTTGGTTTATAACCAAACGAACTGTCACAGTAACTGTCACGTATCTCATCGCTGATAGCTACTTTCACAAATGACACCGACATAATAAAGCAGTCCGCAATGCAAAGTTCGAGACAACCAATCAGCATCGCGGAAAAGAGGCCTCAACGCTTTGATACAAACAAATTTAACACTGTTAACACACCTTTTTTAGAAAGGGATTATCTGATCTGATACGATACAATTTTTCTCACGCTTGACTGGCCTAACTTCGTTTGTTATAGTCATCGTCTAGTTTTCGCCATTATAAGATGAGCCCGACTGTAATCTTAAATAGTTTGAGGTTGCATGTTTTAAATACAAGTACTATGCTTTTTTTTTTAAAGTAGTGCTCAATATAACATCCGGCATCGATATTACATCCTTGTGGCTTGACTGTTATTCTTATTAATTAAGAAATCATTATTCATTCCACAATCCAGCATTTTCTCTTAATATTTTCCTATTCTAGCTCCCAAACATTTTTTTACAAAACGAAGTCTACGTTAGAAGATTGAAGATTAAAAAGAACGAAAAAAGTAACAAGGAATATTAGTAGTCGGATTTAACTGCAATCCCAAAGAAATATCAAGACATTATTAAAAGTAATAATGGCGTAAAGAGTAGTAAATAGTATATCTCAAAGCAATATATTTCCTCTCGTGTGAATGTAGAACAGATTGAGATGAAGAAAAAAGTATCCCATACCATTTTACATATTAATATTGGCAATCATAATCAAGATATAAAGACGAACGAATAAGAGCGTTCAGAAAGCCCTCGAGCTGCTCCAGTTATAACACAGGTCAATGTATCAAGCATTGACAGTTGCTATGCAACGAAGAGAAGGAGCGACGATGTAACACGGACAACAGTGCGTTATCCTTCTTCTCGTTCATCAGCAGCTAATGCTTGATACACTAGGCTGTGCTGTAACTCGAGCAGTTCCATGGTTTCTCTCATATCATCTCAGCGCGCTATCATTATTATTGTGAATTTCTCTAAACGATATAGGATTTTTTTTACCTCAATCCTTGTTCCTCCGTTTCCATACGAGAGAAAGTCTGGAACACCATTTCAGTATGTATCAAAAAGGAACATAATTCAAAGGAGAAAGGAGACTAAATATATTGTTGCGCCCTCGGAGGAGATACGTTCCGACGTTCGAACGCGTTCGCGGGCACTCGCGGACTTGCGGAATTCGTCTCGGGTAGCGAAATATTATTGGGAAGACTTAGCTGGTTAGCGGCACTCGTCCGCATGCGTTGCAGCTCCTCTTCCTGCTGCTGCAAAGTCACAGTCAGAGCTGCCTCTCTCTGCACCTGCTCCTCACGCTCGGTGTTCCTCGCGTAGTCCCCGGATCTCCTCTAACAAAGCTTGCAGGATTCCAGTCCCCGAAGTCGACGGGATGTTCGCCTGGTCTGCTGTAGCATCTGTAGTCGGCAGGGGAGTCTCCACTCGCGGGCGCTTTCTTGCAACGCTTGTCGCTGTTGCCATAGCGAGATGAACCTTCTTCACTCGTCCCACACTATTCGCACTCCCGTACGATCCGCACGTTTCGCGCGATGTGCAAGATCCGCAGTGTGATCCGCTCGACCCGCTCAATTCGATCGATTCCGGACGAGTCCCCAAAATGTTGCGCCCTCGGAGGAGATACGCTCCGACGTTCGAACGCGCTCGCGGGCACTCGCGGACTTACGGAAATAAATAACGCAGACTGTCAAAGAAACAGGAACGGTTTATTAATTTACAAATATAACGGCTCGCTAGAGATACGTCTTGCGTCAGCGACGGCTCCGGACGAAATCTGCCGCGCGACCAGAATCAACAACTTTGGTCAGGAGAACGTGACTCGCCTCTTCCAGAATTAGCGGCGCAATTCAGCCCGATACAAGGTTGTTCCGAGCGCGGACGCAACAATATTGTAAGCAACGCCTCGGAATTATAAAGACAAAATTCATGGATTATTTGAATAGATTTTGTTCATAATATGTCAAAGTTATTCATAAAAATAATTGTACATGCATTTTGTTCCAAGAAACTGGATATGATAGTAACATAGTTGTAAGTTTTCTAATAAAAAATGCCATTGATAACATGCGATGCGTAACGTCGATGAAGACAGCTTGTTGATAAGAGCGAAATGCAAAGGCGAGTATGCCACCTGTTGCGTGCGCTAGCGTAAAGGCAGGACTTTCGCCATAAATTCGTGGATCGCGATTTCTAACACATTTACATTCATACGACAAAGCTTCATACTTATTAAGGAGAAGAATATTATTATAGGTAATATAGGTTTAACATTTTTATAACATGTTACATAAGTTTATCTGCAGATGTTTATTTTATTATAAATAAAATTAACAATTAAAATAAAACTTATTTATAAACCAAAATGAACTGAATGAAGATCGTATCATTATTATTATAATATCATTATCTTACCTCCACTAGTGAGAAGACCAGTACCAAACCAAGGTTTTAATACATCATAAAGCGAATTTTTTTCAATGTGTTTTGAACTGCTTAATATTTTCTAAAATTACATAAAAATTTAAATTAAACGTTATTTTATTCAGACTCCATAGATAACACTATGACTTATGAAATTAAGGGTGTTAAAGTTGAAAGTTGTTTGAAAAGTGTAAACAATTTCTTACGTAATTTTATACGCTGAATTCGAAATGGTTGCCAAAGTTGCCTATCATGTTAAATTCTTGAGCTTAACTCTTACAGGACCGTGTAAAAAGTACTTACCGTAAGGACCGGGGAAGGGGGGCTAACTCAGGTCTCCCAGCCGAACTATTATTCTAATGATTGAATAAATCAAAAATTGTATATCTAAAGCTAGCTAGTCTACATTGGTCGTATCGCAATATCGCGAGCGTCGTAATCGTGAGGCTGTAACTAATCACAGTCAAGAATTCTTATAAAACTTAATTGTGATTGGTCATGATTTTACGACTCCCCCTGCACCCCGCCCACTCTTTATTATTTAACTACACTAATTCTACATAGGTTTATAACTTAAATTTTACGCGCTTTCAATTTTAACTTTCAGATACGTATTTTACGTAATAAAATACATTAAATTACAAAGTTTTAACTCGGTGAGGAAGACCACTTTCTTTTGGTATCACCAGCGAAGAACACTCACTGTCTTTATTCTCGATTTTCTCAAAAAATATTATTCGTACGGTAAAAATGCATACAATATAAAATGTGTGTTTTGATAAGATCTACAACTTTTGTCTAAAACATTTTTCAAAATTTTCAATATTTGTTGAAATAAATATTAAAAACCATTAGGTTTCCGCCATGAAAATCAAATTTGCACCAATTTTCACTATCATATCTGATCAGCGCATCAAAATACATAAGTACACAAAGTTTCAACAAAATCGGAGGTCCGACCTTTTCGGGACTTTATCCTTATTTCTTAATAGTGTGGTATTATAAAATTGTCGGTCAAAATAAAAAAAAAAAATCATTTGTAAAGTTTTCATGAATATAGTCAAAAACGTTATTTTTTAATCATTTTACTTATCTCAAAAATTTTAAGTGATAGGCAATTTTGGCTGCCAAATTCGTATTCAATGCACAATAACATGATTAATCATCTATAATTCACAAACACTAACACATCGCAGGCTTATGTAATCAATTAATCGATTCAGTAATAAATTAATTTTAATAATTTCAAATCTTCTATTATCTCTAACAGACATTTTATAAATAAACATATTTTTGCAATATGGCAATATTTTGCAATAAAAAATCATAAACATAGCAATAACATCTTATCACTAATATGTATCAACTGAGAATAAGATTTGTTTCATATTTATTACCTCAAAATCATCTGGATGACGGATGATTACTACGGGCTGGAAAAATGCCCACAGTTTAACAATAGGATAGTACTGGTTACTTAATGTAAACAGTAACTCCCATAATTTTTCTAGAAAAAGTATGTATATGCTCACTATCAAAATTTAGAGAATTGTTATAAATATTAATCGAAAAATATATGATTGATTTTATTATTATATTTAATACATTAATATATAGGGTAGACTGATCATTGTTGACGCAACATTCGTGTGAAGAAAGAGTGGACTAAACTGAGTTAAAAAAATATATCACTTTACAATTTTCGTAATAGATAATGAATTATTAAGCCTAAATATCGCCGTGTCCGTTCAGCTCTCCGTCGAATGCAAGTATGCGACAAATGTTATGACAGTCCAGCGATCGTTGCTAGGCGCGTAGGAAATTTCTACAAACGGTATTTTAATAAAAAGTTAAAGAATATCATAACTCAGCAAGATTCATAGAATTCACCACGCACACGTTTCTGTGTGATATGATGACGTCTATCTGCAAACATTGCAAAATGTTTATAATTGTAGTTGTAGTCTATAGACGTTAACGAGCTTGTGGTGAGATACAAAGAGAATTTTCAATCGCAACAAAAATGTGATGATAATAAACAAAATGCGTGCAACTTCTAAACGATACCATTCTGAACATATGTTTATATGAACTTTTTCTTATTTTTAATCATGAATCTGCCCTTAAAGTGCGTCCCACATATTTCGTAATATTTTGTACATCAGAGAGAGGAATGTTTGCAAATATTACATTTAAAAATCTTTCTGCAAAGACGAATATTGATTTGTGCGAATATACAAGAAATTTAACTTACCTCGTGAATTAAAATATTTTAAATATTGTAATACATTTCCAGTAATTGGATAAACTGTTGGCCCTGGTATAAGATTGATAAGTCGCCCTTTTCTTCCATAATGCACATAATAATTATATATGAATAGAATAAGAATAAGTGATAATAGTATAGTAATGATCATCATCTGTAAACAGAATAATTAGTTTAATTAAGTTTAGTTTCTTTTTAGCTCACTTTCTTTAGCTCTTAAATTACGTTATTCATTACATTTGTATTGTTTACTTTAAAAAAAATTGCATTACGTTCTTTATATTCAATATGTTTGGTAAATAAAAAATACGTTAAAATACTTTATTTATACTTTGTCACTAAAAGTTTTGAAGAAATGCAATGTATTTTTTATTTTAATAAAAATGTACATAATAAATATTTAAATTCAGTAAAAAATTTTTAAATTTCTAATTAAAATTTATCTAATTAAAAATTAATCCTATTTTAAAAATATTATATTATTATGAATACTTTTTCCTTACTAAAAGGAATGCTACAATAAGCCGAAGACCTTATATTTAACATTTGCGATTGACTAATGCGAGCAAACGAAATCTGTTTTGAGAGAAGGCGCGTTAAGATGGCACACTAAATATAATTCATACATAAGCAATTATAAAATTTTTAATAAAGTTTTTATTCATTAGATTTATAATTTTATTGTATAATATAATTTTTTTAAAGTCATATTTAGTATCTACTGGAATATTCGTGGTACTTAATATTTAACGTTCATAGATATTTTAATTTCTGATTAAGTCCAGAAGTATTTGATTCTGATAAATCTTTGACTTGACATCCGAAATCGTCATTTATATTCGTATGTATTATTTAATACTGCTCCATATAACATCAGTAAGCTGTATTTTTTATATCTTGATATGAACACTCTGTTACAGTATATGATATTATATCAACACAGATTAACGATTATGTGCGTCTTCAATTCTCGCGTCATCACTGTAAAATTGTTTATTGGAGGCTGAAATTGAAGTGCGATCAAACGAACAAAGAAAGAAAACGTATTAAAAAAGATGAACGAAAGTCTTCAGCTTTCCTAATTGTACATACATGTCGGAATCCAAACAGTTACTTGTAGCAAACTCGCGGGCGAGCAACCCAATGAGAAATGATTGGTCGAATTGATATCGATCCGATGTCTTTTGCATCGAAAATGCATCACGTCGACGTCGATTCGATATCTTTTCGATCATCATTTCTCACTGGGAAATGACAATTGCATACCGGCCTCTTGCATACCTTTTCTTTTGGACAGATTAAATCTGTAATAGTGGTGCAAGTTTCCGATCTCTAGTACGACGGTGCTGTTGAAATTAGAGCATGCACACAAGCGGTAACTGCGTTCATGTGCGCATATTGCATAGATTCGTAGCGTTTTCGATTTGCTGACTCGACGTGACTTCGAGTCAGAGTCGAGTCAGATCATAAGTTCGATTTAAAATCGTCTGTTACGTATCATAGCAGAGTATTAAAAAACATTTTCTAACCATCAATATAAAGCTATATATCAATGATCTTCTAACTTTCAATGCTTCTCGTTATTAAAAAAGTGTTGTTCTCAACAACTGTTAGTAAATGCAATCAATTTAATTTTTAAAGCGGTAAGGGATAATGGATTTGGTAATAAGAAATTTGTATTAAATTAGTAATATAATTATTGTCAATTATGTAAAAACAAACATATTTAAAATGTTAATATACCATGACGTAAATTATTTTTTGATATATTTTTTTACGATTAAAACTTATACGACGGTATATTAACATATTAAACATGTTTTGTTTTTACAAAATTTTATATAATTATTGATAATAATTATATTACTAATATAGTACAAATTGCTTATCTAATCCACTTATTATTCCGCTATAATAGTTCCGTTATATTCTGTGTTTGCTCGGATGTTACAAAAAGAACAACTTTTCTTTCAAAATTTGTAATTCAGAAACAAATTATCATGGAAAACTTTTCCAAAAAGGAAATTAAGATGGAACTCTAAATCTTAAAAATTTTTTTCTCTTGGATATTAACAATCGGATTTAAATATCGTGGCAGTGCGTGTATATACACAGTGTATGCATATGTTCTTTAGCAACATTTCCTCAAAACGATATGACTCTGTTTAAAAAAATCGTAGAAATATGTTCAAAATACGAATTTGTTAAAAAATAAATGAGCTTAAAAACTCATGTATTTTTGTATCAGAGAGCTGACTCCTCTGAGCGGCACAACAATTTAAATATAAAAATTTTTCGCATTTTTCAGACATTATTTTCAACTTCCACTATTTTGTAAAACGTTTGTTGTTTTTCAATTTTTTGTTTTTTTATTGTTAAAAGAAAAATTTAAACTTTAATTTGAGCTTTGTTTTATCTCAATACAAGAGGTCTGTTCTTTTTAGTTGAACTGGCTGCACTAGTTCAGAAGTTATCTTTCTCTTTCTGACATGGAGGAAAAAGGATACCTTCTGAACTAGTGAAGCTAAAAAGCTAAAAAGAACAAACCTAAAGATTTTTGGCAGAGTTATCGATATTGAAAGATTCAATTATTATTTATTCAAAGGTTCAAAAATTAGAATAGAATTAGATGACCCGTTTTTCTTACTAATGAATGTATATAATATATATATAATAAAGATTATATGTATGTGTGTATATATATATATATATATATATATATATATATACAGGGTGTCCCAGAATTGTGGAACACATTTTCTTGAGCAGATAGGGCAGACGAAACTGAGTCGAAAAGTCCTTTACCATTTTGCAATTTTCCCAATAGTTAACGAAATATTTATGATTAAAAATCACCGTACTAGCCCAGCCCTCCGCCGAATATAAGCTCGCGGCGAGATACGACCGCCCAGCGTCATTGTTTCCAAGGAGGAGTTGTTTTCTACAATGGCAAAAACCAGGGGGACAGGGGGACGCAACTCAAAACCGCCGCTCGTAGGCATTGCCGCGTGTAGTAAACAATTCCTCGAGTGCCTAGCAACGCTGGGCGGTCGTCTCGCGCCGCGCGCTTATATTCGGTGGAGGGCCGGGCTAATACGGTGATTTTTAATCATTAATATCTTGTTAACTATTGCGAAAATTGCAAAATGGTAAAGGACTTTTCGATTCAGTTTCGTCCGCTCTACCTGCTCACGAAAATTTGTTCCACAATTCTGGGACACCCTGTATATATATATATATATATACAGGGTGTCCGATAATTATTGACACAACGCTTATGTGCAGGTAGAGTGGACTAAACTAAGTCGAAAAATCCTTTACCATTTTGCAATTTTCGCAATAGTTAACGAGATATCAATTATTGAAAATCACCGATTTAGCCCAGCTTACCGCCGAATGCAAGCGCGCGGCGGGAAGCATTCGAGCCGCTCGAGCTAAGCACGGCCCAGCGGAACAAGTATTGGCTGGCGGTGCGTGGCTAAGGAGAAGGACAACGCGCCGTTGTTTGTAGTTACATCATCGCTCCTTCTCCTTGGCCACGTATCGCCAGTCAGTACTTGTTCCGCTGGGCCGTGCTTAGCTCGAGCGGCTCAAATGCTTCTCGCCGTGCGTTTGCATTCGGCGGTAAGCTGGGCTAAATCGGTGATTTTCAATAATTGATATCTCGTTAACTATTGCGAAAATTGCAAAATGGTAGAGGACTTTTCGACTCAGTTTAGTCCATTCTACCTGCACACGACCGTTGTGTCAATAATTATCGGACACCCTGTATATATATACAGGATGTCCCAGAATTGTAGAACAAATTTTCGTGAGCAGGTAGAGCGGACAAAACTGAATCGAAAAGTCCTTTACCATTTTGCAATTTTCGAAATAGTTAACAAGATATTAATGATTAAAAATCACCATATTAGCCCGGCCCTTCGCCGATTATAAGCGCGCGGTGCGAGACGACCGCCCAGCGTTGCTAGGCACTCGAGGAATTGTTTACTATACGCAGCACGCGGCGGTTTTGAGTTGCGATTGTCCCCCTGTTTTTTGCCATTTGTAGAAAACAACTCCTCCTTGGAAACAATGACGCTGGGCGGTTGTATCTCGCCGCGCGCTTATATTCGGCGGAGGGCCGGGCTAATACAGCGATTTTCAATAAATAATATCTCGTTACCTTTTGCGAAAATTGCAAAATGGTAGAGGACTTTTCGACTTAGTTTCGTCCGCTCTACCTGCTCACGAAAATTTGTTCCACAATTCTGGGACACCCTGTATATATATACACATACATATAATTTTTATTTAGTTTAATCAATAAAAATAAAATTAATAAATTAAAGATTATTAAAAATATTTAGAATTTATAAAAAATTATTTTTCATAAAAATATGTGTTTTATCACGATTTGTAAAAATATTCATAATATAATTCTATCCCGGCAAACACCGTTATATAACAATTATATTGTTGAAATTGTAACTAACATGTATGTTACGTGTAACATTGTATTTGCTGGGATAGGCAAAATTTATAATTTCGTATTTAACCCTCCGTCTGCAACTTTTAATTTAACATCCTCCGTCTGCAATCATGGATCTTTTATGTCCAAAGCAGTTTTTCTCTGTTTTATAATAAATAAAAATCTAAAAAAATTCTAATATGCTTGTGAAAGTTTTAACAAGAAATTCTTACCATTGCAGAAATTGTATTATATTTTACTTATTTTTTACAAATTTAAATCAAAGTAAAAAAATTGAAAAAAACGTAATTTTAATTAAAAGTTCTTAACTTTTATAGTTTTTTAATTAAAAAAAATTCTCTTAGATTATAATATTTCTGGATATGTACTTCGAGAAAAAAAATAATATAAGAGTATTGACTTCAAAAAATAGAATTATTTAAACACATGAAAATAAAGATTTTTATAAGAAAGTCGAGTTTTAAGCAAAAAAAGTAAAATAATTTTTAGATCAGATTTAATTATTATTTTAGTACATTTTATCCGTCAAGTGGCTCGAACGCTTCTCTCCGCGCACTCTTATTCGTACAACTTTAACAAGTAATAACTCGTAAATAAGTCAAAATAATCATTTCTTCTTTGAACCTTGATAACTCGGTCAAAAGAAGATCGCACAGCGGTCAGCAGTCACTCAAATTAAAGGGGAAGAGTTAGGCTTTCATTTGATGTATATCACATGCTCGAAAAAAAATGATCCAAGTCCGTGCACACTTCCAAGCTTGACTAATTTTAAAATCTCAAACATGCCATTTAATTTAAGGAGTTCCTGTTGCATCAATGTCCCTAATAAAAAAATATATATACCTCATTTTAAAGCTGAGATTTTAACTTTTAATTTAAAAAAAAAATTGCAATTTGGATGCAATTTGGATGATTTTTCGCAAAGTTATGTCACTTTAAAAATTGCCTAAAAATTTGATCTAAATTTTTGTCCTGTTTTTTTTTGCGCCAGTGCATATTATTAACCCTTAAACTTCGCACTATCTGTATGAAACATACACTATACACTACTTGAACTCAATCACTTTGAACGGTTATTAAAAGAACTATTTATTTTTTTGAGTTAAAAAGAATTAAGTATGTTTTTCAAATATTTAGAAATAAGGTACAATTGTTCGGAATAAGAAAAAAAATTTTTTATGTTGTTAAAAAATATTTACATTGAATATAAAAAATATTTATGTTTATATTGAAATATAAAAAAGACAAAAAAAATTACTGTTTTCACTTAAAATTTAATAACTTTTTCAATTTTTAATTTTTTTAAGTAAAATTTTATTCTGATACTCTCGAAATAATATACTTAAAGATGAAAATAATTGCAATAGTGTACATTCCAAGAAAGGTATTTATTTGAATGATTGAATGTGTGACTTATATAAAATTTGACAGTACACTATTAAGTTTATATCGTAATAAGAGTGATTTATTTTTTGTTATTTTGTTTTTAATTCTTCTTTAACGAGTATACAATAAAAAAAGTACAAAAATACATTATTATGATATATTTATTCTTGTCCTGCGCAGTCAACACACAAAAAAACCTTGCATATCGTTCGCTCGCAGCTTGGACAGACTTATTTCGTTTTCTTATCGCTTCCTTGTTTGCAGATCATACAGCGTTTTCTTTTATCTAAATAAAACGCCTCTCCGTCGAATCTCGACGAATTATATGCCATCTAAAAATGTCGTACCTACTAATATAATTTATAAGAAAAATCTAATGCCACTCCAATTATTAGTTACACTTTCTTCAATAAAATGAAACCAAAAAAGACGAAAAAAAATTCTTCAAAAAATTTTTCTCCGAATAATCACAAACTACACACTGGATCAGATTGACCTCTCAAATCTGAGACGTCCATTTTGAACAACTACCAGAAGCACACTGATGTCTTGAGACAAGGAGTGTACAAAGGACTCGCAAAAAGGAAGATCTAAGCTACCAAAAATGGCGCGATAAGTCCTGATTTCAAGTTTTAAATAAGAGATATTTCGGAGCAAACTTTTGTTGGGGTCATTTTGACCCCACTTGTAGTTTAAGGGTTAAATATTATGGCGCAGTTTTTATAATGATACATATAATTAATTAATAAGAAAATCTTTATTTATTTATGAAATTAGCATCAAAGAATGCCGTAAAATACAAAAAAAAGAAATTTTTAATTTGTGGGGAATACTTACGTGGTCTGCAATCCTGGGTCATTGAAGACCCAATGCTATTTTAAATTGTTCTAATCGCGGAACAAACAATTAACTTTGACTCCTTTAAGCGTATATAATCTCAATACTGACAAGTTTTTTTTAGGAGAAGATACCGGAGTACGTGATCTATTAGTAACTTTAAAATTTATAACTAAAAAATCATCTGTCATAAATGGCTCGTTTATGTTGCTGACGGAGAGTTAAATATATTTATAATATTATATTTAACAACATAATTATATTACTTTTTAGATTGTCTGATTATAATATAAATGGTTATAATTAAAGCACTGGATAGATGTTGCTTTGCACACAGTTTATATTACACTGCAACTCATATAAACTTTGAATCATTATATGGTTTATATCTAACTAGAAAACAGACATGATTATAAGAAATAAAAAAAACTGGATCTTATATAAGATCCAGTTTTTTTTATTTCTTATAATCATGTCTGTTTCCTAGTTAGATATAAACTATATAATGGTTCAAATTATGTAATAAAGAAACTTTATTACATAAAACCTGTTTTGAAAAACTCATTAGAATTTCTATTAGCACTTCTTGTTATATCTTTGTAATGAATTTTTTATCAATATTATCAAGAGGCACGGCTTGCCTCAAGTATACGTGTCTACAACATCGGCAGCTAGAGAATAATGTTCAAAAGACGAAATTAGTTCAAAAGATGAAGTTACATTTATCGCTTACATATAGTTATATAACTTATAAGTATAAATCAAAGGTGTGAAAACATTTGTATTAGAATAAAGAACAACATCAAATCATTGAAGCTAACAATGAGATCAAAAGCCTAACAAAGGAGATTTTTTATGCAACTGGTTTTATTCATGTATGCACGCGTAGTACAGATGCAGAACGGTAAGCATAGCAATAATTGTGTACAACTATATTTGCGGCATCTCCGAGAAGATGGTATTAGTGTATAAAACATAAAAAGTTGTATAAAACCAGTTGCATGAAAAAATCTCCTTTGTTAGGCTTTTGATCTTAGCTTCAATGATTTGGTGAAGTTCTTTATTCTAATACAAGTGTTTTCATACCTTTGATTTATATTTATAAGTTATATAACTATATGTAAGCGATAAATATAACTTGTATGTTAGAGATCGACGCTGGATACGATACTCTCGCAGGCCTTGCAGGCCTTCCGCGCTTGCAAACCGGCTATATTTCTCCGGTGGCGGCGCAGTCAGGACACTGAATCCTTTAATTTAGGCCGAATTTCTACGGCAGTATTTCTACTTTAGCAACTGTCTTTTCACCGTATTTAACGAAAACTTTTATCTGACGCACGCGTTTACTTCGACGGTTGTATGATTCCTGCCGGCTACGCTTCATGTAACGCTAGACGAATGCACGAATTAACTCGAATGGGCCCGAGCGGACCCGTAGACGCAACGGCGTACAAGCACATGCTCCCATATGGGGCGCTATCACAGCGGAGTCGGATTAATACATGGATTATAATTTCTAACATTGTATACAAGCGAATGTTTCTATGAAGTGACAGCTCTAAGTGCAAAAAGTGCAATTTTAAGTATAAGTGTTTAATTTATTTATTATTTTTCGTCTTTAATTCTTTGTATCGCAGTTTATTTATGTCCCTACTTAAATCCTGTAAAAGGATATTCAAATCTATAAAGCCAATTCAGAAATTTGTTATGGAACCTGTAACATCGGTATCCAACTTATCGGTATCCCCTTAATTTTCTTATATTATTTTATAGGCAACTCAGATTTATACTATAATCAAATATAACAAGATTATATGTAAGATATTTCTTGATATTAAATTTTTTACATAAAATAATTTTTTTTTAAATTTAAATATTATTAGGGGAGATCGGGATTGAAAGTAACATTTTTTAGTTTTTTTAAATAAAAAAGTTTGTATTCTTCTTAGAGATTTAACTCGTTAACGTCCAAATGGATGATATTTTGAAGACTTTTTCACTCAAAGAATTCATCATGTTCTAGTACTTCAAAAAATTCAGCCAAAAGTTTTTCTTACGCAAAATTTTGTGCTCTTTCAGAATCTGTCATCATTTTTTTCGAAAAATCAATTCCAAAATTGTTATAAACGATTTTTTCGAAAAAAAACGAAAATTTCCACTGATAGATTCTTTTCAATCAACGATATCACATTGAAACTGCTTGAGGTGAACCTTGGGGAGTAAATTTCTTGCATCCATGGACCCCAAACTTCAAGATCAGTGACTGAGTTTTTCCTCATATTTTCAAACAGAATTTTTTGCGAAAAAAACATTGCAAAAATTATTCTTTTAATTATATTTCTGTTTTTTCATTATTACTATTATTTTTAGATTTTGCAAAAGACAACAAATAAAAAAATTGTTTAAATAATTTTTTATTAACAAAAAAACAAACAAAAGAAAAACCATATGAGCCTTATTTTTACCTTATGCTATGAATCCAATAGTTAGTTTGACGTTATCTCGGCTGTGCTGGATTTAATGGATTAATATGCCTTACTATTATTTTCTATTACTCATAATTACTATTATTTTTTTATATTAAATAGAAATTTTACAAAGGAAGGAGCTTGTTAAAAAAACAGTAAGTTAAGTCCATATATATAGTCCATATACATATATTCTTTATCAAATACTTCTATGCTTTCAATATGTTATTCACAGGAACTACATATATGATTTAATATAGAGTATATTTAAGTAACTTTTTAAGTAGAAATAAACTGTTTTTTATTTAGAATTTATCATTTCTATTATACATCGAAAAGTCGACAATTTCAAGCTGTGTTCGACATAAACACTCCGTTAATAGAATATTAAGAACATTGACGTTGTTTCGACATTGAATCGACATTCTGATTGGAGTAATAAGCAATATAACAATTAATGATGTAACAATTAATATCAAAATGGTACAACAAAGAAAAATAGGAAAAATCCGCTCATATTAGTGATATTCTATGAAAAAAAGTAAACAATATTAAAATAATTGCGTATTATACAAGAATATACTACTTTGCTTTCTCATGGGGAGATACATGGATATCCAATAAAAAAATATTCTTGTTACTTCTACTCACTGACGCTTTTTCGATACATTATTAATAATGGCATATTAATCCATTAAATCCAGCACAGCCGAGATAACGTCAAACTAACTATTGGATTCATAGCATAAGGTAAAAATAAGGCTCATATGGTTTTTCTTTTGTTTGTTTTTTTGTTAATAAAAAATTATTTAAACAATTTTTTTATTTGTTGTCTTTTGCAAAATCTAAAAATGTTATTTGATTCTATGGGAAAAATCATGAAGATTTTGTCTAAAATATTTTTTTGTAGGAGCTTTAGTTTCGTCAGGACAAAATTAAAGAAAAAGGTTTTTCGCCCTTTTCCGACATTTTCGCAAACACCCTTACTGGTTCGAATTATGAATAGAAAAGTGTTTTTTAAAGTTAATTTAAAATAATCCAATTTTATAAAGTCGCACAAATTTTCAAAAAAACTTAGAATAAGTTCTCTGTTTCACGGCTGCTGATCGTCATGTAACGAAAATTATTGAAACTATCTGACATATTTTCTTCCAATGTAGCTTTCATTCCAATATTTCTTGGACATTTTCACGCAATTGTTTTACATGCTGATGCCGGACGACACGTAATCTCTTTTTTGGAATCTGTCATATCCGTTTATTATTCTCATTCGTGTTGTTCATATTTATCAAATGAATTCCGCAGTACGTTGAAGTAAACGGAATTTTATTCCATCAATGTCGACAATCAAGTTCTTCATTTGCCTTTGTTGTATGAATTTCGTTTTTCGCTCGTGAACATTGACAGGATTCAAATGGGCATCTTCTTCGTACTTCAGCATAGGAGACAATTCAGTCGTGTTCTCGAAATCTGACGCAGATGATAGGAACTAGTATGAGAGTGATCTTGATGCTGTTTATAATTAAATATCTCAGACTCACCCGTCATGTAGCCACAGAAGAAGGAGATTATTTATTAAATAAAATAAGCAATATAACATTTAGCACTCATCTCTATTACGTAAATAGCATTTTCTCTCTTGTAATATGGATCTTTCAATTTCGCGAGTTGGTAATGCGGGGTCATCGTTGGCGCGAATTCCTACCGCGCATTGATAGGCAATTGTTTTGTCTCCTGTTTCCGCGTGTTATTGTCCGCTGTTTCTCAACGGTTTTCATCAGCGAAACGGGCGTGTTAATAGCCTCGTGTGCTAGAGAGTTTTAGATCCATATTATAAAAGCGAGAAGTATTATTTTCGTATTTGTGAAAGTGCAATGTGTAACAGTGCAATGTGTAGTAATGCTATATGTGTGATAATATTACTTTTATATTATGTATTTGTGGAAGTGCAATGTGTAATAGTTTTATTTGTGTGATAATGTTATAATTATTATTACATTATAGTGCTATATGTAATAATGTTATATGTGATAGTGCTAAGTGTACCGATAGTGATTTTTAATATAAATTATAATTAAATATTTATGAATCTTTTTTTTATTAATTTTTTAAATGTGATAATAAGGATATAAAAAATGGAAGAACAGAGATATGAGCAACAATACGATAGAGAATGGGAGGAATACTTTTTTGTAAGTATTAATAATAAAATCATCTGTCTTCTGTGCGGTTACCAACCCTCTATCGTTAAAAAATTTGTTCTTGTTAGACATTATAAAAATAAACACTATAATGAGTATTCGAAATATGTGGACCAGGAGAAATTTAATTTAATTGAAGGACTAAAATTAATTTATCAAGAAGGTTGTTCGAATTCTCATATCGATAATGCTACACCTTCAAAGAAAGCTCTAACTGCATCATATGCAATTTCCAATCTCATCGCGAAAAATTCCAAACCGTTTTACTGAAGGAAAATTTATAAAGGAATGTCTCATCGCTGCAGTAGAGTCGTTTGGAAATTCATTGACTCTTGAACAAGCTGCTAGCATTCCTTTGAGTGACAAAACAGTCAAATCCCGTATAGATGATATTTCTTCTTTTTTAGAAATAAAATTGAAATTATTATTAAAATCTTGCTCTTTCTTCTCATTATGTCTCGATGAAAGCACCGATAATCGGCATGTGAGTCAATTGAGTATTTTTGCTCGGATAGTGCAACACGATTTTTCATATGTCGAGGAGCTTTTAGATTTTGTCCCCTTACATAATAGAACAACGGGTATTGACATTTTCAAAGCTGTTAATCAAACACTAGAAAAATTTGACATCGACTTTTCAAAATGTGCCAGTATTGTAACCGATGGTGCAAAATCAATGATAGGGTCCAAAAATGGATTGTTTGGTCAAATAAAGCAACGAGGTTTAAAGTTTCCTGTTATCCATTGCATTATTCATCAAGAAGCGTTATGTGGGAAAGTTGTAAAATTATCCATCGCAATGAAAACCGTCACAAAAATTATTAATATAATTAAAGGCGGTCAAAAATTTCTTTCTCATAGACAGTTTCAACACTTTCTCGAAGAGCATAACGCAACTTAGACGCAACAGATGTGCCTCTGTATTCTGAAGTTCGATGGCTCAGTGCAGGAAAATGTTTAGAAAAGTTCTTTGCAATAAGAAAAGAGATCTACCTTTTCTTGCAAGAAAAGTTTTCTGAAAAATGTGACGAATTTAAATCTTTTTTCGAAGATTTAGATATGCTTTGTGAGCTTGCCCTTATAACGGATCTTACAAGCCATTTAAACATCTTAAATTTGAAGCTGCAAAAGACCAATCAAGTCATATCGCATTTAATTAGTCACATCGATTCATTTCGTAGAAAGCTGCAGTTATTAAAAAATCATTTGGAAAGTAATATTCTTCACTTTTTTCCTTCTTGCCAGATTCTCTTTGAAGAACACGGCACAAATTGTGATTTTAAAAATCATATTAATATAATTGATTGTCTAATAAATCAGTTTAATACGCGTTTCATTGATTTCGAATCGCTAAAAAATGATTTAATACTTTTTGAGAATCCTCTTACAGTGCAAATTGAGACACAAAGCGTAGAATTTCAGGAAGAACTTTGCGATTTGCAATGTGATCTTTCTTTGAAAGCACGATTAGAAAAGGGAGTCGATTTTTTCGAAGACGTGGATAACGCGATACATCTAATATTTTAAAAAAATCGACTAAAATATTAGATGTATCGCGTTATCCACGTCTTCGAAACTTTGCTCTTCGAATTTTCTCTATGTTTGGATCCACATATTTATGCGAATGCTCTTTCTCAAAAATGAAATTTATCAAAACGGAAAAACGTTCTTGTTTAAGCGACGCATCATTATCCTCGCTGATGCGAACTACTTCTTCTAACATGTCTGTGGATATATCATCCTTAGTAGAATCGTGTAAACGACCCAGAAAATCAAATAATAATTTGTAAACTGCAAAATTTTTGTTATAAATTAGTTTCTTCTGTTCTCAGTTTCTCTTTCGTTTTTAAATAAATATTCTGTGATGAAATTTTCCTGCCAAGTCATTTTATTTTAACGTCTTTATTATCTTCTAATAATTTATTGGAATAAACCTACTGGGGAAACTTAAAAAAAAAATACATTAACAATAGTATATCTCGTGTGATGTGAAAAACTATAGACAAAATTATAATTATTACATATTACTGTTATATATTATATAATATATAAAATATAACATATATCATAATTAACGTTGTTAATAATTGCAAATTTAGAATTTAATTATATATAAAAAGAATTATTTAACAGGGAAAATTATTATGACAATTTGGAGTGAAAAGCGACACATTTAATACATACAGACGCTCCTGAGGCAGAGCGTTACACGCGCGATCGGCGGCTCGGCCGTCGAGTCTCGGGTGGTAGTGGGGGGACAGTAGGCGTCGCTGCAGGAATCGGCTTGAAATGTGCAAATAATTCCGAGCACTGATATATATATATATATATATATATATATATATATATGTATATATATATATATATATCAGTGCTCGGAATTATCGGAATCGATATATAGATTTTTATACGAGACCAATATCTATTGCAAATATATATATATATATATATATATATATATATATATATATATATATATATATATATATATACAGGGTGTCCCAGAATTGTGGAACAAATTTTCGTGAGCAGGTAGAGCGGACGAAACTGAATCGAAAAGTCTTTTACCATTTTGCAATTTTCGCAATAGTTAACAAGATATTAATGATTAAAAATCACCGTATTAGCCCGGCCCTCCGCCGAATATAAGCGCGCGGCGCGAGACGACCGCCCAGCGTTGCTAGGCACTCGAGGAATTGTTTACTACACGCGGCAATGCCTACGAGCGGCGGTTTTGAGCTGCGTCCCCCTGTCCTCCTGTTTTTTGCCATTTGTAGAAAACAACTCCTCCTTGGAAACAATAACACTGGGCGGTCGTATCTCGCCGCGAACTTATATTCGGCGGAGGGCCGGGCTAGTACGGTGATTTTTAATCATAAATATTTCGTTAACTATTGGGAAAATTGCAAAATGGTAGAGGACTTTTCGACTCAGTTTCGTCCGCTCTATCTGCTCAAGAAAATGTGTTCCACAATTCTGGGACACCCTGTATATATATATACAGGGTGTCCCAGAATTGTGGAACAAATTTTCGTGAGCAGGTAGAGCGGACGAAACTGAATCGAAAAGTCCTTTACAATTTTGCAATTTTCGCAATAGTTAACAAGATATTAATGATTAAAAATCACCGTATTAGCCCGGCCCTCCGCCGAATATAAGCGCGCGGCGCGAGACGACCGCCCAGCGTTGCTAGGTACTCGAGGAATTGTTTACTACACGCGGCAATGCCTACGAGCGGCGGTTTTGAGCTGCGTCCCCCTGTCCTCCTGTTTTTTGCCATTTGTAGAAAACAACTCCTCCTTGGAAACAATAACGCTGGGCCGTATCTCGCCGCGAGCTTATATTCGGCGGAGGGCCGGGCTAGTACGGTGATTTTTAATCATAAATATTTCGTTAACTATTGGGAAAATTGCAAAATGGTAAAGGACTTTTCGATTCAGTTTCGTCCGCTCTACCTGCTCACGAAAATTTGTTCCACAATTCTGGGACACCCTGTATATATATATATATATATATGTATATATATATATATATACTTGCAATAGATATTGGTCTCGTATAAAAATCTATATATCGGATTAACTAATTTATTACATGTGTGTGTGCGTGCGTGCGTGTGTAGTGTTGGAGACAGGAATGTGGGAATGGATTTAAGAGGAAATAAAGAATACTTGTCTAACGCTGTCTAAAGCGGCTCTCCGCTCGGCAGGCGGTTCGCCAAAGAGCTCTTCGTCCTCTGGCAGAGGCTCAGCCCCGGCAGGACGTTCTTCATTGTCCTCAGGAGTGTCGGAAAACTCCACTTCAGAGTCCACTGATTCGGGCTCGGAGTCAGTCTCTGGCTCTTCGAAGGGGAGACTTGGGGACCGTACAGGTGCCCCGTCGTCGTGCGGGAGTGGAGGAGGAGATGGAGTTGTTGGTGGCGGAGTGTGTTACATAGCAGAGAATATGTTATAGGGGAGTGGATCAGGGAGAAATCGCAAGTCGAAGAGTCTCCAAAACTCCCGGTCATTCAAGTGGATGAATTCATCCAATTCGTCAAGGATTTCATTTAATTCTCGGTCTGGATCATTGTCTTGCGGACCGGGTGGTATGCCACTTGGAATGCCACTAAAATAGTGCATTTCTGAATGCAACTCTGCGATCCACCAACGAATTTAGCATGCAGGGAGGAATATATTTTTAAATGAGTTAACTCACTTTTGCTGGTAGTGCCTCTGAGTGGTTGTCCTTTTGAGGTAGCTCTGGCGTTTCTGTCTCTCTCTCTCTCTCTCTCTCTCTCTCTCTCTCTCTCTCTCTCTCTCTCTCTCTCTCTCTCTCTCTCTCTCTCTCTCTCTCTCTCTCTCTCTCTCTGGTTCGAAGATGTGTAGGAAGAAGTGTATGGATGTGGTTTTAACTGCTGGATCGAACTATAGACTGCTAATTGCCAAAACTATTAACTGAACTATGAACTGTGGAGTATCCGCGGTTTCGATGAACCGCGCTTTTTATAATAGGTGTTTGGGAGAAGTAACCTTCCCCAAATCTCCAAGTGGTCATCTTTGATTGGCAAATTAATATTAACATTTAATTATTGCGATCTCTTAATAAGGGCACGTTACCGTTTTCTCGGTCCCCTATTGGATCATAAGTTCACCTTGGGTCAGAGGTTGCATACGGCTCGCAACCATCTCTTAGAATTATTAGAGTCGAATTGTTTTGACATACGGTGACATATTTATTGCAGTGTTTATGTTTGAAAGTAATAACTCGTGCCTTGGTTCGTAAAATTGGCGACGTGAGTTTATAGAAGTGAGTTTTAGATGACCTAATCAGTATTAAATAAAGAAAAGGAATATTCGAGACCGCCGATTATTTTACTGGCTACGTCTAGTCTCCGTGTTAATTTCTATATAATTTTATTATTAGATTGTTCTTCGCGAATGGAAGAAATCGTGGAATCTCCGGACGTAACACATTTTTAGTTAACTTTCTACATGGGGAGTTCTAAGATCCTTGAGTAATGATTTGTCATCTAAATATGTAAATTCAGTCTTGGAATCATCTTGTAGATTTGATATGGCCGACAAGAATGATAAATTTCAATTTATTTTTGTCAATTGTTTTCAACCGTTTTTTGTAAGGAATCAAATGACAAATCTATTATAGGGAGCAGTAACAATGTATTTCGATTTGCATTCGTACAAACTTTGTATGTACAGTAAGTTTTAGAGGACAATCGTGCGGTCATGTTTAACCCTTTGTAAGTCATGTTATCAAAAATAAAGAAAACATTGAAATTTGGTTAGGTTTTAATAAATAAGAAAACACGGAATTCATGAAAAAATTATAATTTTGATGTAAAGAAAATCATGTAACAGCAAAAGGAGTGTAACATTATTGTAACATTGAGTTACATATTTCGTACAATTATTAGGTAGTATGGAAAAGTTTAAAACAGTTATTTTGCTTGTTATAACAGAGGGCTACACCACATTTTTCACATAAGTTTTGTGAAACACCTTTGCATTCACGGTATTTGCATCGTATCCTTTTTTCAGCCCAAATGGGCCAGCGTCCAACTTGGTCTTGGCATACTGCCATTAGCGGAATACACTGAACAGATCCTTTATGTTTTTTGGCTTGAATTTTTTGTTCAGTTAACCTTTTGTTCTTTACGTTTGATTTTACACTAAGCTTGCACAATGTGGTGCCAATCTCCAGACGAAAATTAGCTGACGATAATTGCTTGTCTTCTACACTCTTAGTTTGACTAACTTTTTTGTATAAGAGCCAGGCATTGACCACGGTGAGATCTAAATAATGATAAAACATACGGATTTGCCAACGTTTGCTTCGCAGCTGTATTTTGTACCTGCCCATTATGCTATCAATTAGGTCGACGCTTCCCATATGACTTATACTCGCCAACAATATTAGGTCTGTAGACACATATGTTTTATTAATTTTGTTGTATCTCCTGACTTGTGCCTTAGGAATTTCACCGACGAAGGTTGAAGCCAGATTGACTATTTTGTTATATTTCCATGTTACAGTTGGTATCAATATTTTCGACGTCAGCCACATATTCTACCGAGTATCCTCTTTCTTTTTTAGACATTTCCTTTTCAGTTAGCATTTTACAGTCGGGGATTCTATTTCGCCTTACTGTTCCAAGACTGAGTATTCCTTCTTTGGCCATATACTGGAGTAATTACATCGAATAAAATACTTGTCGAAATGAAGCCTGTAAATTTGATGTCTTGGTATCAAAGTAACAATGTATTTCGATTTGCATTCGTACAAACTTTATATGTATAGTAAGTTTTAGAGGACACTCGTGCGGTCATGTTTAACCCTTTGTAACTCATGTTATCAAAAATTAAAAAAACATTGAAATTTGGTTAGGTTTTAATAAATAAGAAAAAATGAAATTCATGAAAAAATTATAATTTTGATGTAGAGAAATACCTAGCCAATCTCATAACGACATTGGAAGAAGCACCTAAATCAGGTTCTCCGATTTGTACAATATTTTCTGCTCCACTTTCTGGCTCAAATCTATATGCAAAACTTGAAACACCACTTAAGACATATATTAGGTGCTTGCATGTATTTTGATCAGCGACATCTGTTAGTGAAAGTGCGAAGTATCAATGCAAACAACCTAATCTAACTGTTAAATTCGATGGTTTTGACATTTCTCTATATAAAATAACAGGTTTCCATTTAGTATTATTGAGTTATTCAGTGTATACAGACGCTAATCATGGAACGCTCAAAATTGCATTTTCGACATTCATTACTTTTGTTATTTGATTTGAAGAACTCTGCTGCCGAAGTCCATCAAATACTTTTAGAAACTTATGGTGATGCTGCTTTGTCATATCGCAATTGTCGGTTTTGATTTCAACGATTTAAAAGTGGTGATTTTTATGTCAATGACAAAGAACGGCCTGGAGGACCAAAAAAGTTCGAAGACAATGAATTGCGAGACTTAGTGGACGAAAACCCAGCTCAAACTCTCAAAGAACTTTCAGACAGCTTAGCAGTTGATGAATCAACTGTTTCCAGACGTTTGCATGCAATGGGAAAGATCCAAAAGGAGGGAAAATGGCTACCACACGAATTGACTGAAAATGTCATTTCGAACCGTTTCAATATCGCGGTTTCATTGCTTGCCAGGCAAAAAAAGAAGAGTTTTCTGTAGCGTATTGTGATTGGCGATGAAAAGTGGATCTACTACGACCATCCCAAGCACAAAAAGTCACGGGTTAGTCCAGGAGAGCCATCCACATCGACACCGAAGCGGAATATTCATGGCCATAAAGTCTTGCTGTGCATATGGTGGGATCAGCAAGGTGTAATGTATTACGAGCTGCTAAAACCGAATGAAACTGCAGATGTCTACCGACGTCAATTGAACAAATTGAACGACGTATTGTTGCAAAAGAGACCAGCAATAGCGAGTAACAGACTCAAAGTCATCCTCTTGCATGACAACGCTCGGACACACGTTGCAAGAGTTGTGAAGGATACACTGTTGCAGCTCGAATGGGAAGTTCTGCCGCATCCAGCGTACTCACCAGACATAGCGCCTTCTGATTACCACTTGTTCAGATCGATGCAGCATGGCTTGGCTGGCACACGGTTTCGAAATGCTGATGAAGTGTGAAAATGGATCGATGATTGGATCGCTGCCCAACCAACATCGTTCTTTCGACACGGTATCGCCATGTTGCCAGAAAGATGGGAAAAAGTTGTAGAAAATGATGGAAAATATTTTGATTAATATACAGTACCCTCCAGAAGTTTGGAAACACTTTATAAAAGTGTACAATTCTTTAACCCATTAAGGCCGATGACCAGCACAATCGAAATAGCGACAAACGAACTATTGGATTCGTGGCATAAGGTAAAAATAAGATTCATATTTTTCTTTTGTTTGTTAATAAAAAATTGTTAAAAAAGTTTTTTTCATTTATTGTTTCTTGCAAAATCTAAAAATGTCATTGGATTTTACAGTAAAAATCATAAAGATTTTGTTCGAAACATTTTTTTGCAGAAGTTTTAGTTTAGCCAGAAAAAATTAAAGAAAAATAATACCCTTCATAAGTTTGGAAAGTGTAAGTACTGCCTAATTTTTTCAAATACTCATACAGGCATTATTTCTTGTACTAAAGGTATCCCTATACCGCTTTTCCAGTGACTAGTAACTTTCGGAAGTTGTATAAATGACATAATATATAAACGATTTGTAAATAAATTGTTGGATTTTAATGTCTATTACACGAAAGGTGTTGGATGGATCTTTTTGCACAATGTACAGATTTGTTTGTCGGCAATAAAAGTCATCAGATCTTTTGAAAACAGGTAAAAAAAGAATTGAATTGGAGTGTTTAGGTTTAAAATGTCGGAGGTCAAAGTTTCATCGCCTGTTAAAACGTAGTTGTTCATTTAGAATTAATTTCCTCACATTTGTAGAACATTTATGAGTTTGAAATAAAAATGAATAAATCAGAACAATTTTATCCTTGAACAAACAAATGCAGAATCAAGTCTCATTAGAGATTATTTTGTTTGTATTCACAATTCATTATTTCGAATCTGTAAATGTGGATTTTGAGTTGAATTTTGATCAATTTGGATATTAAATTTAAAATCAGCGACCCTCAAAACCCTAGGATATGCATTTTCAGATTTATTCAATTATAAGAATAATAGTTCGTCTGGGTCACCTAAGTTACCTCCCATGGTATATACCGTAAGTATTTTTCACGCGGTCCTCTAAGGGTTAATAAATTATAAATGCTATTCTGCTATTTTATTTCTACGTTATTGTTAATACTTACGTTACCGTTGATCAATATCGGTTTTAGATCTGGCGATGTGGTTCTGCACGGTATTACTATATTGTCGCCAGCAATTGCATTCAGATGGGTAATAGCATTCTCGTCTACGAAAAAATTCTTATTGGCTGTAACAAATTCATGTAATTATAAAATGCAAGCATAGAGACAAAATACAGACACTAATATTTCCTCTTTAATCTACATAGTAATATAAAATAAACAATTTCAACTTACACTTCACATAAACATATACCCAGGACTCCTCAGAATTATAAGAATTATAAGAATAATTTTCATGAAATGAATTAATTGTAGTAGGAAAATAATCGCTGCAACAATACCAGCCAGTATCATTGAAAATGGTGTTTTCTTTATAGTAATTATATTGCTGTTTCCGGACATTAAAATGAATCGTTTTATCGAATTTCTGTCAAAACAAAATAAAAGGCTTGATATACACATTCTCAAGTATGAACATAAAAAGAAAATATTTTTAAATAAAAAATTTGTATAGAAATATTATAGTTCATACTTCAACATATCATTTTTATAGATAGATAAACATCTATTGGATAACCTTTTTTTTAATGCGTCCCCGAGTTCTACTTCTACGAGGAATATCCATATCTCTCTCCTTAAAATATTTTATTTATTTAAATAAAAATGATATAGAAATTTTATATTGGTAACTATAGAAACAAGATAAACACTTCATAATTATCAGATATAATAAAACTTTATAATATATTAATAAATTGCTTGAAGAATATTTGAGAATGAAAGATATAATTCTGTGTTGAAACGTAACATAGGATATATCCATACTAATGGATAAATATTACTTAGAATTAGATGTTAGTTATTCAAATAATAATTATTCAAAGTCAAAACTTAGCCGAATAAAATGTATAGTGCATACCCGTAAATTCTTAGGAAACATGAATTGAATTGATCTGTCGCTAATGCACGTAATATTTAAAGCTTCTCCTTCATTTATTATTATTTGTCCGCTGTTTGGTAAGAGAATTGGTTTTCGACTTTCCGATACTAAAAAAAAAACAAATTATTAATTACACAGGCCTTCAAATTTTTATTTTTTTCCTGTGGTCTGAAAAAGAAGAGTGGTTTTCTGTTGCTGTTTATTCGCTGAATCCGAATCCGCAAATAAAAATGTTCTATCACGTCAAGTTTTCGAAAAAATGGAGTTGAAGTTCTCAAAAAACGCGTTTTAGGCCATTTTTAAAATTTTTTAGCTAACGAACCCAATGTTCGAGAAATTTTGAAAAGGTCTCAAATTAAACATTGTACTTTAATATCAATATATCAAATCTTTTACCGCCGAATTTGTGGCGTACTTTTTAGAGAAAGCTATACAGCCGTAGTATAGTATAACGATTGACGTGATAGAACTTTTTTTTTGAGGATCCGGATTTAGAACATAAAAAAACCACAGAAAACCGCTCTTCTTTTCCAGACCGCAAATTTATGCAGGTTATGTTATTTCAAATATCGGAATGGTACGGAACTTTTGGTTCAACTTAATTTATTTTACTATTACATAAGCGATGTCAAGGATATTTATATATAGGGAGTCCCAGACCTAACGCACCACCTGCTCATGGCAGATTCTTTAAGTCATTTAGAGACAAAAATTCTAATTCCAAAATGTTGAGGCTACAATAGTTTGTAAATGGGAAGTTTTTAAAAATAACCAATCTGGTTGTTAAAAATTCGTGCGCTCAGGTCTGTTACATAGTGAAGGTATCCCTGGATATTTATATTTAAATATTATCATTTTGCATACACTTTTAAGTTTATCTATTTATTACTTTTCTCATTTAATTCAGTTGCAGTATACGCTGATAATATTAATAACGGCAATAATTATTTTACCAAATATTAATCTTAAAACATATCGGCTGTCAAATCTGTCACATCATAAGTAAATCATAGTATCATAAGTAAATCAAAGTACATCATAAGTAAATAATCAATTTGAATTATAATTCTAGAGTTATTCTTCACTATGTAACAAACCTGAGCGCGCGAATTTTTAACAACCAGATTGGCTATCTTTAAACGCTATCCCATTAAAAAACTTTTGTGGCCTCAACATTTTGGTATTAGGAGTATTAGATATTTCGTCTCTAAATGACTTCAAGAATCTGTCATTAGCAGGTGGTGGTTAGGTATGGGACACCCTGTATAAGGATATTCTACGTATGCACGTGCGTGCGTGCGTACGTTAGTGCATGTAAGGTAGGTATGACTATCAGAAGAAAACCGGGTAATTATAATTTATGGAAGACCAGTTTCAATAACCTTGATGCATAATATACATGTGTTATTATTGCAAATATTGGATACATTGTATATTATCAAGGATATGTCTCTGAGTAATATTAAAAAAGTCTTAATCGTCGCTCGTTGTTTATTAAAAAATTATTAACAAAATAAATTTAATGAATAGAACATATTTTTAACACCACGTACATTGTTTTTGAATTCCATAGTGAAAAATATTTATGCGAGTTTCACACCTAATACATACAGAGTATGCTGAGTCTGTTGGAACTCGAAAAAAATATTATATAGGATACTTAGCAGAGTTTCTGTTTCGTCGGCGAACATCATGAACAAATTGCTGCTTTTTTAAATATTATGGCAGATATGCATCCTATATCTCAAGTATAAATAAATCTTAAAATTATTAATATGTAAACTCCTTGGAACTGTTCCATAGAAAACGCGCATGCTCCGCCCCTCTCTTCTTTACTCTCTCCCCCGTAATGTCCATATTACGTACAGTGTTTGAAATTTATGTGAAAGTTATTTTGTTAATAATTTTTTAATAAACAACGAGCAACAATTAAAATTTTTTGAATATTACTTAGGAACATGTCCTTGATATTATATATCTAGGTCATTGAAATCAGAGAGTTCGTCCATAAACTTAATAATTTCCAAAACCCGATTAAGCTATGCATTGTTACCACACTTTTTATACAATTCGGATATTCAATAAAAAATTGTATTCTCATCTATATTTGTGTTATATTTTTTTAACGTGTTGTCAAAAGTATGTACATTCTTTTAGTAGTGATTCGTGAAAAATTATTCTAAAACTCGAATATTTTTAAATTATAATTCTACTGTTGTCTATTCATTTTTTTTACATCTGTATTTATAATCCTTAAACGCACACATGTATACAATCCTATTTTTAAAATTGAATTTTTAAAACTCTAGATTTTGAAATGGCTTGAAATTCAAAGTTGATGCATTTTCTTGCATTGTTTTACATGTGATTCTTAATATTTTATCATAACTTACCAACCTTCTGAAAATAACGACGGAAACAATTTTTACGAATGTTCAAAATTCTTAATTAGCAAAACCGTCAAAGCATGTGTTACGGTTGTTTAGATGGTGATTACGTCACCAAAATATACATGACATCATGTGAGTGGCACCTTAAATTTTGAATTCAGGAAATTGATCATAAGAATAGACGAGACACGGCACTTTCAATACAATCCAGCAGTAAACGTCAATATGTGAAATGGTTGAAGAGAAACCAAAATTCACAAATTAAAATGTATTTTTAACACTTTACTACTCAATGAGCTGGAATATTCACTCCAATCGCTTTTAATTGCTGCTATCACTGTATGGAATCAGGAAGAAGCTATTTTGAATAAAAAATAATTAGCCTAGAAAATTTAATCTGTTAATATTTTAGTGAATCAGTGCATCTTGTTAATTCTTTGTAGATTAATTAGGACATCAAGCAATTTGAAGATTTTAATCAATAAAAAAATTTCACTAGATCAATTTAGTGAATTTCTAAAGCTGGGATGTATATATTCTACTGTACATATTCTAGGCAAGTAATATACTATTAATTAAATTTTGGTAAAATGCTGAAACGATGAACATTAAAACTGGAAGTCGTATGCGATACGGAAACATTTTCATTTCTTGCTTATATTATCGACTTTTCACAATTCTGCATTTGATGCATCAATTCAATTTTTTCACTGATGTAGCATGATGAATAGATAGAGCACGAATGTATTCCAGGAACAAAGTTTCTCTTCGCGAACCCAGTCATCTTTTATTCTGAAGAATTTCATAATAAAAAGAAGAAGAAAGAAAAGAAAATAAGGGAGTGTGTGTGCGTGCGTGCGTGCGTGCGTGCGTGCGTGCGTGCGTGCGTGCGTGTGTGTGTGTGAGAGAGAGAGAGGGGGGCGACGGAGAAGGAGGGAGTGAGATAGGGGGGATGGTGAGAGGGAGAGAGGGAATGAAGCGCGCACATATGCACGCATACGCGCACTCATGTTCGCATATGCATAGAAATCGATGGAACATTCAGAAGATGAAGTTAATTATTAAGTCATTAAAAGTAGTGAATAGCGCTGCTGATCGTGGTACATTATTTCAATAAAAATTAAGATGTAATGAGTAAGGGGAGGGGATAAAAAATAATAGGTAGAGGAAAGTCGTCAATGCTGGCACAGACCCCATAAAGCGGCACCTCCCTATTTCTCGGAAATTAAACATTACATTGTATGAATACCGATAAAAACATGGTTCCCTTAGATAATTAAAGAAGTAGAAACTCCTAGTTCATACATTCGTGATTTTTTTTTATATAAAATCTAATAAAATAAAACGGATTTTTCAAGAGCGAAAATAAAATTTTCATGATTTTCTCTTACAAATTGAATAGTTTAAACAATAGGGAATGTATTATTGATAATATTACATCATTTTATATGTTTGTAGCTTCCTAAAAGTGTTTTATTTATATATGTATCTGTCATATTTGCCTCTTAGTGCGTTTTAAACATAAAGTTACTCCTGTAGCGTTAAGCTGTCTACTTTTCTTCGTGAGAACAGATCATAGATTTAAAATTGCTTTTATTCTCAAAATGTTCTGTTCTAACCTTTTAACTTTATAAAATTAGTTGTTTAATATATAGAAATATATTTTATTACTTAATATTTCAATTTATTGATTTTTTTCTCTTTAATATTCTTTTTTCTCATAATACGATTTAAAACTTAAAATCGCAGTACAATGATACATTTTTCAGTGTGAATAAAAGGTATAGTAACATAGATCTAGTAATATCATCAAAGTTGGCAACTTTTACTTATTGTAACCTTAAATTCGTGTTCCAGTTTTGGAGCCCAATTTCTTAGACACTCTTTTGACATGTGTCGCGAAAAAATTAATTATGTACAAAATACGAAATAGTATTATAATGACTACTATACTATTTGATAGAAGACACTTTCTAGTTTGTATTTCTGCTATTAAACGTTTATTTTTAGCTTTTTTTAAATAAATATCGTTAAAAAACAAACTGGTGTGCCGGTATTGGTGATTTTCCTCTATCATACATTGTTAGAAAAATCAAATAGACATTATTTTAAAATATCTTCAGTAGGACAGTATTTATATTACATATTTATTTACGTCACTTAGAAGATGACATAAATTAAAATAATATATCTTACTTTCACTTTCAAAGCTAGACTTATACAAGCATGCCTTCTGACGTGCAAAACACTTAGCAACCTGTAAACAACTGAATTTACAGCATAAATTGCAATGCATGGCAGCGATTTATGTAGTGAATGGCACTGTTTATAATATATCGAGCAGCATACATCAGAAGATATGAAAACATGTTTTACATAGTTTTAAACAGCACAATTGAAACCTTATTTAAGTTTGAACCTAAGATTTAGTATAATTTGACTGTTTCCTTAAATATTTTTAAAAATAAATTTTCAAAACTTTTTTTTTATAATTTTTTAAGAGAGATTTGGAAACTTTGAAATTTTTACGAGTTTGGAAAAGTATATAAATTTTATTCCAAACTATCCAAACTTTTATTTATAAAATACGATCCTTTTAGCCGGACATTTAACATAAAATTATGTTCACATTAATAAAAAATTTTAATTTTAAATTTCAAATTAAGATAGTAAAGTGAATATTCTATTATACAGAATGCATACATTTTTTCCAAAGAAATAAAGAATATGGAATTTGAATAATATTTCGTCAAAATACAAATTGAAATTTACTTATATTTTATCGTCATTAAACTAACCATTCATTAGTGCTTGCTTCTCCTGACAACATTATCCAGTCATCCTGAGAACATAATAAGCTTTTAACAATTGGTCAGATACAGATATTTATTTAAGTAATTTCAATCGGAGATAAATCCGATAAATGACAAATTGATCACAAAAATTATATCATGGACCGACAAACAATTCCATTTTATTTTTTGACAGTGGGAATTTTGGGCAAATTTATTTTTGCTTTCAATCAAGTAATAATTTCTTATTCCTCAACAATATGGTCATTAGTTTATACTGATTTAAATTAATTGACATTTTAATATATTTGACAATTGCTGTTAGCCTAGAATGACCGTATACGTTATTTTACTGATTTTATTCATTATATTTATTTCGAAATACTTTAATATGACTTTTAAATGAATGTATCATTGCTGTGTACTGAAAAAGACTCGGTAAGGTCGAAACGTTTAATAATATAATTAATGTATGTAATTATTAAAATTTAATAAAAATGTATTGTATTTAGAACTTATAAAGAACTCGTAAGTTGGCTATTTTATCCTTTATTATTTGTCATTAAACTATACAGGGTGTCTGATATAAAATTGCCAAGACGAAAACCGGAGATAGATTGAGTTAAGGGGTAACGCCATCTTAAAGGTCCTAAAATGAAACGTAAGTTTGGGGATTTTTTGTGGCTAAATGAATAACTTTATTTAAAAAAGCAATAATCTATTTTATTGTAGTCATATTTAAGTGTAAAAATTTTGGAGCGTTAGTTTGATGGCGCCGCCATTTTGGAGAGTTAGTAACAACAAAAAATATTTTTTTTACACTTAAATATGTCTACAATAAAGTAGATTATTTCTTTTTTAAATAAAGTTCTTCATTTATCCACAAAAAATTCCCAAACATTATGTTTCATTTTAGGACCTCAAGGGTGGCGTTACCCCTTAAACCAAAAAGAAAAATTCTATACCATTCTGTAAAATTCGTTATAGAGTAATTAATTAAAATGTCTGAACAAATCAGCGAGTAGAAAACGCTAGGTGGCTACATGCCTACTCATTGTCAGTAGGCATGTAAAATGGCTTATTTATTTGTATCTTCTAACGGAGCTTTAGTATGTGATAGTAAAAGGTGGAGCGTCGCGCGACATATGACATCGTGCCGGAAAACTATTGTTACGTAGCGAGCGGCGAGCAGCGAGATATCCATTTACATTCCTAATACTGACGATGAGGCTACGTTCCGATATTCATTGCAGTACCGTAAATCTATAATTTATTACGCGCATCATAGATTTTCAGTACTGGAAGTGAATTTCAGAACGCAGCCTGAGTCCCTTTTATCGCTTTCTACGCGCCGATTCGCTCAGACATTTTAATTAATTACTCAAAAACTATTAGGAATTTTGCAAAGTGATATATGACTTTCCTTCTCAGTTTGATCTAATCTATCTCCAGTTTTCGTTTTGGCAATTTTATGTCGACACCTTGTATATATGTATATACATATATACCAATACAATATTTTCATATTTATGTAGCGTACAATATTAGTTATCTATTATACAGTAAAAACCATATATAGGGTAGATCGAGGCGAATAGGATCATAGGGCAAATCGGATCAAAATAAGAATTGAGATCGTATTTGTTGCATTCATCAATATCTAACCATGTAAAATACAAATAATTATTTTATAGTTTATAAGTAGAATTTAAAAATATAATAGGTTATTTTGAAGGAAATTTAATAACCCTTAAGATACTGAAATGCAAAATTTAATTTAAATATTATTTTTTTCTGAAAATTAGAAAAATATAAAAAGAGAACTTTATGCAAAATGGAAAAAGTCAGCCCCTAATATGAGATACCTCGAGAATTCGCTAATAAAATACAAAATACATCGGTATTACAATTAAAAAACTTTATTTAACGTTTTTAAAGTACAAATATAATAAAAAATCTTATTTGAAAAATCGCATATTCACTTATATCCAATATTGCCAGCATCAGTGTGCGCCAGCATGAGCATACAATACGTTTGATCCGGAGCTTGTTTTCCGATTGTTGGAACAAAGCATCGCAGGTACTCGACGATGAATTCCAGTTATAAGAGAATCATCATCTGAGTTCTCAATGTCACTTAAATCATATAGGCTGTTTCATATTAAGAGCATCCTAAGAATCTTATATTACGAGTCCCCATACCTTGGATTTCACGATTATCAAATCTTACCTTTACAATTAAGCAATTGAATATGTACCGTATTTTCCTATTAATACAATCTTATTCTATCACCATATGCAGAATTTATTGTCAAATATTTATTTACCATATATAATAAACAAGATTTAAAGATTTACCCTAATGGAACTTGACAACATCTCCAATTTCACAAATAGTTTCTTGCAATGGCTACACGCACGATCTAACAATAAATTTTCCACTAAATACATTTTACCTCAAGAACAATAAGTTTATAATAAAACAAACAGCTTGTTAATTTAGCAGAAACCCCGCTATCTTTATTAGTATTAAGAGCTTGTAACGATGCCTCCAGGCACCGTTACTAGCCGGCGACCATCAGCTGGTTACCGTCGACCGTCCACCCGTCGACGGGGATGGGAGGCGTACGTCGCCCCAAAACTTTTAAACGTTTTCACTCCGTGAAAGCGAAAAAGCGGAGAGCGCGTGACGCGGCCCGCCGAGCGACACTGAATGGAGCCGAACAACTCCGAAGGGAGAGATTGCGCCCGCCGCCCGATCCGCTCACAGCCCCTTATCCCAGCTTCGGGGGTATATGAAGGGCCCCGTTTCGGTGAAAACCACCAGTCCCAGGCGAGTCGCTCTCCGAACTACACTCGCCTTTCCTGACACCGAGGTAGGACGGTTCTGTCTCCGCCAGATATTTACGGCGAACCATCCATCACACTCCGATCCTCTGAGAGATCAGGGTGGGAAGTACCCCGCCTCGAGTCGAGAATTTCCGATTCTCTCTCACCATACCGAGACCTACCACAGTTAGGGAAGGCAGGAACCGAGATAGACGTCCGTCTATCTCCGCCGGCAATACCGGCCGAAACATCCACTGGTCCATCCCAGATCTCGAGTACGAACTCGGGGCAAGCCCGTGTTTGCTTCCGTCGGTTTGCCTCCGGCTGTATCGGATCAAGCCAGACCTGGTTGCATCCACGTCGACACTTGGTCCCGCGGTAAGGATCCCTTACCGCCACGGGAAGCAACCCGTCCGAAGATTCGACATCCCTTAGTCTTTCCAGACCTATTATTCGCATCCGCGTGCCTATCCGCGTCATAAGACAAGCATCTGTGTAACCAGGCAACCGCGTGCCTGTCATTGTCGTCATAGAAGCATCCGCGTAACCTAGATAACAGCGTGCCTACCGTCGCCCTAGCAACGACCACCACGCCGAGCCGAAATACCTACTCGACCCCACCCAATTTGTAACGCGAGCGTTCTACGAAGGCATGTAGCCATCCTTTTCTTTCAGCGTGTTATATTATCTTATTTTTTACTTCTTTTGTACATAGTATTTTATTATAATAAATTCATTATCAATTACCACTTGCTAAGTTGCTTTGACAAACCATTCTCCCGGACCTACCCCCGCGAACCGACGAGCTAGTCCGTCGCGGAAAGTGAGGTTGTTTCAAGCTTATCTCATAAACCTTTGCAGCACCTTTGGTGAGAATCCACATTCCTACCTTCTTTGTCGTCATTTCTTGAGTTTTTTAGGTAGTTTTTACTTGAATTGCAAGTTTTTTTGTGATTTTATTTTAGTGCCGTATTAATGAATCAGAAATGACGTGCAATTATTAAAAATTTTCAGTGATTTTGTTTATATTGTAAACAAATACTGAAAAATATCACTTTTTCAGAAAAAATTCATTTTCTAAAAAGTTTTCAATGTATTCATGTGAAAGTTGATATTAAGGAGTTTTGGGGTCGTTAATTATACGAATCCGTTATCAGATTTGCAAAATTCAAAACAGAGAATGTAATATGGCACATTTCTCGAGTTTAGTTGAGATGAGGAACATAAATGAAAATTATCTTTTTTCCATTGGCTGAATCGTCGTAAAAAAAAGAGTTTATCATACAATGGATAACATATCTGAAATACATAAATTATAATTTTTGCTTATTACAAAATATGGCAGAGGAAACAGACCTAGCCGACATTCGATCATATTGGATCCATTCTGGATTTTGAAAATCTGATAACAGATTCGTGATCAACGACCTCAAATATCCTCTAAATAGAAATTTTCATGAAATACTGATAATTAGAAAAATGTGTGTTTCAAAGGGATAATAGATACTTTTCCACTATGTATATGCATAAACGTCTACAATATAGCCATTTCTAAAGAAGTTATCCAGATTGTGTAGCCGTTTGCAAAACAGTTTTCCTATTTATTTTCAATGTAGTTTTTGTATACGAATAATGGTAGACCAATGAGAGAACGTTTGATAATATAAGTTCCTCCGTTGAACCCTAATACATCTTTGTGAGACCCAATCGTATTGTTGCGTTACTATATCACATTCGTATATTCTTATACATACGTGCCATCATATCGTTCATGTTTTTTTACATTTTGTAATATGTCGGGTTCATCGGACTCAATAACCATATATTGCAATATATCTATACTTTATATTATATGACAAAAAAGTTTATCAGAATACAGTCTTATCTGTCGACAGATGGGTTATACAATATGAGTTACGTAAATTTATCATCACATTTATCCAAAATTACAGTATTTCAATTTTGATGTCCACCATTTTGGATCCGTTATCTTGAATTATGCGAAAATAATGTCAGATTCAAAATCAGCGACCTCGAAAACCCCCATAAGAAGATTTTTATCCCGATATCACGAAAATTTGATTTCGATGTCTGCCATCTTGGATTCGCCATTTTGGATTGCGGTAATCTTTTATTCAATTCGTGATCCATTATTCATATAAAAGATAAAAATTTGATTTTTTGATGATTCAAATGTTATTTCATGTTTTCTAGCGAAGAACTTCCAAGATTTTGAAATTGTTTTGATTTGAACTGCCATATTGGATCCGACAATTTGCAAAAAAATTTCCTAACTGTCCCATCTTATAGTTCAAGTTTCGAGTGTACCATAACTTTTAGCCGTATAAAAGAACGTTACAGTACCGATATTCAGGTTTTTTTTTAAAAAATGACGTCAAAAATCGTGTGCTTATTCTTAAAATACGAACATTTCACTGTTAAATGCAATTTCACGAGCTTCTAAGTGTCGTATTCGGAAAGAGTAGACTCGAAAACCCCCTGGTAGGTATGTTTCGAATCATTTTAGACTGAATAGAACTAAATATAAACGACTAATATTGTGCTTCATATAGCGCAAAATTTTTTGGTACTTTGAATGTAATTTTATTAAGATCATACCAGATGTTGGAAATTGTCTTGAATGTCTGATTATACAGTTAAGTTATATGTGTATTATATGTATACATACAGTAACGTACACCCTCAAGATTCTTCCACATCATTACTCGCATTCATTCACGCTCAGCCAACCATCCCCTATCTCCTGCAACCCACTACAAAAATTTTAACGTATTATACAATCAACACCTCCAAGCTCCTGCCTCACTCTTATTCGCATTTATTCACGCTATTCAACTGACCCCCTCCCCCCACATCCCTCTGCCACCCACTATAAATATTTTAACGTTTCATATTCTCATACGGATACATACACCAACAACCAACAAACTCCTTCCACATTTTTACTCGCCTTTGCGAACGCTATTTAACTGACCACCTCACCATCCTCCTATCACCCACTACAAAAACTTTAATATTTTGAACTTGCCTACAGCCACGTATGTACAGCCTCATACATCTTCCCTAAGCATCTTCCACTCTTACTCGTATTCACTCATGTTATTCAACTGACCATCGCCCACTCTCCTACCACCCACTACAAAAACTTTAATATTTTATACTCACGTACTGCCACATACACCCTCAATTACTTTCCACAATCTAACTCACCTTCACTCAAGCTATTCAACTGACTACCACGCACCTCTCGCCACCCACTACAATGATCTATATGTTTCGTACTCGCTTACTGTTGCATACACTCCGAGACACCTTCCACACTCGTATTCGCTTTCACTGGCGCTATTCGATTGACTATCCTATCCTATTCCCTTCCCGTCTTCTAAGATATAGTATTAATAATCGCGTTCCCACAATTTAAATTAGACAATTAAGTTATTCAATAAAATTTAAATTTTATAGTCCTTTAAATGTTATAGTAATAATTTTTTTACAATCCAAGTTTCATAGTGATAATAAAAATAGATAAAGCCGACCTTCATCATAATTCATACAAATTATTATTAATAATTTTGTAGCAAAATTTATTGTTAGTATTAGTAATATTATATTACATAATATTCTACATTGTACATCTTATTATATTTTACTTAAATTATGGATGACTGACAATGAATGATTTTTGTATTTATTATTTAATTAGGTAGTCACGCATATTTTTACCTGATTTGTTTTTTCGAGTAGATCAATACGATAGAATCGAGTAGATCAATACGATAGAAATATAACTCTTTGCACACGTATTAAAGAAGACTAAGTGAAGTCAAAATGTTTGTCTTATTTGTCAAACTATTGAATAAATTAAAACTAATTTACAATCTTGTTTGATAATAAGCGTTCTAATTTTATTAAAATAGTTAATTTTTTCTCACGCTGAAAATGGATGAAAGCGGAGCTAAAACATCGGAATTTTTATATTTGTTATCGATTATAATAAAATAATTTTATATGTATTTACTCACTAGTTACCGAATTCTACTCTTGTTGCTTAATTTTTACACTATTTTACATTATTATTATGTAATTATGTAATTTGAGAGAACAAGAATACTTTGAGAAATATGCAAATATAAGAAGACATTAATTGTATAAAAGCAAAGAACTCTCGAAGTAAAATGGTGTAATAATTAATTACTGTAAAATACATGTCACATTTAAAAAAAAAAGTAAAAGTGGTGCCAAGTATACGTGCGCATAAGAAGGAACTTGTTCTACAACATTATTTTAATTTACATTTAAAAACTCTCACGTAAAAATTAAAGAACACTAAAATATAAAATAGTTTTTAACAAAAAATTACTCAGATCTATTTTCCTCTCTACAAAAGTAATAATATAAAAAAGTTACACCAATAGATACTCTTGTACTATATACTAGAAAATCTTTTTCACATATGCTGAAAAAAAAAGAAGTATAAAGAAAGAATATTAAGTATAATTTAATTAATTTAGAATGATTTGGTTACATAGAACTATTTTATCAAAAACTATTTTAAATAAAAATTATATTTAAATTTATCATCTTTATATATTTAAAATGACATTTTCTTCATAATCATATTTAAAAATTAGGACAACTACAAAACAGATATTTGTACGAACTAAAACATTTTATTCAGAAATACTTAGTACTGCTAAACCGAATAAATACGTTAATTGCCTCAGCATATTAATAATTTTTTATAATCTAAATTACATTCTAATTTATTTACTATGATTACAATAATTTTCTTACTATCTGAATTACCTAATAAAGAGTGACGCCAAAAATTGTCTGTTTGGCCACCCTCGAATTTAGACTTGAATTCGGTTCTAAATCATAGTTATATATAAGATTGATCCTCTGAAAGTTTTAAATTGAACTCATTCTTTGTTTTCAAGATATGAGAGGTCAAAGTTCGCATTATTTATGAACGTCCTTATCAACTGTTCTGACCCATTTCGCGAGATACTGTGGTCTGCATGACTGCGTATATGTTTTTTCTACCTTCAGCATTACTCACGAGCAACGGCGTGAACGTAGTAGACATCTGTTCCCATTGGGGTGTTTTATTAGCGTGAATCCCCGTGCCTCTCACGATTTGAGGTACTGGATTAGCGTGAGTCTCCGTGGCTCTCATGATTTGGGGTTGCACACACGCACATGTGTGTAGGTACATATGTAAGAGCTTAGTCTTCATGAGATATATCGTGATCTTATTTTCTATGTGTAGATTTTTTTAAAGCAGTGAATAAGGCACTTTATGCACAATGCGAACTTTGACCTCTCATATCTTGGAGATAAAGGGTGGGCTCAATCTGAAACTTTCAGAGGATTAATGTCTTATATATAATTACCGTTTACCGTTTACCACCAAATTCAAGTCGGAATTCAAAGGTGATGAAACAGGCGATTTTTGGCCTGTTTTTGGCGTCACTCTTTGCCATAATATACAATCAGTAAAAAAAAATTATCTTTTTAAAAAGGTGAAAAAGGCGCCAAGTGTACGCACCCATGAAAAAAGAAATATTATTGTGTTTAACACGTACTACAAAATATGTGATATTATTAAAAAACTACCTTTCTAAAACAAGATAAAAAAGGTGCCAAGTACGCGCGTCGATAAAAAGAAGCTTTGTTGTGTTTGTCATGTTCAAAAATTAAATGTCAAAGTATTAATCAAATAATTGAACGGAAACACAGATTTCTTAGAATGTGTTTTTAATGCTAGTCAAAGAGCTTGGAATGTGCTCTTAATGCTAATCAAAGACCTAAAACATTCATCACCAATCGCTTTTAATTACTGCAATTTAATTACATCAATGTGTAGAGGAGACTATTTTGAATAAAATATCTCAGAAAAGTTTTTGTTTTATCAAGTCAATAGATCTAGTCTGCTCTATGTAGATTAAGTAGCATATAATTTTAAACGATCATTTTAAAAATAAACGGAAGCATTTAATCAATAAAAGTTTCAATCAATTTGAAGCTTCAGTTATTTCAATTTAGCGAATTTCCAAAACTGGAGCCTATATTTCATATCTTATACGAATAATATAAAGTTAATTACCTTGGCAAAACGACGCTAAAATGATGAAAACGCAGAGTCGTGTGCGAGGTAGCAACATTTTAATTTTTCGCTTAACGTTACCGAGTTCTTACAATTTTGCACTTGGATGCATCAATTGATTTCTTTACTGATGCGACGTAGCATTGACGTAGCACGGTGAATAGCTTGAACATGAGTGTATTTCAGAAACCTCTCTCTCAGGAAATCAGTTATATTCTGCGAGGAGCATTAATAAAAAGAGAGGGAGAAAATAAGAGAGAGAGAGAGAGAGGAATAGGGAGAGGGGGAGAGAAAGAGAGAAAGAGAGAAAGAGGGAATCTGAAGCGCGCGTATGTGTACACATACATGCACTTATTTTCGTATATACATACAAATTGATGGAATGTGCAGGTGATGAGAATATTGATTATGAAGTCGCAAAAAGCAATGAAATGCGCTACTGATCGTGGAAGATCGTTTGAATAAAAATTATTAAGGGGAGGGGGATAAGAAAATAGATATCTATTGATTTAAATATATAGATAACTTTTACAAATATAGATCACTTGTGTTTAATTAAGTTCTATCCAGGAAAGTTTCTCGAAATTTCGGAGAATTCCCTCACTTTTATTCTGTTCTAAGAAAGGTTGAATCTTTGCGCAATTTTGGGTATAATAACTCATGTAGCCGTTACCCAGGTAGTACACATTTGTTAAAAAACGTTTTACAAATGTTTATTTGATATTTCTTAATCCGACTTTTGAAAACATTTCTGAATTAAATTAATTGAAACATTCACTTGAGAAACGTTAAAGAAAACATTTATTTTCGGATTTAAAAGACGCTTAAAAAACGGTCAAAATATCATTTTTTACCATTTATCGTCTTTTCTCATCTGTAAAAAAGTTTCCTTTTTCATATAAATAATAAAATAATGTATTTATACATATCTCATTTATATATATTGTGGGATCGGAGGATTGGTAAATACTGACTGAGAAGGAGTTACGCCCGTGCCGGGCGACGTCTGCTTCGAGGCGCTGTAAAGTGCGATTAGACATTCGTTTGATTCGAGTTATCGAAATTTAACTGCATATTCGTTGAGACGTTAATTTGTATTATTCGCATATTATCTCATTAAACATCATCTTTATTCAACCAAGGAAAGTGAACTATCATTTATTCCTACAATATTTTTAAATAATTTATTTCATTAAAGAACATATATGTATAAATTATGTGTAAATGCATTATTTTATTAATTTTGTGAGAAAGCCTACTTTTTATATAAATAATGAAGAAAAACTGTTATTTTCTTTATTGCTAAAAGTATATGTATTCGTATAAATAAATTAAGTTTATATGTGGAAACACAGATGGCGGGATACATCTACATGCACAAATGTATCGATACAACGAGGGCAAGGCGACGAGCCATTGAATACAAGTGCTGCCGCTACATCGATACGTTTGTAAATATAGTGGTAAGTGTAGTAGTGTCACATGATTTGGCTGCTCTGAATGGAAGTCGTAATAAAATAATTGACAGAGAGAGAGAGAGAGAGAGAGAGAGAGAGAGAGAGAGAGAGAGAGAGAGAGAGAGAGAGAGAGAGAGAGAGAGAGAGAGAACTGCCGCTGTATCCAATTAAATATTATATATATACATATCATTATATCATATAGATATGTATATGATATAATGTTAAACATGCTTTTAACTTTTATTATAATACTGCAAAATTAATCCTGTATTTTTAATTATACTTTAATTAAAATAATTGAATTACAATTATGTGTTTTAAAAATAGAGTATTTATAAATTTAAAAATAGAAATAAATCTCTGTAGATGTAATCTTCAGATTGTAGTAATTACATAATATACCTATGCGTATAACTTTAAATTTAAAAAATTTTTTGTTCTAGACAAACATGAAAAATACGTTTCTTAAATTATAGATTTAATTAACATTTTTGTCGAAACATTTCTTATTAATGCTGAAACGTATTCAACAAACTTTGAATACGTGCAACCTGGTGATGATATGGCCATGTCGAATTTTATATCGTTTATTTTCAAAGTTTAAAATGATATAGTTTTAAGTAACAGACCAAATACATCTGTTATTAGTAACATCAAACTGACATTATTTTAAAGTAATGTCAGTAAGATATTTTATTTTTATTTGTGTCATTTATAAAATGACATAAATAAAAAGTAATAGAATGTATCTGTTACGTCTCGATTTAAATCGCATTGTCTTTGGGAGGAATATTGCCTCCTATGTAGATTTTGTTACCCTCACGCCGGAGGGTGAAATTGGTCGTCACTATGGAACGGATTCGCGGTCTGCTTTTCCCGCCCGAGGTTTGATACGGTTCTACCCTGGGCTTGACGTATGCCCTTGGAGGAAGAGGCCTCGTTGGTAACCGCGTAGGAGCCTCGCAGCTCGGCGGAGGAGGCAGTTGCGAGACCTGCCTCGGTACAACCGTCGGTGACGGCCTGGCCTGAACGATCTCTACAGGCTCTGGGGGTTTCTAGCCCGGCCGACGGGATGCTCTTTCTTGTTGCCGCGGCTTCGATGGCCCTATCGAATACACCAGGATCGAAGTCCTGGTGCTCGACTAACGCCTTTTTCAGGCGTTGGAGCTGCTTTCTCCTACCGGCCGCGCAACCGCGTCGCACCATGTTTTTCGTGGAGCGTGTGCCTATCCATGGTGGAGTGAGTGTTGTGTGTGTGTGAATGCGTGTGAGAGAAAAAAAGAAAATTGAAAGAACGATGCGAGAGAAAAAAAGGATGAGGGAGAGCAGGTACAGGTAACAGTCGGGAAAAGATGGAAGGGAACAAGCAGCTGGGTAGCGCTCAGTCCCCACGTGGTGAGGAGATAGTTTAGAGAGAGAAGAGAGTCAATGCAGCCGGGTTTCCCTAGCGTTCAGCCTCTATTCGGGAGAATTAGGAATAACGAGGGTCAGGGCGCCTTGTTTTCCCAGCGCTCAGTCTCATTAGGCCGATGAAGGTAGGAGATGAGAAAAAGGAAGATTAGAAAGAGAAAGGAGCGAAATTATATTGAAGAGAAATAAGTGAACGGCAATTTAGTAGATGGAAAAAAAGTGTATTTGTATACGAGTGTAATTCTATAATGTTCGTCTTGAGGAAGTAGTTACTTAGAAATTAAATTGAAATGTATGAACGCTTCGCCGCGTTAAGGATTACTCTAAGTCCTAAGAGTGAACGTGAAAATACGAGAAGTAATTCTAAGTTTGAAACGCGAAATAATTCTAGGTTCGAAGTGCGTAAATAATTCTAAGTTCGAAGAGCGTGGAAATAATTCTAAGTTCGAAGAGTGCGAACGCGAAATTATTCTAAGTTCTAAGAGCGCGAACGTAAAATTATTCTAAGTTCGAAGAGCGTGAACGCGAAATTATTCTAAGTTCTAAGAGCGCGACGATACCAAAAAAAGGTCAAAATCGAGAGTACTTACCGAGTCTTAGTTCAAAGGGGTATGCCGAGCAGAATCGCCAGGATTCGCATCAGGTCCTTCGAGTAAGGCTCGGAAGCTCTGAATGTCTCTAAAGGCCCGATTTCAAGGGTTTATATACCCTTAGTTTGATGGCCCCGCACGGTGAGAGGGTGCGCTGGGCCATCCCTTCCCTATATGCGCGAATTAACTTCCGCATTCCTGCTTATTATTGCCGCCGATCGCGAGTCCATGTTTCGCACGCAGCATGGACTTCTTTTATTAACTTATATTCTATACTTATTAACTATTAATTTACTATTAGTAATGAGTAATGAACATGAATTTCACATTAATTAATACGATTTGGATGAAGATATATTTGGATAAAGATACATATATCTTCACGTGCTCGCTGGATTCCTTGGCGATTGTACGATAGCGCGTATATAGGGTTGCGGGACAACTTCCCTCTGCTTACGGGCGCATGAGGGAAAGTCCTTTGCGCAGGAGTTTCGAGGGCTCAAGTGGGAAGCAAGTGGAGGCGGCAGACGTAACAATATCTTACTGTCGTTACTTTCACTTTCTAAAGCTAGGTCATATGAGCATGCCTTTTGACATGCATGCTGCCTAGCATCCTGTAAACAGTTCAGTTTACTGCATAAAATCTTATAATGTAGCATTCATGTACTACACTACATGAACTATACTATTTATAATGTATCGAGCAGCATGCATTTTAGAAAATATGAAATCATGTTTCACATACTTTAAAATAGCACAATTAAAACTTTATTTTAGAATTTAAAACATGAGATTTAGAATAATTAGATTACATACTTAAATATTATTTTCGGTAATTATTTAGAATTACGGACCGCCCTTCGATGATCTTGACATATGTTGTCCAGGTCAACCTCCTGAATGACCTTCAAAAAGTTTTAGCCGTCGGTCATTACAGGTTAAAAACCTGTTATAAACAAAAGAAGTTTCAAAAATATAGCAGTTATTTCCACGTGGAACGACTTCCATCTCACCCTTCCTCCTGCTTCAAATGATTTTTCTTTATTTATATATGTACTATTTCCTTACGTATTAATTGTTTGTGTCTATCAGTACTCAAAATAACTGCTATATTTTACAAACTTCTTTTGTTAATAACTTTTTAATAAACAATGACCGAGAGCTAAAACTTTTATAATTTTAAATTCAACAAATATTATTGTCAGGTTCTATGTGCCAAAAATAAGCAACATTTTTAATTTTTTTGTTTTTTATATCTCGAAATCGAAACTCACAGGGTTTATTTTTGCGCGTACTTTAATTGTGTAAAAAAATTTTTTATTTTGTAAAGCCAATTTAATAATTTTTTATAATAAGAAATGTTACACTGAGAGAAATGTTTTGTATCAGTAACCAAAGTTTTGTTACTGACATAAAAACGATTTGTTGATATGAGATCAATGAAATCATTGGTTATCATACCGATATTAATTTGTTAAATTTAGTTTAGTTGATTATACAAAACTGTTTTGTACGAAATACAAAGATTCGTTATAGTAAAAAATTAAATATTTTGTTACTGGAGCAATAGAATTGAATAAAAATAATATATATTGTTACGTCCAGACTCAGGGAGAGTTTTAAGAAACAAGAGAAGCGAAGGAAAGGCTTCCCGAAAGGAGAATGAATGGAAGGGGGAGGGGGGGCTAGAAGGACGCAACGGATTCCTTGTAATATTGCCTGGTTCTTATCGTAAGAAAAACAGATAGTTAGGCGAATCGAGCACATTTATTAAGGCTCCAGCCTTAGGTCAACGTCTCGGATAGACGCTATGACACCACGCTAGGAACAATGTGCTTGTGGTCCTTGTTTTGAGTCAGAGAACTTAATCTCTTTACTCGGGGATATGACCATATGCGATTCTCAGCGAGCGGGAGCGAGAAGTTACAGGTGGTCGAAATTAAGTGACATATGGAATTTTATTCCAATTTTAATTACATTTATTATAAATGAAAAAAATGGTTGAGTATAAATTTAACGAATTATATATACATATTTTTAGTAAGAGACAATTTATCACTTTTATAATTACAAAATGGTTGAGTATAAATTTAACGAATTATATATACATGTTTTTAGTAAAAGACAATTTATCACTCTTATAATTACAAAAGTACTATTCATATTTTTTATATAATACAATTATATCGACTGTGTGTGTATATGTGTATGTAATGATACACGTGTGAGCGCTGACGTACAGAAGGAATGAAGGAATTTCTTGGAGAGAAATTGTGGAAGGGGAAAATAAGTTATAGAAATGATGGACGGGGACTAGATACGGATAAGTATCGTGCAAGATGAAAACGGCAATTGGCTCATCGGGTCGGGAAGTCTGTATTTGGTTGCGGACGGAATTAAGATGCCATCAGGAGTTATTCTAAAGACATTGTGGGGAAGAGGATCATAGTGTTGCTCGAAGGATGTGATGGAATTAATAAGTTGTTCGAGGGATAGGCGACGGGGCCTGGGAGGAGGAAGGGGGACGCTTTCTACAAATTCTACACTTGATGTAGAATCAGCAGGGGATACTGGCCGCGGGGAATCGTGTGCGGGGGAGAAGGGAGCCTCGAGGGGGATTTCCTCAAGAATCTCGATACTAGACTCAGAAGGAGAGGGGGATACAGGCCTGGAGCCCGCGGAAGGAGACTGTACGGGTGAGTATGATGGAGAGGGGCAGAGAGAGGAGGAGTGAGACGACAAACTCGGCGGTTTAGATGGTTCCGCTTATGCCTGGCTGACCGGTTGTTAGGACGCGGCAAGAACGCAGCGAACTGGGCAGTCCGACACTATGATTAATATCGGCTGAATAAAAAAAAATTGTAATTTAAATGGGTGGTTTCTCGAAGTCGGAAAGATGGAAGAGAAGTATAGTAGTTGAAAATGCGGATCCGACTCCAGCGCTTGACCCATCTGGTTGCCCAGAGAATCGAGTTTTCCGGATACGGAACGACGCGAAAAAAAGGCGATTCAGGGAACCAGCTTGACGCGAGACAGTTCGCGATGATCGAGATAGAAGAGAAGAAAAATGATGGGGACTTACTATTGCTGGTTTCGTTTGATGCAAAGTAGACTCTCGTGGAAATTGGCTCGGCTCGGCTTGGTAGGTCGGGTGCAGCGTCTAGTTGGCTGGTGGAACTGATTTTAATTCCTTGACTGACACTGGCCGAGAACGTCTTGGTATCGCGGCGAAAATACTTTCGAGAATACTAAAGAGAGTACTAATGAAAACACTGGTAGCGGACACCGGCGAGGATACTGCTGATAATAACAGCAAGAGACTAGTAGTGCTAGACCCGAAATCGTAGGTTTATATATAAGGAAATTGAAGGGTGGAAGTGTCGGATTTGTGTTTGCGGAGCGCTTTTCGTTTTTTTCAATATTGATTGGAAAATCGGTTAAGTCATAGCTTTCAAATATTGACATTGATGATAATTGAATTAAAACGGAGTTTTTACGCTGGACTTAGGCAATAGTGTCAATAGGCTCGGTGCTCGAGCGTCCAGATAACTGTTAGGCACCTGCTCTCGCGATGCATATCAGTGTCGCAATGGCGCGTCTTAATCTACGTTGAGCAACCTTGCACTTGTCGACAGCGTAACAACGTCTTTGACATTGATACATGGTTTTTATTATTTGAAGATCTTTTGTCTTTTATTTGCTTTTGAGAAAAATAATGTGTCAGCTCGAATAGCTTAATGCCGCTGTCGACGTGCGCTGGTTCCTCTCCCTAAAAGATAACATTTTTCCCGAATGGAAGAAATCGTGGAGTCCACGGACGTAACAATATCTAACAAATATTTTGTTACTGTAACAAAAGAATTAAATGAGAATAATATATAATTAAAAAAAAACGTTTTATTAAAATAAAAGAAATATTTTCTTCTTCTAAATATTTTTTTTTTGTAAAACCTAAATTTTTTGTTCTTGCAACTGTGTATATATGTATGAAGGGAAAGAATGTGTGCGTGTTAAAAAAAATAGATATAAATATAATCAGTTGTAAATACATAATTAGATATGAAAAGATCTAATAACATATATATATATTATATTAACGAAAATTACTTTTATTTTAATTTAATGTAATGTTCTTAAAGAATTCTTGAAAATATTTTATTATAATGCAAACAAAATATTCTAAATAATAAACTAAACATAACGTATCGGATGACGAATAGCATTGACAAGTTGTACTCACACATCAATTTCACACATTTCACTTTGTTTATTTTCTTCATTTTTATTTTCTTTCTGCTCGCACGCACGCACGCACACACATCCACATCCACACCCACACACACACACACATATCCTCATACACATCCCCCCCCCATCACCTCCACACGCACCTATACACACACACACACACACACACACATATAACAGGGTGATTCAGAATAACCACTTGTCCTTTTATAGACATATTCATAGTGATATTCTGAGACGGTTTTTATAAATATTCTCTAGTTCAAAAATCAAAGCTTCTGACAAGGGATATACCCCAACTGTCCGGAACCAATTTAATTCTCCCTGAAATATGTTGTTAAACACAAAAAACTAATAGACCCATATTTTTTTATATGGGCTATAATTCATGTTTAAAGGGTGAAACACCCGTTTGAAAAAAAACGGTCTTTCTCTTTTGGGACGAATATCGTCGAAAGTATAACAGATAGAAAAAAATGTTTTAAGTAAAAGTTAAATGGCTTGAAGAGTACCTTATTTCATAATAGTTATTTCAAAAAATTAAAAAAAAAATTTTCTTTAATATTTCCCCTACCACTTAATTTTTTTTTCAAAATTTACAGTTTTTCTAAAGACGAAATTAAAGCTTATTTTATTGCGAATCCAACCATATATGATAAAGTTATTTTCTGACATACGGAATTATCAAAAAATAATTACAAACGACTATACATGTGCTATCCATACCCGTCCGTGCGCTCGATTTTTCATGCAGCATATTCTGTTAGCATCACAATATGAATTGAAAAATAACAATGATCCAAAGTGATAAATCAAAGTAGCAGTTAGTGTATAATGTTTCGTTACATAAGCAGCAGTATAAAATGACGTCGCTTTGTGAACAGTTGCAAGTCTAATTACTTCATGCTATCCTATATCACTTGCTACGACTTCGTAAATATACTAATATTTTGAAAACTGATGTTAATACTTCTCTTACAATTTTATTTTTAGTTTTCAAGTAGTTAAATATAATATATGTAATGTAACATGTAACATGTAATATAATATATTATATATAATATGTCACGATTCTGATATGAGATGTGACTTTGATCTTAATAGATTATCTCTTATATGAGATACGTGTCTTTGATCTTAAAAGATTATTTCTTATATGAGACACGTGACTTTGATCTTAAAATATTATTATTATTATATCATATATGTATAAAATATTTTACAGTTATATTAAGTAATCTCGGCAGCCTTTGTGACACAGGTTAAAATGATCCGGACCAAAATAATTTGTGGATTGATTGGCCAAATCATATTCTTTGCTTTTAATTTGTTCTTTATCTATCTATGTATAGGGAATGATTGTAGTACGGTATTGAACAAAGAACTAATCAAAAGGCAAGAAATTTGATTTGGTCAATTACGACCGACAAATCATTTTGATTCAGATTATTTTAACTTGCATCGCGAAAGCAGCCCTGTAGCATATTAATCAAATGGAAGACTATTTACCATTAATTTCGTTTTCTGACATGTTTGATGAAAACAGAACAGGAGCTGTTTCCATCAAATGCGGTGTTATTAGAGCTACATCAGGGTCAATATCTGTTTCTAAAATTGGTGGGCCGCCACCAGTAGCTAGCCGAGTTTGTTTCTCTTTCGTTAGTACTTCTCGTTGATTTTGTTTTAAATTTGCCCATAATTTCTTTAATTGCTGAACTGTACGCTGTATGCAAAAGTAAAACATATGTCAAAATCTAACCTAATCTATCTCTATACTCTACATATATATAATAAATATATATATATATATATATATATATATGTGTGTGTAATGTAAAATAACACAGATCCACAAAAAAAATTTTTTTTCTGCGCCATGAATGCCACAATCATTTTCCTATGTATTTTTTGCCGCTGAACCCGAATCCGCAGCCCGTTTAACCCCTAGTCGTCAGGATTTTTTCCTAACCTCAAAAAACACCGTAAAATCCACCGAAGCCATTAAATAACATTACACAGCCCCACAAAAAAAAAAAGTTTCTGACCTCGGGGTCTCAAAATTCTTACTATATGTTTTTGGGGTCGCTGAATTCGAATCTGAGTTCTAAATAGCTCCATCGGGTCTGAGAAAAAAATACGTTTACTGTATGTTTTTAGTGTCGTTGAACTCTCACCCCCATAATCCCTTAATCACGTAATTCTGATGGAATTCTGATGGACATTTAAGCTCATAAAAACTTTAAAACAATGTTAGATTCTTGTTTCGTCCTTGAGAATTTCTGTTGAATATACTTAGTGAATCATACAACTAATATGTCGTTACATATTTTCAAAAATCCTGCTGCCTTAGAGAACTCTGGAAATGGTGACACTGCTTCATAAGAAGATGTGTGGAATGATCCACTTTTCAATTCTCTAAGGTAACGAAACTAGCGAAGGCGCGCTGCCCTGCAGGTGGGCGGGAGAGGGTTCCGATAGCGCACGGTGCGATAGCACACATCCCGGTAGCACACATAAAATTTAACTCATTTCCCGATAGCTCACATCCCGATAGCACACGTCCCGATATCGCACAAGATAAAAAACACATTTTCCCGATAGCGCACAAAGAAAGAAACATGTTATCCCGATAGCACACATTCCGGAATACCCTTTATCCCGATAGCGCACATCCCGATAGCGCACGCCCCGATAGTACACATCCCGATAGCGCACATCCCGATAGCGCACGTCCCGATAGCACACATCCCGATAGAGACCGAGCCAGGCGATCCCCGTTAACCGGGATGTCCGGGTTGCGAAGATCACGACACAGAGGTGCGCCACGAGAACCAACGGGTTCGGCAGCACCGGGGCACGCGTAAGGACCGTGCCAGGCGACTCCCGTCAACCGGGATGTCCGGGTTGTGAAGATGACGACACAGAGATGCGCCACGAGAACCAACAGGTTCGGCGACACCAAGGCTCGCGTAGGGACCGTTCCAGGCCACCCCCGTCAACCGGGGTGTCCAGGTCGCGAAAATCGCGACGTAGGGATCCGCCGTAGGGAAAACGCGCAAAATTTAAGTTGTTAACCTATGTGGAAGTAGTGAGGTTGGATAATACGCTTGGGCGGGGTGCAGGGGGAGGGCTTCGCCCACCCCTGCATCCCCGCGGAAAAATTATAACATAACTAGAGAGCCCCACATTCAACAACGTGGAAATGAACAGCGTGGACTTAGTTTTGTATGAAAAACAGAAGAAAATTAAGTGCGGTGTCGAATCGTGCGGTTGACGGGGATCGCCTAGCATGGTCCCTACGCGTGTCCCGGTGCCGCAGAACCCGTTGGTTCTCGTGGCGCACCTCTGTGTCGTGATCTTCGCGACCTGGACACCCCGGTTGACGGAGGTCACCTGGCACGGTCCCTACGTGTGCCTCGGTGCCGCCGAACCCGTTGGTTCTCGTGGCGGATCTCTACGTCGCGATCTTTGCGACCTGGACACCCCGGTTAACGGGAATAGCCTGGTACGATCCCTACGCGTGCCCCGGTGCCGCCGTACCCGTTTGTTCTCGTGGCGGATCTCTACGTCGCGATCTTTGCGACCTGGACACCCCGGTTAACAGGAATCGCCTGATACGGTCCCTACGCGTGCCTCGGTGCCGCCGAACCCGTTGGTTCTCGTGGCGGATCTCTACGTCGCGATCTTTGCGACCTGGACACCCCGGTTAACAGGAATCGCCTGATACGGTCCCTTCGCGTGCCCCGGTGCCGCCGAACCCGTTAGTTCTCGTGGCACACCTCTGTAATGTGATCTTCACGACCCGGACATCCCGGTTGACGGGAATCGCCTAGCATGGTCCCTACGCGTGCCCCGGTGCTGCCGAGCCCGTTGGTTCTCGTGGCGGATCCCTATGTCTCGATCTTTGCGACCTGGACACCCCGGTTAACGAGGGTCGCCTGGCTCAGTCCCTATCGGGATGTGCGCTATCAGGACGTGCGTTATCGGGACGTGCGCTATCGGGACGTGCGCTATCGGGACCTGCGCTATCGGGATGTGTGCTATCGGGATAACATGTTTCTTTCTTTGTGCGCTATCGGGAAAATGTGTTTTTTATCTTGTGCGATATCGGGACGTGTGCTATCGGGATGTGAGCTATCGGGAAATGAGTTAAATTTTATGTGTGCTACCGGGATGTGTGCTATCGCACCGTGCGCTATCGGGACCCTCCCGTGGGCGGTAGGGTGTGAGAATGAAGCCGGAGTGTGTCTGACGACGAGTTGACATGGTCTTCGTCAAAGTCAGAAAGCCCCCACGCTTAGTCCTAAGGAGGTGTGGGGGTTATCACCCCTAGGCCGATGGACTTACCCGCGATCGGAACGGGATCCCTACCGCGTGGGCTTATTAATATTTCCATGGAAAATTTAAATACTTTTTGAGGTTAGGAAAAAATCCTGACGACTAGGGGTTAAACGGGCTGCGGATTCGGGTTCAGCGGCAAAAAATACATAGGAAAATGATTGTGGCATTTATGGCGCAGAAAAAAAATTTTTTTTGTGGGCCTGTGTAATCTTTTAATATTATATTTACCTCTTGGAAAATCATTGTACAATCATTGTATCGTTTATAAATTTCGGTCCATGCTATTTCTTTGTTGCGAAGTGTCGAGGTATCACTTTTTTTATCTCTATTATATGCTTAAAATCTTTTAGTATTTCTAGAAAAAATTTTTTTTCAACTGCGCTGTAATGTTTGGATTTTGACATTTTTACTTTATATATATTTTTATACAATAATATAACTTTACAGGAATTATTTTTTAATTTATAGGAAAATAATACTGAACGTAAATCGTTTCACTATAAACGTTTTATTATAAACAACGGACGTAGTAACAGCACCGCGCTTTTTATTGGTTTGGTCTAACAGAAATATGCGGAAATAGCCGAATGATGAATAAGTATGCTCTTAAGCACGTCTTGGAGAAGAAAATCTCAAATTGAATAAGAATTTCTCAGGCAGGAGCTTCTTCCATAAGTTTATCTTAAGCCACATCTATGAATCATATTAAACTTAAGACAGTCTTGATTGTATGAGACAGTCTTGATCAAGTTAATCTTAAGTACTGTCTTGAGTTTGGTCTATGAATACCGGCCTTGTGTACATTTAAGATAAGTGAACAGTATAAATGTTCATCTAGCAGTCTCATATTCACAGTCAGTACAGTTGTTTTGTCATAATCACATCTGGATAATTTATTAAACTGTTTTTATATTACAATACAAAGTAAAGTTTAACTTTGAAAATGATTATCAATCCACTTAATGTGGTTAGATTGTTACTGGTATCTATAAGTTCGATGTATTTGTCTGAAACACCAGTAACAGAAACAGAAATTGAATTGAAAGAAAACGTACAAAAATTATTGCTGGATAGCATTTTTCATTTTAATGGACTGGAAGTAACGGAAGAAACATATCTCGACTACGAAGAACCTTATAAATTACATAGTTTTGAGATAATTGAAGATGACGAAGAAGCATGGCGTGAAGATAATTTAAATTCTCATCCTCAATGTTCAAATGACGCAGATTTTGACAGTTCTTATAAAAGACGAGCTGTTGAGTATTGGCGGAATTTTGACTCTAATGAAAGAAATAACAAGAAAAGGAATCGTTTTTTGAAAACAGTACAAAATCAATTTAAAAGAGTTTCATCTGAACGTCAGTTAAGGCGATGGGAAGAGCAATTACAATCAGGTGCAAATCATATAGAGAAATTATCTTACATCTCCAAATTTACACATGATAAATTTACTGAAGCTGTTGAATCAGGATTCATGGTTCATGACATTGATCTAAAAAAATGGGCTTTACAAGCTCCAGAAGAAATAGGAAATTTAAATCCTATATTTAAAGCATCTCATAATTGGGTATCAAAATTCAAAAAATCTCACCGAATTGTTTCAAGAAAAGTTACAAAGTTTGTCACTAGAAAAACATTGGAAGATTCCGTTGATCTGTAAAAAATATCCGATAATTTTATAAAAAGGTTTAACCACTTATTGAACAGTTTGGACCTGAAAATATTTATAATTCGGATCAAAGTGGTTTTCAATTGGAAATTCATTCTGGAAGAGCATTATCTTATCAAGGAGTAAAAAAAGTCGAACGTGTCGTGCAATCTGTGGCATCAACAACCCATTCATATACAATACAACTAATAATATCGTGTAATGGCAAATTGTTGTCACCTTTATTTATTGTGTTAAAAGAAGCTAATGGTATATTTGGACCAAGAGTACAAGAAAACTTGTTTAAACCAACAAATGTTATCGTTAAAGCATCGAAATCTGGTAAAATGACATCAGGTATAAATTTCTTTATAATAGATTTTCAGATACTATTTCATTATTAGAAAGTAATATAAATTTGCATGAACGAAATAATATTATAAAATTGCAATCTCTGATACATAATCAATTGTCATCCCCACGATATCAAAATTTATTTAAGTATTCGTGGTTTAAAAGTGGTTATACGAACGAAAGACCAGAAGAATTTGAAAATTCAGTAGAATTTAGTTTACACAAAACTTCAACAATATGTGATATCGAAGAATGCAATAATATAGCTGTAGTAAGATGTTCTTGGTGTAAGAAGTCATTATGTCTGAAACATTTTTTCGTCGAGTATCATTATTGTAATGTATATAATGAATGAATGAATGATACCAAATATTTATTATATAACATTTAAAAATTATTTCATTATTAAGTACGTTTAGAAATTATTAAACACACGAATAAACAAGATGTAAAGATAAAAATTTTAAGAAAATAATCATAGGCTATCATAAGGAAATATTGTACAAAAATGAATCAAAAATAAAAATTTTAAAAAGACATCTGTGCAATACTCTATAAAGAATACGACAAATAAGATTCCATGTAATGATTTCTTGGAAACTAAAAATAAAATTATAAGAGAAGTATTAACATTAATTTTCAAAATATTAGTATATTTCGAGACGAAGTCGTAACAAGTGATACAGAATAGCACGAAGTAATTAGACTTGCAACTGTTCACAAAGCGACGTCATTTTATACTGCTGCTTATGTAACGAAACATTATACACTAACTGCTACTTTGATTCATCATTTTGGATCATTGTTATTTTCCAATTCATATTGTGATGCTAACAGAATATGCTGCATGAAAAATCGAGCGCACGGACGGGTATGGATAGCACATGTATAGTCGTTTGTAATTATTTTTCGATAATTCCGTATGTCAGAAAATAACTTTATCATATATGGTTGGATTCGCAATAAAATAAGCTTCAATTTCGTCTTTAGAAAAACTGTAAATTTTGAAAAAAAAATTAAGTGGTAGGGGAAATATTAAAAAAAAATTTTTTTTTTAATTTTTTGAAATAACTATTATAAGGTACTCTTCAAGCCATTTAACTTTTATTTAAAACATTTTTTCTATCTGTTATACTTTCGACGATATTCGTCCCGAAAGAGAAAGACAGTTTTTTTTTCAAAGGGGTGTTTTACCCCTTAAACATGAATTATAGCCCATAAAAAAATATAGGTCTCTTAGTTTTTTGTGTTTAACAACATATTTTAGAGAGAATTAAATCGGTTCCGGACAGTTGGGGTATGTCCCTTGTGAGCAGTGCCCTATATATGACCTTTGACGCCATCTTTCTCGATAACGGTTGGTTTTTGGGTCTCGGGTCCATTGGGACTTTTGATTAGGATAGCCATCAGCTACAACATATTGCATTTTCAACCAATTCGACGGCCAATTTCCCATAAGATGTGGGCGTGGTCCTTTTTTAAGTATTTAAAATATTATATACTAAATATTTAAACAAGTAAATATAGAATAAAAATAATATTTTGGCAAAATATAAATTAAGATCTAAATAAGTTTTATGGTCAAACTGTATGCATAAGAAAAAATAATTTGATTTTCAGGAAAAATAGTAAAATAGTAATCAAACAATCAGAATTTACTTGTTAGTACATTAAGTTCTGTAATTATGCAAATTATATGTTTGAACAATGTGAAAATTTTAATAATTTTAACGTTTCTGGAAAGCGATTAGTATAAATGCAATTAATATAAAGTAAATATTTTGGAATGTGTTTTCATTAATTAAAATTAATTATACACTTATATCGATAAATAAAATAAAAAATTTATTTAAAGACGAATAGGGATAAAAATATTAAATATTTAATTTGAAAACTTAGAAAAGTATGATTATAATAGTACATATAAGTATCTAATTAATAATTGTAATTATTAATTTAGAACGTTTCGATTATAAACACTATTTTTCAATGTTATACATGTACATATGTGTAATTTTTTTTTTAATTTAGCGTTCTTATACATTTTATTCAAAATTTCATACTTAAACTAATCCTAGAATCAGTTTTTATTTTTTTAAATTACAACTATTACATCCATTTAAATCAAATATATCATATACTCAAATAATCTTGGACAACTAAATTATACTACATACCATTTTTTCCAAAATCAAATATAGATATTTATTTCATACAGAAATTTGAAAATAGGTTCATGTATACGAATTATTGGGATTTTAACATTTATGAATTTTTTAAATTATTTTAAATAGATAAAAGGTATGATCCGACATAATATATTCGTAGATTGTATAGATAAATCTTTACCACGTATTATAAAGGTTAAAGTTATTATAAGGCAACTTTTCTCTCTCTGCATACACACACACGCACACGCACACGCACACGCACACGCACACGCACACGCACACGCACACGCACACGCACACGCACACGCACACGAACACGCACACGAACACGCACACGCACACGCGCACGCGCACGCGCACGCGCACGCGCACGCGCACGCGCACGCGCACGCGCACGCGCACGCGCACACACAGAGAGAGAGAGAATGTTATTAATGAATATGATATATTCATAATCATACATACTTAATTTAAGTATGTACTTTGGGTACATACTTAAAAACACAAAATAAGTAATAATAAATGATGAACTAAGTTTTCCAAAACAAAAGCCGATCGTTTTATGACCTGTCCATCGAATGCGACGCATTTCAACCGTCGTGTGAACATAAAAAAACAAAAGGAAAACGTGTCTGAACGTGTATCAGCGTGTACTTACAAAAGAAAGTCGGATATTACGGACAAAAGTAAAATTTCTTAATCCTACATTTCGGCCGTCCTGCCAAGGGCATTCGCATTCGCCTGCGCTCACAATTGTTCATTAACAATGTCTCTCCACTTTTTTTTTTATCGTCATCTTCTTCTTCGGTTTCTTCTTCACTTTCTAGCTCGTCGATATCGGCATGCAACTAAGGCTTCATATGATCGGCGGAGGTAGAAGTTTCTTGAGGTCCTTCGTGCTCGCCTATCTTCTTGACTGTGTATCGGTCGTTTCGCATTACCTTAGTTACGCGATAGGGACCTAAGAATTTATTTCGGAATTTGAGTCCTGGACCGAATTGGGTTCGCTTAATAGCAACAATATCTCCGTCTACGTAATTTTGTGCCTTTTTTCGCTTTTTATTAAAACTTTTTAAATTTTCTTTTTGAACTTCCGCGATTTTTTCTCTAGCTTCCTGTCGAATATCGTCGCGCTCTTCTTCGAACATTTGCGTCCATTCGTTTTCAATCATTGCACGGATTTCTAAATTTTCTTTTAATCGCGCGTTAGTACCAAACATTAATTGGAACGGTGTCCGGCCGGTGCTTCGACTGGGGGTAGCATTTAAGTATTTTTGGGCTATATCGAGAGATCTAAACCATTCTTCTGGTTTCGGAGCTGACAATTTCATTAAAAGCGGTATGAGAGTACGGTTTACTCTTTCGACTTGTCCGTTACTTCTAGGCAATCCTGTAGTTATAAGAACATGTTGGATCTTTTCTTCAGTACAATATTCTTTGAATGCGCTAGAGGTGAACGCTGTACCTCGATCTGATATAATTCTATAATTCCAAACAAAACTGATTGTTTGCGTAAATGATTAATCACTTCGGCAGCATCGGTCGATTTAGTGGCATATAGCCATACAAACTTACTAAACGCGTCAATTATGACAAAAATATGACGGTAACTCTTTTTCGTGCTTGGCATTGGGCCCAAATGGTCTACGTGATACGTGTGTAAAGGAATTTCCCCTTTGTCAATTGTATTCAGAAACCCTTCTTGCTTACCATGCTTTCGTTCGGCTAAAATACAATTGATACAGTTCATTATTACTTTTTCTATTTTCGGTCGCATACCTTTGAACCAATAATCTTTACGTACAAGTATTTCCGTCTTATTAACGCCAAAATGCCCCTGCTCATGCGCTTGTCTGATTATCGAAGTTTGTAAGGTACTTACTTAGGTACTATTAATAGTAATTCGTCTTTTTCGTCTCGGTATAATAAGTTATTTCTTAAAACATAACCGTTGGTTTTATTGAGCGTCGCCAATTTAATAATCTTCTGTAGATCTTGATCAGCATTTTGAGCCTGGTTAAATCTAGCGATTAGACTATCGTTACTTTCGTTGATAACTAAAGTTTCTGGAAGGGGGTTTCTACTTAGTGCATCTACATGCATCATACTTTTTCCCGATCTATGTTGAATTTCATAGTTATATTCTTCTAACACTAAAGCCCATCGAGCTACACGGACGCATAAATCTCGTTTGTTCATCGTTAATGTAAACGCCTTGCAATCAGTAATAATATTGAAATGAATACCTAATAGGTACACCCTAAATTTTTTCAGCGACTTGACGATTGCGAGTACTTCTAGCTCATAACAAGTATATTTTTCTTCGAGTGGGGTGGTTTTACCACTCGCGTAACAAATGGGATGAAAAGCATCGTCCGAACCTTTTTGCAATAAAATTGCACCGTATCCGAATTTCGAAGCATCCGTATGCAATTCTGTTTCGGCTCCGATTTTATATAACTTCAAAACGGGCTTATTACTTAATGCGAACTTCAAATTCTGAAATGCTTGCTCTTCGTCTTTTCCGAATCGGAATTCTACGTTGCTTCTTAAAAGATTAGTCAGTGGACACGCTATTATTGAATATTGATAAATGAATTTTCGAAAGTGTCCTGTGAGGCCGAGAAAACTCTGTATATCTTTAACACATTTAGGAACAGGAAATTTTAAAACGGCTTTAACTTTGCATTCTGAAGGTTCTATGGTTCCGTTCGTCACAACATGTCCTAAATACTCGATTCTTGTCTGAAGGAATTTACATTTTTGCCAATTTACATGTAACCCGGCTTGACTCGACACTTCTAGCACGCGTTTTAAATTATCTATTGCTTGTCTCACATTTTGCGAAGGAACCATTAAATCGTCCATATAAGTTAACACGATTCCTTCAGAAATTAACTCTTTAAATGCGGCGTTTATAAATTTTTGAAAAACAGCGGGGGAATTACAGAGCCCGAACGGCATCCGTAAAAACTCATACTGGCCTGTAGGAACAATGAAAGAAGTATATTTCCTGCTCTCCTCTGCTACTTCGACATGAAAAAAGCCATTTTCTAAATCGAGTGCACTAAAATATTTTGCACCTTGCAGCTGGTCTAACTGATCTTCTATCAGCGGTAACGAGTAGCGGTCTTTTATGATTTTCTTATTTAATTTACGGAAATCTACGCAAATTCTCGTGCCACCGTTTTTCTTTTTTACTAAAACAATAGGACTTGCATAATCGGAATTGGAAGGTCTTATTATCACCTAACCACGCCTCTAATTGTTTTTCGACTTCTTTATCCGACGGAGGTAATCTACGCGCTCTTTGATATATTGGAATATCGTCTTTTAAAACTATCGTCATTTTAACACCGATGCCTCGCGTCCTTTTAGGTTCGTAATTTCTTGCAACACTTTCTATTTCCCGTCGGGCATCTTTATCGGGGATATAAGAAAAATCAAATGGATTAATCGTTTCTACGACATCGACTTTTAATACTTCAGGTGTATCTAAATCGTTCGCGTTGGTTGAGCTTTCGGGAATTTTTCGAATTGTCACCTGACCTTTTACTGAATGCAATTCGACTAAATTCAAAAAATCAGCGCCAATCAAGATCGCATGTTTCATTATTTCGTTATTAATAACATGAAATGTAATTTTATATGTTTCCTTGTCTATAGCAATGTTTGTCACAAAAGAGCCGTACGTACTATTATTCAACGCGCCTAATCCATCAAAATTTATCTTATTATCTAATTTCGGGCGGCCTATCTTTTCATAACAATCTTGATTTATTAGACTTAAGTCACTTCCGGTATCTATAATGCTATTGAAACATTGATTCGCGATTTCTACTTGTTTTACTTGTTTTTGTTGCGGATTTTTAGCAATTATACATGCGGTTTCTTTCGGTGTACCCACTCCTTTACATAACTTAGCGATATGTCCGTATTGATTACACTTGAAACATTTGACGCCTTTGTCTTTCATCGGGCACTCCTTGCTGACATGATTTTTATTGCCACAGTTAAAGCATCATTTCTCCGTCGAACTTGCGTCTCCTCGAATCGTCTTCTTTTTCTCTTCCGGCTTCGGCTGCTTCGTCTTCGATTTCCCTTCTTTCTTTATAGCTTCATATTGGATGAATCTTTCTTTTAATTCGCGTATCGTCTTCGCTCCATGCAACACCGTTTTAGTAACAGGATCGTCTTGGATACCTTCAATGATATATTGAATAACCGATCGTGTCTCGACATCGGCTTGTGCGGCTATCTCGAGCATTTTATATGTGTACGCCTGATATGACTCGTCTGACGTTTTTTTCCGTCGTAATAATTCCTGGTGCACCGCGTGACTGTCCACAATATCTACAAATTCTTCTTTCAACGCTCGCCGTAGTTTCTTCCAAGCTTCGTGCATTTTTGATAGTTAACAAACAGCTTCGCTGAACCACGAAGAAGGCGTTTCGCGTATGCCACTTTTTGGATATCGGACCACTCACACAATACAGCCATCTCTTCAAAGTCTTTGATCCATCTTTTTATGTCGACCTTGTCATCTCCATTGAACGTCTCCAGAGATTCTTCCACATCTCTGAATGTTAGTGGCTGATTTCTTCTTCCACCTCGTCTTACTTCAGCAACAGATTCGTCTTCGTCGTTTGAGCTATCGCTCTCGCTGCCGTCTTTCTGATTTCTTCGTGCGTCTTTATCGTCTTCTTTACTTTTAGCATCATCATGTTCTATCTCACCGTGCTCACGCTCTAGTTGCATAAACGATAACAGCCTCAAGATGAGCTCATTCTTCAGTCCCGCCGTCTTTAACTTTCGTCTTCTTAATTCTTGCTTTAATTCCACCGTCGTCATATTCGTTAACTTCGTCTTAAGTTCGTCGTTGGTCCCACTTGTACCTGGTTCCGCCATTATTTACGTCTTGAAAACTTCTTACTCGAGTACACTGTCACTACACTTTAGGCTGCGATCCCGGCTGAGCCCCCAGAAATATGTAAAGGTTGAAAATATGTAGAGTTTATTATAAAAGTACAGAGAGTAGTGACTAACTCGAGGAACGGCTACAGTGAGACTGCCCTTCGTCGCTCGCTTCGGGCTTTTATATCCTAAGTTTTCCGAAACAAAAGCCGATCGTTTTATGATCTGTCCATCGAATGCGACGCATTTCAACCGTCGTGTGAACATAAAAAAAACAAAAGGAAAACGTGTCTGAACGTGTACTAGCGTACTTACAAAAGAAAGTCGGATATTACGGACAAAAGTAAAATTTCTTAATCCTACAATATTCATAGTATGAATACAGAATATTTAACTGATATCATGTGCTGTCTTGGTTATAATTTATTATTCAATATTCTTTCAACATTGTAGTGACATAAAGAATAATGTAAGAAAATCAACATAAATTTAACATTGAAAAAATACTGATATCTTAACACTCAACATTGCAACGTCTTCGCAACGTTTTAACTTCTGTGCTGTATGGGGTATATACAGGCAGCGGTCTCGTTCAAATATATATGTTATGTATATTCATATAACATTCTATATACATCCATAAATATATCTACAGCATATATAACACGTCCCAATAAACATTAAGACATCCTATGTATTCCTATGTATATACATACATGGATATTTCATATTCTATGTATATGTAAAGAATGTGAAAAGTATATACAGCGCATATCATATGTATGTGAAATAATTACCACATGTATGTACATAAGATATCCATAGTACATACATAGGTATATTCTAAAAATATGTAATGTATATTCATAGTATATACATAAGGTATATTTCAAGAATGTGCAATGCACATTCATGGTATGTACATGGGGTATATCCCGAGAATGCACATTCGTGGCATATACATGCGATATACTCGAAAAATGTGCATTACACGTTCATTGTATGTACAACTACATACGTGTATTCCATACAGCACACAAATGTTGAAGCAACATCTCAGAAATATTGCGTTATAATAGTGCAATGTTACACCAACATTGTAAACTATGTGTTATCTTCAAAATGTACATATTTAAAATAAGAGCATCTATTTCATAAATTAGATGCCTTGTTGAGGTTACATTCAACGCACATACGCGAAGAAACGTTGTGATTTGATTAGTTAAAAGATGAACTTTAAGCTTATTTATATAGTTTCCGAAACGTACTTTACTTACGAAAACAAATAATCCTTGTAACTCCTAGCGGCGTGAGTCGAACTTATGCGAGTTTGTGGATATCTAACCTAACTAAGAAAGAGCGCTTTCTTGCAACGCGGTGACTTTTCTATGAAAGGATTTTATAAAAATTATAAAATAATATTACTTATTTTGTTACACACATTGCTACATACATACAAGGTGTCCGAAATAAAAGTGATCACACGAAAGTTGGTGGTAGATTGGGTCAAACCGAGAAGAAAAGTCCTATATCATTTTCCAAAATTCGTAATATTAATCGAGTTATTAATTGTTAAAAATCGGAAGAAGGGATAGACAGCGTGGCGCGCGAGACGTGAGAGCGCCAATGGCAGCAGGAGCAGCGAGCCCCCGCCCCGTCTCCCGCATCGCGCTGTCCATCCCTTCTTCCAATTTTTAACAATTAATAACTCGATAAATATTACGAATTTTGGAAAATTGTATAGGACTTTTCTTCTCGGTTTGACCCAATCTACCATCAACTTTCGCGTGATCACTTTTATTTTGGACATCCTATATATATCCATTAATGACTAATTTCTGCGTAATTCAAAATATATTATAAGAGATATTATAAATATATTCTGAGGATATACAAGAAGTAATACTATACGAGATATTATAGGAATTTTCTCTGTAAATTATGTACATGATATATATTCCTAGTATGAACACAGAATATTTGACTGATATCATGTGCTGTTTCAGTTATAATTTATTATTCAATGTTCTTTCAATATTGTAGTGACATAAAGAATCAATGTAAGAAAATCAACATAAATTTAACATTGAAAAAATATTGATATCTTAACACTCAATATTGCAACGTCTCAGCAACGTTATTTTAACTTCTGTACTGTATGGGGTATATACAGGCAGCGGTCTCGTTTAAATATACATGTTATGTATATTCATACAATATTCTATATACATCCATAAATGTATATCTACATCAGCAGATATAATATGTATATACATTTGATGTACATACATTTTATGTATATGAGATATATTCTATGTATATACAGGCAGTAGTCTCGGTCGAATATACAAATCATGTATATCCATTCAATATCCTACGTATATCCATAAGTACATGTACATTTGTGTATATTCCTTGTATGTACATAGTATGTACAGTATATTTTTTTCACATTATGGATATTCCATGTATATACATAGGATATCAAATGTTTATTGGGTTTGATCTCCCGTATTTCCAAAACTACCCCTATGCTCAATTAAGTTTTTTCTGAGATTAATGTCCCATCATATAGAATTGTTTGGCGCATAGTTTGATTTGAAATTCGAGGGCGAAAAAATGGGCTAAATTTGGGTTTACTCTTTAGATCTTCGCTCATGAACATTGATAAGTTTCAGATCTTCTTCGTGCTTTAGTGTGGGAGACAGTTCGATCGTGTCCTCCATGTCCGATGGTAATTCAATATGTGAGTGATCCTGTTTAGGATTAGGATTAAATATATCGAACTCATCCGTTGAACAGCCGGAATTCACTTGTAAATGCGACGAAATTGATGATATGCCTTTCAAGAGGTGTGAATCCTCGCATTTGTAACCCGAGTATGAGATTACCATATGATTCGGTGCGGACATCATTATTAGAAAATCTTATTGGCTGTAATAATAACCGATCACAACGTGTCGTGGTATTTGTTTATTGCCAGAACGCGTTCTGGTCAAATATTAAAAGAGCCACCTCACGAATTTCGCGTTGTGACTGAATCTGAAAAGTCAGAAAGCCTTGTGGTTGGTTTTTTCGCTCCGTGTTGTCTTTGAGCCTAACATTTATGCTAATAAAAAATTTAAATTTTTATATTAAAAAAGAAAATAAGCTAATAATAATAATAAGCTAATAATAATAAGCTAATAATAATAAGATAATAATAAGATGAAGTGAATATTTCATTATAAAATGTATTTTTTCAAAAAAATAAAAGATATGGAATTTAAATAATATTTTGTCAAAACACAAATTGAAATTTACTTTTATTTTATAGTTATTAAACTAACCATTTATTAGTGCTTGTTTGTCCTGACAACATTATCAAGTCATCCTGAGAACATAATAAGCTTTTAATTGGTCAGATACAAATATTTATTTAAGTAATTTCAATCGGAGATGAATTCGATAAATAATAAATTGATCACAAAAACTACATCATGGACTGACAAACAATTCCATTTTATTTTTTGACAGTGGGAATTTTGGGCAAACCTATTCTCGTTTTCAATCGAGTAATAGTTTCGTGTTCCTCAACATTATGATTCCGTTAGTTTATGCTGATTTACATTAATTTACATTTTAATGTATTTGACAATCGCTTTTAGCCTACAATAATACGTTATTTTATTGATTTTATTGATTTTATTGATTTTATTTTATTTATTCCGAAATACTCGTTTTATATGATTTTTAAATGAATATATCATTACTATGTACTGAGGAAGACTCGGTGAGGTCGAAACGTTTACTAATATAATTAATGTAATTATTAAAATTTAATACAAATATATTATATTTGACACCTATAAAGCGCTCATAAGTTGACTATTTTATCCTTTATTATTTGTCATTAAACTATACAGGGTGTCCGATATAAAACTGCCAAGACGAAAACTCGAGGTAGATTGGGTCAACCCAAAAAGAAAAATTCTATACCATTTTGTAAAATTCGTTATAGAATAATTAATTAAAATGACTGAGCAAATCAGCGCGTAGAAATCGATAGGTGGGACTCATTATCAATAGACATGTAAAATGGCTTATTTATTTCTACCTTTTAACGGTGAGCTTTAGTATGTGATAATAAGAGGTAAAGCGACGCGCGACATGTGATACCGCGTCGAAAAAATATTGTTACGCAGCGAGCGGCGAGCGACGAGAGACGCTGCGTGACATTTTACATGCCTACTGAGGTTACATTCCCGTATTCACTTTAATACTGTAAATGTATAATTTATGTCACGCACATTATAGATTTTCAGTACTGGAAGGGAATTTCAGAACGCGGCCTGAGTCCCATCTATCGTTTTCTACGCGCCGATTTGCTTAGACATTTTAATTATTTACTCAAAACCTATTAAAAATTTTGCAAAATGATACATGACTTTTCTTCTCGATTTGATTCAATCTATCTCCAGTTTTCGTTTTGACAATTTTATATCGGACACCTTGTATATATGTACAATATATACACATATACCAATACAATATTTTTATATTTATGTAGTGTACAATATTAGTGATCTGTTATACAATAAAGAACATACATATACATAATATTTGTTAATAACATAATTAATGTTACTTGTAACTGGTGTAATTAACTATAGGACGCTTATACATATTGTATATATAAATTCCTACATTTACCTTTTCTTACCTTTTCTTATGGAAGTAGCATACTACGTCCGTGCCTCTTCTCTATTAAAATATATAGAGGAAAGACACCGATTATGAGATACTGAGTTTATTTAATGTAAGTAATTATCAGAAGTTTATAAACAGAATAAAAAAATATAATAGGATATTTTGAAGGGAATTTAATAAATAAGCTTTCAGATACTGAAATGCAAAATTTAATTTAAATATTATTTTTTTCTGAAAATTAGAAGAATATAAAAAGAGCTCTTTATTCGAAATGGAAAAAGTTTGCCCCTCATATGAGATACCTCGAGAATTCGCTAATAAAATACAAAATATATCGGTATTACAATTAAAAAACTTTATTTAACGTTTTTAAAGTACAAATATAATAAAAATCTTATTTGAAAAATCGCATATCCACTTATATTCAATATTGCCAGCACAGTGTGCGCCCAGCATGAGCACAATATATTGAATCCAGGGCATGTTTTCGGAATGTTGGAACAAAGCATCGCAGAAAAGGTACTCGACGATCAATTCCAGTTATTTGCAAAAATCATCATCTGAGTGTCATTCTCAGTGTCACTTAAGCCAGATAGGCTGTCTCATATTAAGAGCACCCTAAGTACCTCTTTTTACGAGCCCCCATACCTTGAGTTTCATGATCATCATCATCTTACCTTTACAATTAAGCAATTGAACATTTACCGTATTTTCCTATTAATACAATCTTAGCCTATCACCGTATGAAGAATTTAATGTCAAATATTTATTTATCATATAATAAACTTAAATGCAACTTGACGATCTCCAATTTCACAAATAGTTTCTTGCAACGGCTACACGCACGATCTAATAATAAATTTTCCACTAAATACATTTTACCTCAAGAACAATAAGTTTATAATAAAACAAACAGCATGTTAATTTAGTAGAAACTGCGCTCTTGTATTAAAAGCTTAATCTCTTCTTTGGGATTTGTAATATCTGTATATTACTTTCATTCATGTCGTTCATATTTATCAAGTAAATTCCGCAGTACGTTGAAGTAAACGGAATTTTATTCCATCAGTCTGGTCTGCAGCAGTCGACAATCAGGTTCTTCATTTGCCTTTGTTGTATAAATTTCGCTCTTCGCTCGTGAACATTGACAGGATTCAAATAGGCATCTTCTTCGTGCTTCAGCATAGGAGACAGTTCAGTCGTGTTCTCAGAATCTGACGCAGATGATAGGAACTCAGTATGAGAGTGATCTTGATACTGTTTATAATTAAATATCTAAAAATTTACCCGTTGAAGAACCGAGGTTCACATGTACCTTAGTACTTAAGTTTTTCTTGTTCATGTCCATATATGATGTATTTAGCTTAATGTAATGCTGAAACAGAAATAAAAAAAGGTATCTTTGTTGTGCTCTGTATCTTTTAAACTGAAGCATGCATATTAACAAATATTACATTATATTATATTAATATAATAAGTTAATATTATATTAATATTAATGAAATAATATAATTACATGTATATGATATATTACTCTAAAAAATTTTATAAAAGGATAGTATCCCGTAAATACATTTTTAAAATTAAATTTTTAAGAATTTATCAAATACATTACTGACCACAACAATTTCAATGTATGATTATTTGCTCTCAGTATTGATTAATAACTTTGTTGTTTGCGAGTGACATTATTTATTTACATATCTTTGTCACGTTACGCGACCGCGCGGTAAAGCGAAAAATCCCAGCTTTATCGACGAACGGGCAGAGCAACCTGTTCCGCAGGCGAGACCCACGTGCTCGCATTCCATCCAAGGCCCCGCGAAGGCCACGAATGCCTTCCGTGAATTAATGAAATAATATAATTAAATCCAAAAAGAATATGAACTAATCTCGGTATTATATAACATTAGAATCCAATTCAATACGAGAAATAAAGATCTCATTTCATGACCACAGGAAAGAGATACTCTGAAATGAATCAGTGATACTCGGAAGGACTTCTTTCTTTCTTCTTTATTATTATTATTATTATTTTAGTACCCAGGTTGCGAAGCGCAATTGTTATAACCAATCGTCGTAAGGTATGAAATTATATATTTAAACAAACATATAATTTCACACTTAAAAATATATCGTATAAGGCGAAAACAAGAGATCTCGCGCTTTGGGCTAATAGAGATACGAACCCTGCAGCAATGTTACACGTGACAAAGGGATGAAAATCATCACCCTCTCGCCGCACCGATACCGCGCGAACCACAAGGGTATAAAAGGCCCGCCAATCGGAGCTAAAAATCAGAAAGTTCCGGCTCTTCAACGAGCAACCGAGACTCCGGAACCCACGGCGACCCACCAACTGTAAAACTCCGTCTCTGCCCTCGAGCGCAGCCAGCAGCCGATATCTCGGACTTAGCCGCTATACGCTAAGGACGAACATAGTCTCCAAGCGACAATTCAACTTTCTCGCCTAAGTCCACGAGTTTCTACCAACCTACTCTTCCTTTCTCTGAAGAAGCTGAGCGCTGTGACTCTGCGGCGCCCTGACCTTTGTTCCCTTCTAAATCCCACGACTTGGAGCGCTGTAACCTCGAGGCCGCTCTACTATATCTCTTTTCGAACACTTAAGATCGCGCTTAAATTCGTTAAGATCGACAATCGTAGTTCAAATCATATAAAAATGGCAATTTCGGTACTAGAAGGTAGATACCACGTCGCGGACGAGCTGTCGGACGAAAACGATAGCTAAGATAGCTGAAAAAGAACTGCTCGGGCATAAAATATTCGATCCCTCTATTTTCGATAAAGACTGCCACGGAACCACCCTAGACAAGAGAGAACTCCTCCGGACTTCCGGAAGCCCAGATTTTCGAGCGCTAGAATCCAGCCGCCCATTAGAAGGCACGACAAAGCCGACTCCCAGGGCGATAATACAACTGCCCGCCCCCTCTATACCTATCGTGCCAGGGAGGCTACCAAAGAGGCCCCGGCCGGTCTCGACGCATGTACAGAAACGGGACAGTGAACCTCAGCGGAGTACCCCCAGATGCGGGAACAAAACTCGCATACGATCGATACTTCCTATAAAGTTGACGATACGCAAAGAAGGAAATAAGTTCATTGTTAGCGGTAATACGAAGGAAACTGCCCCTCTCAAATAATCACGGTCCAGCCGCATCCTTGACAGCGCGGGGACGTGACATCTTTAAAATACTTTTTTATGTATTCAAATAATATGCTTTTTATCTTTTCCTTCATGTCTTAGACTCATTATCGTAACAGAATAAGAATGAGGAAGTAACTCACTATTTTTACACTTTCCTCCAATAAGTTTCCAATACTTTCCACAAGATTTGTGAAACTTGGACGTAAGCCTGGTTTAGCTTCCCAGCATTGTAACATGATGTCATATATTTCGCGGTTTGCGTAATCCGGTTGTTCCATTCTATAGCCCTTGATTAACTTTTGATACAGTTTGTCTGCTTCTGTACCGGGATATGGCTCTTTAGCCAGAGTGAAAAATTCCCAGAGCATTATGCCGAAGCTCCACACGTCAGATTGCGTCGAGAAAACGTAATCTCCGATCGATTCGATGGCCATCCATTTTACCGGAACTGGAGCTTGCCCTCTGTTCTTGTAATAATCTTTATACATATTCTTTGCTAAACCAAAGTCGCAAATTTTCACTATGTTGTCCTCGGCAAGTAAAATATTTCTTGCCGCCAAGTCACCATGCAACACCTGTAAAAGAATATACGTATATATAATGAATGATGTACCGCATATCGTGATATGATAACTTCAAGAAATGTAAGAAGTTAGATATAGTTTAAGCGAATGAATTTTATTCTGCAGATCATATTTCGAAGATTTAACTTTTTATGTTGCTCGAAACTGAATAATTCTGATTCATTCCTTTATACTCTATTCATTCATTTGTCATGTAGAAATTGAAATATCAGTGTATTTCAGCTTCAATTTTATAATAATTTCTTTTGCACAAGTGTGTAATTTGAATGAGGAAATTATATAATATAATAATATAAATATTCATATCAAATCTCCTTGTTCTTACCAACAGAGGTTGTAATAAATTTTTAGTTTTTTATTCTGAGCTATGATATTAATTTACTCTAAATTATTACCTTTGCAGCTGTGATCTGATTAGATCACTTATGTTAGAAATTTGAGATTACGGCTTATGAATCAAACCTTATTTTTCGTAAAAAAAAATATCAGAATTTAGAATTCATAGCAAAAGATTAAAGGCTTGTTATTTGTTGTAAATCAGGTTTTTCCTCTTTCTTTTTTTTGCCTTTTATTTATTTTCTTAATTTTGTTCTTTTTACCTTTCTTTGACTGAGATATTCCATGCCACGTGCTACTTGGAATGCCCAAGAAAATAGATCCTGAGTGCAGATTGATTTGAGATTTTGGTGCAAGATTTTGTAATTACTACACAAATTTGATTGACCTGAATTACTGCTGGGTACGCAGATTGATGAAATGTTAATCTCTGACGAGTCTGTATCCGTTCCTGGACAGTACTGTACCACATCGATGTCTGATTTCGCACTGTAATGGGAGAAAATATAAATATATTCCTGTATATTTTATTATTTTGCATGCGAAGAAGAAAGAAAAAGAATCTTGTTAAATTGCAGTTTATTACTTTTGTGAGTGTTTTACGTGTTCTTTTTACTTATTAATATATATTTTTGATAGGTACAAAGTAAGTTTTGGATACAGAATATAATTAAGAGTTAGTTTTCCTGAAATAGATGTCTCTTGAAATTATATTATTAAGACAACATGCTTTCGTGTTAGAGTATAGAAATATATTTTGCTAAAAACATATTTATCTAAAAATGAAAATTATAGAATTATTAATTTATCACAGTTTTAGTACCATCAAGTATTCCATTCAAGTTAATTTTTATACATAAAAAGAAAGTACTTGTTTTCAATTAACACTTAAGTTACATCTTATAAAAGTGAGGAGATATAAAATATAGGTAGTTTAAAACAATTACAAATACTTTATGAATGTTTTATACTCTGTATTAAAAAACAAGATAAGCATGACAATTAGCAGCGACTGTTAGAATGTAGACCTGTTATCATTACTGATGTTAACAGCTGTCTTCATTATATTGATAGTAAGATCGAGTTTTCCAGTCTTGGAATCAATTTGATCAATGAAATCATTTCTACGTCTTAGAAGATGTTTATGCAAATTTCCAAAGTTACAATATTCAAGTATCACCAGAAGTTCACCTATAATAACATAATGGGCAACAATTAACAATCATTTAATTTTATTTATAGCATCTTTACTTCAAAATTATGGCAGTTTCTTTAAAGAAGCGGTATTTCAATAAAATAATTAATTATTTAATTTAGTTTTTTAGTTTAGTGCAGTATATAAGTACCTTTCAAAACATTTTTAGTGCAAGCCCCAAGAAGATTGACGACGTTCAAATGTTTGCCAAGATGCAGCATAATTTTTAATTCACTTACAAGTGCTCGAAGATAAGTAGGATCATCGGATTGACGAATCATCTTTACAGCGACAGTAGTGACAGGTTCATTTTTGTATATTCCAAGTACTTCTGCCTTCATTACCACTCCAAAGTAACCACTATCCAATTGTTCTTCTAAAAAATAATCATTCACAGTCTGTTTAATTAAACAGATAATTTCTCGATATTTATAACATACTAAAAAATGATTGGGCTTACTCAGCTTTAACCGTTCTCTTGGAAATTCCCACTTCTTGTCATAAGGAAGGAATTGCTCTTTATTTTCAGTCGTCGGACTTGGAATTTCATATTCTCCATCAAAATATATAAGATCTGGTACCAACAATTTTTCTCTCATTTCCTGTATAACAATTTATTTCCATTCTATTAGATTTTTTATTTTTACCATAGAATATTCTCTTACAAAAAACTGTTGAATTTATTTTTTAATATATTTCCTTACAAATTATAACAATTATGAAATATTCAATTTACCTTTTCACGATGAAACTTAATCGTGAAGAAAATCGTTATAATCATTAGGATGAAACCCAGAAGAGGTATTGAAGTAACTAATATTATGTCAAGTGGGTACCCTGTGAAAACTTTTAAATTTATAATTTGCTTAATATTATTTTAGGAATATAATATTTACTTATAAAATTTACATTTTGTGTCTTTCACCGTTATCTGCTGATAAGTTTCGTTAATGCCCAATCGACTAATGGCCCGACATGAATATTTTCCGCTATCATGTGGCATCATATATTTTATATGTAATTCTTGATAATTATATTTAAAAAGATATTGATCACTTTCCTTTAACAACACACTATCCTGAAAGTTATTAAAAGAATACAGTATGCATTACACTCAATTACTTATTTATGAAATGAAAATAACTAATGTACATGTACCTTGTACCAAGTAACTGTTGGTTTTGGCATTCCCTTTGCAAAACATTGCAATATGACCGTAATATGACCTTCGGTGATTACATCGATATATCTTATTTTAGTCCTATTCAAATTGGTTTTCTTGAAAAACGGCAGAATCGGGTCTATATAATATTATGTAAAAATTAATCGACAATTTAACAACGTAACTTAATTGATATCGAATCTTGATTAATAAATACATCTTTTTAATAAATGAGTTTTGTAGTATTAATAGTTTATTAGTTTATTATAAGTTTTAGTATATTATATGGGTAAGACCAGTATAAACGGGAAATACAAAAGTTCTCGCACGTTCTCGCAAACTCTCTCGAATACTCTCGCAAACGCTCTGCTCGCTCGACAAACTCAGATTCTCGACTGACTTTCGATTTCTGACTCTCACACACTGACTCTCAGTCGTCCAACGCTTCTCTTTATATTCTCTCGAAATCTCACAAAAAACACATCAAACGCTCTCCGCTCTCTATTGTACGAATATTCAGTCGCCGCCATCAATCGACGCCGAAAATCGTATACTTCTTAAAGACGACACCGCTGCCTCTATAAAACGATACCGCCGTCTCGAGCAAACGACGCCACTGTCTCGAGCGATGCCGGTTCTCTTTTCCGGACGTAACTTGTTCGCTCATTCTCTTTACCGGACGTAACGTGTTCGCTCATGCTCTCTCACTCTCTCGTTCTCTCTCTCTCTTACTCTCTCACACTCGTTCTCTCTCACATACTCTCTCTCTCTCTCTCTCTCTCTCTCTCTCTCTCTCTCTCTCTCTCTCTCTCTCTCTCTCTCTCTCTCTCTCTCTCTCTCTCTCTCTCTCTATCTCTTACTCTCCATCCATCCATCTTTATCTCCATCTCTCGCACATCCTACAGTTTTATGTGCACAATATTATATTTTATATATAATATGCAATATTTTTAAATACAGGATGTTTCAAAAGACAAAGTTTTAAGCGTCTATTCCATTCACACTAAAAATGAAATGAAGTCAAAAACAAGGATCAGTGCACACTTTTTTTCTGAATTAAACAGACTTTCGTTTACAACAGATAAACGTGCTTGCATTTATGATTTATAAATTATCATTCTATTCATTTTCTATTAAAAGTAATCCAAATTATCAGATGAGTCTATGTGACAGGACATTTTAAAACTTTCCTTTATGATACACTGTTGCTGTGGAAGTAAAATAATCTATTTGTTTAGTGTATCAAAGTACAAATACTCTGGGAACTGTCTTTGACTATCCAAGATACGTCGATTCAAGTCACGCATTGATGTAGAAGTAAACTATTTCCAGCGATTTGTCTTATAAAACGTAATTAAAATCTGTCAAATCAAAGTACATATAAGTAAAAAAGTGTTTATAACTTGGAAAGGAAGCGTTTCCAAATTCACATTAACTGTATTCACATTGACTGTATTTCATCCTTACAGTAAAAAGAATATGCTTTTAAGTTTGCCTATGTGTTTATGAAATCATGATAAAACTCTTTTTTTAAATTAATTGTGAATCGAAATACTTGTAAATAAATAAATTATACCATAAATAATTAATGTGTAAGTTGCACGGTTAGAAAGAGGATCTAAGTTCTCCTGATTCGATGTGTTCATGATTTCTCCGGTACAGATGTAATCTTGGGCATCTGATTTCTGAATATTATTAAATTTCAAAGTCGATCGATAAGTGAATGGAGTTTTGTGCTGCACAACCGTTAATCTTTCTGAAAATAAGAAAAACTAATCAATATTTATATTTATCAATCAGTATTTCTATAATCATCTATTTGTTAATGTTTGTAATATTTTATCTACTTTACTCTATCGCATCAGTAATATAAAAATTATTTGATCAAAGAAATTATATATTAAATTATAATTTTGTGTGCAGTACAAGAATAATTTAATAAGTTGATTTAATAAAAAATAAAAGTTAAGAAAATTGTATTGCCAATGTAAGATATTGTGTGTGACGTATACATTTTATTTGTATTGTTTGTAAAAGTATTAGCAGAATTAAAGTTAAATTATAAACTTAATTTATTTTCCTAAAAAAATTTTTATATAATATTTTACATTCTTACTTTTCTATTTAAAAATAATTCTTTTTCTTTAATTTATTTTAATTATTTGTTTAAAATAATTACCTGTTTCATTGACTGGCTTTTCAGTATGATTTACACGTACAGTCCACGTAAAATTATTCATATAATTGTAAACGGAAGCGGCACATATCAAATCTATATTATCACCTTTTACCACAGATCCTATTGGCCCAATAATACCAAAGGCGCCTAATCCATCTAAATGTAAGAGAGGAAGAGTTATTGTTGATTTTGAATATATTGATCTAAAAATATCTTTTTGATTAAATACTGATTAAAACCTTTTTAGGAATTATAACTCGTAAATCTATTTCAAATTTAACAATATTTGCAACGATAAGATGAGTTTTGCATGTAAGATAATTTTAACGAGTTTGCATAAGAAATAAATTAAATGTATGCATAAGTTTGATATACATTTGTAGAATTATGTGAAGCAATTCGAATCTTATTCTCTCTAGATTTAACCTTTTATTGATACTTATCTGGAATAAATCAAAAGATACTAAATAACGTAATTAGAAATTATAAGCAAGACGTTTAGAAGAAAATATTTTTACCTGAAACAAGAATGATTTTATCCTTAGAATCACAGCCAAGAGTATTACAAGCTTCACATTTTATTTTCCCTGATACCTCGATAGGCATTATAACCATTGACTCGATTTTGTAGCTGGAATTATAAGCTGCTCTTTGCGTCACATTCTATGAAACCCATAGAATTTCTTTATTATTTTAAGCGGATTCGGAATAAGTCTTATCTAATTGATACAAATTAACGTGAAATTGCGTTTACCGTTAGATATACAGTCGTTGTATTCTCGAACGATGGATACTTAGGATATCTCAAAAAACTCCATGTTATATTTGGAGGTGGATTAGATATTATTTCGCAATGAAATTCTGTACTTTCGTTAGGCGGATAGTAGGTTTCAGTACGGGTCAATGAGGAAATTGGTTTACCTGAAATCAGAAGGGTTGTACGATAATAGTACAAACAAATAGTGCGTTATATTATAATTGTATATTTATTGTAGTCTTTTTTTAATATTAGAAAATAATTTTGATACCGATGACATCCAGTAAGAAGTTCTTTCTCGCAGTCGAATAATTGTTTTCAACATGAAGCGTATAATTTCCTGAATCCATTATGTTTAATCTAGTTATTAGCAAACTGGATGTTACGTTATATTCTTTCTGTATGTGTTTTACATAATATTTCGGGCTTTCTACAATTTTCTCGCCATTCGGATTAAACCTATGTATAAAATGTATATTGAAAATATTTACATGTAACGAATAATGAAAGCAATATTTTATTATAAGATTTATTTTATAGCCTTAGAAAGCAAAATGAACTGCAATTACTAATCATAATCTTTATTAAGAAGGTTTAAAGTTTGAAATTATAAAATATAATTTTTTAGAGATCATATTTTTTGAAACAACTGTGATGGTTCCTGAATTACTGAAACAATTGAATTCAAATTATTGTTGTACGTTTAGAATTTTATTGTTAATTATTGCTATCGGGATATTGTCGATTCAAAATTTTTTGTTTTATAATAAAAAACAACTAAATTTTTTTCGCAAATTATAATTTGTGTTGTTTATTTGGCCATCTTTTGTTAAAATGTATATTGATAAGATCCACTATTGCGCAATAGAAACTTAATGTGAGATTTGAAGGGCATTAATATGATTTGTCTCAGATAATTAGAAATTAAGTAATTTCCAATCAAGCTGATGAAAGATATTTATTTTATCTATTAGCAATCTCATTCATTTCAAAATTAGTATTTAGTGATGGTTTGATTGTTTAGAATTTATACTTTTAATTAATGAATATGCAAAGTTTGAAAATAAATTTGTACTACAATTATATATTAAGAGTGACTAAATTCTATTTATTAACTATTGTTCTCCGCTTTATAAGACTATTTTATTAATTTTCTTTTAATAAATCTGCTTTTTAAGTTTTTTTAATACGTTGTAAAATTTTACCATTGTAATGTTCCTGTCACTGGTTGATAAAGTTCAATAAAGTTGTAAACTGTAATTTTTAATATAACATTTTTGCCGCTTTCTTTCTTTTTATAAAAATTATCCTTAGAAAAAAATTCAAGTACCGATTTTATATCTGAAATTAAAAATATAATTATATTTCATGGAATCATACAGATGAATTGCTATACGTATAAAGATAAATTGCTCTACTTTTAAATTCTGCAGTACGTGTAATTATGCATTGTACCATCCTCATTTTCAATGTATGTTTTACATTGCGTAATACGCATTGAGATTTATTGCATTTATATCTAATTTAATTGAAATATGTATAAGTTTTGCCATAAATACATATATATGTAACTTTTTAATTACACGCACTCATGCACATACAAATATATTTATATTTATATTTTTATATAAAATAATAATAAACTAACCTAAAAATCTGCTATCAATATAAGTTCTCTTGTTCTTAATATCTTGACCCGACTTAACAACGCAATTATAAAACCCGATATCCTCTTCTTGTGAGTTAAATATCATCAACTGAGATGTAACTAAGAGAGTATTTCTATCGATTTCTTTTTTAAATATTTTTATTTGCCTTCTACTGCTATTCTACAAATAAAAGAACATGTTTATGACAATTTAATAGTGCGTATAAGTGATAGTGTAATCGGTAAAATTCTATTTATAAAACTTGCATTGCTTGTACGTCATAGATGTACAATATATTGTATACAGTATGTTCGGTAAAAATTGAATCAGTGCTCGTGAGCAGATAGAGCGGACTAAGCCGAGTGGAAAAATCCTTTACCATTTTTCAATTTTCGCAATAGTTAACGAGTTATTAATTATTAAATATCGGAAGGAGGAATAGACAGCGCGATGCGCGAAACGTAAGAGCGGCAATGGCAGCACGAACAGTGGCCCCTGCTCAAGTCTTACGCGCCGCGCTATTTATCCCTTCTTCTGATTTTTAATTTTTAATAACTCGTTAATTATTGCGAAAATTGCAGAATAATAAAGGACTTTTCGACTCAGTCAGTCCGCTCTATCTGCTTACCAGCGTTATTCATCTTTACCGGACATCCTGTACAAGATGTACATTTTCAACTCTTAGGTAAGAGACTGTGTTCGTGTGGAGAATATCACAGAGTTTCTAAACTAAAATATTGACTTCTAATTCTTATTTTAAGAAAATATAAATAATTAGGAATATTATTTATTTATGTTAAATATTTGTTTGGATACTTCAGAAATAATGATATAATTAATATTATGTTTCACAAAGAGTAAGATAAAAAAATTATGTAGACACAGAGAAGTCTCCAATTCCATTAATTTTTTCTACGTTACCAATTGAGAATTGGAATATGCTCCCAGATAGTAACGCATGCAGAAAAATTTTAGTATTATTTTAATTTTAAAATATAATGTATCATATTGCTAATGTAATGGAAAATATGGCCAACTAACGAGCAATTTTTTGAATGTTGTGTGTGATATATTATTGTACGTACTTCTTTACAGTAGCAATACCCAAATAACACATAATATATATTCTGTGAACATTATATGAATATTTATAAAAAATATTCGAATATTTTATAGAAAATATGAAAAACATGACTAAACATTGATAATATGTTCATAGCATATTCGAATCGCACAACTATAAATATTCCATAAACATATATAGAATGTTTTATATGATGTTTCATACAATGTTTTATGTATTTTTACATAGAACATTCTGTAAATATTCTATAAACATTTACGTAACTTTTTTGCATGTCCTAAGATCGGATTTCCTAACTTCTTGTTAAATTAACTAATAGTTCAATTATAAGTCTGAACTTGTCTAATTTGAAGATAAAACAAAAAAGGTGTTTCATCCCTTAAACATGAGCTTGCGCACATATAAAAAAATATAGATCTCTTAGTTTCTTGTGTTTATCAACATATTTCAGGGAGAATCAAATCGATTCTGGACAGTTGTGAAATGTCTCTTGTAGTTAACTTGTTAGCTTACCAAGAAGTTGGAAAAATCGGCTTTTATTATACATATGCATCCATATTATTTGCATTATATTACATTCCAGGGATATTCTTTTTTCGAATATATGTTATATGTATTTCTAAACAGAATATTTTATGGATACTTATAGAACATTCCATTATAATCCAAAATTAAAAACATTTATGTTATTTAAAAATATTCATAGAATATTTTGTGCGTGTGCTATAAATAATGTGCAATATATATAGTATATTCGGCAAATATTCTAAAAACATTTTTATTTATCATAAACATACTGTTGAATCTTGTATGCGAGGAAAGGGTCCTTCAGATAGTTTAAGTGACAACTACGTACTTCGATTACAATTGTATTTCAGAAGTAGTTATCACTTAAACTACCTGAAGGACCCTTTCCTCGCGTACAAGATTCAATAGGTTATGTGCCCAGGTCCTCGAGCACAAGAGAAACAGCTTGTACAAATCGACGAAAAGACGAGCAGCGGTTGTTAGAGTACGTAACCTTCAACGAGTAAAAAGCGCGCGCCAAAATGCACGCGGCAAGCTCCCAGCACATTGAGAAACTGTGCGAGAATAATTATGAGGTGTGGAGAATGCAGATGAAGAGCGTTCTCGTTTATAATAACTTGTGGGGATATGTCTCTGGTATGGTTGTAAAATCGGAAAATGCTGAAGCAGCGGCGGCATGGGTAATTAAGGATGAAAAGGCGCATTGATTATTCTTGGTATCAAGTATCAAAAACGGAATTTGGCCACATAAGGAAACTTACGGCATCCAGGGGAGCTTGGGATGAGCTGGAGAGAATCTATAAGTCACAAGGACCAGTCAGAAAGGCGGTACTTTATCGTGAGTTATATTAATCGAGAAAGAAATCTGATCAAACGATGGCTCAATTTGTTAATGAGTTTCAGCAACGTGCTGATATGTTTGCCGATGCTGGTGTTATCATTCCCGCGGAACTTCTAACAATTATGCTATTGAGTAACTTTCCAGAAGAATTCGAAAATTTTCGAGTTGCAATTGAATCACGAGACCACATCCCAGAAGTATCGATCGTTAAAGCCAAGTTGATCGAAGAAGATGCCCGAAGAGGAAGCAATACTAGCGGAAACAGGGCAGCATTATATTCTCGTACCTCCAACAAGCATAAAAACGAAGATAATGCAAAGAGTAATAATATGCACGATAAGTTTCTCGGAAAACGCTTTAAATGTGGAAAAGCAGGCCACCTTGCATCGGTTTGTAAAACAAAGTTGCCGCAAAATAAAGCCAAGTGTACAGACAGGTCTGAAAAGTTTAAAAGCGAAACTGAAGAAGTATTGCTAGCCAACTCTGCCCTATCATGTCAAGTGGGAAAGGAAGAGTGATGTATTGACAGCAGCGCAACGGTACATATGTGCAGAAACAAAAGATTATTTGAAAACATAAACAACGAATCAGCATGCAGTATTCGTACGGCAGGGAAGTCTGTAGTGATGGCGTACGGAAGCAGAAGAGCGAACCTCGATGTACTGTCAGGAAATACCACGAGTCGTATAGTTCTATCAAACGTGCTGTACGCACCAGGTTTGCGTTTGTCGATGATAAGTCACGATACATCGAAGTAATAATGCTAAAGAAGAGAAGCGATGTCTTTGCTGCATTCAAGAAATATTTAGCAATAGTGGAAAGAAAACTTGGAAAGAAGATAATAATTTGATATCCGTTTCAGCCATCACGAATCATGGTTACTTCGTGACTTTTGAGAAAGAAAATGCAGTTATCTCGCGGAAGGATGGTTCAACCGTATTGACGGATTCGAGGCAAGATCGGTTGTACGTGGTGAGGACGTCTAAGCATAGCGTAATGGTCGCCGATGAATCAGTTTCGAAACTTAAGGTATGGCACGAGAGGTACGGTCATCTAAATTATAACGATTTGCACAAACTGAAGATAAAGAATATGGTAACTGGACTTGATATTTCTTCGAAAATGTCGGCAATCCCATGCGAAATTTGTAATCGAGCGAAAATGCATGAGTTACCGCATAGAGTTTCAGAAACAAGAGCCAAAAATATGTTGGAACTAATCCATACGGATATCTGTGAATCCATGAACGTCGAGTCAATGGGAGGAGTCCGAAATTTTGTGATGTTCGTCGATGATAAGTCACGATACATCGAAGTAATAATGGTAAAGAAGAGAAGCGATGTCTTTGCTGCATTCAAGAAATATTTAGCAATAGTGGAAAGAGAACTTGGAAAGAAGATAATAAAAATACATTCCGATAACGCAAAGGAGTATATTTCTAAGGAATTCAATCATTTTCTTGAGGCAGAGGACATAAAAAGAGAATTTTCTGTCGAGTACACACCCCAACAAAACGACGTCGCAGAGCGGTTAAATCGAACAATCGTAGAGATGGCCCGGTGCTTGCTATTGCAATCTAAAAAGTCCCGACACCCCTATGGGCTGAAGCTGTAAATACAGCAGCATACCTACGAAACAGATGCCCTTCAAGAGCAACGGGAGACAAGACAATGTCACGTACGCAGTTTCTATCTCTTTAGTTAATAACTATTCTATCGAGAAATTTCGGTACAAGTACCTACAGCTGGAAAAAGCTATAAAATGCTTATCTTAACAGACACATATGGAAATAATAATTTCCAGGGCAAGGGACGCTTGCTCTGTAGAAATCTTATCTAAATACTGCAATAAAATCCTTCCTCACTTAAGAAAATATGTATGAAATGGTGAGAATCTCGCGGGAAAGGTTCTAGCCATTTGGATATAAATAGGGCGGAAAAACGCCGAACAGTGTCAGTCATTTTCGGCTAGTCATTTAGTTAACTTCGGCCAGTCAGTCGGCCTTTAACTCTGCCTAAATCCTTACTCGAATCGTCGCTCTCGCGATATTTCTAAGTCCGATTTGTCACTCCCGCGTCGCCTGCTATATCTTTGTAACTTCACATATTTGAACTTCACCGAAATAAAGGTAATTAAGGCTGAACTTAAGAAGGCTCAAAATTTGGGGATTGATCCTACTCGAAATCTTAATAATTATTTCCAAGAGCGAGCTTGGCCCTTACGCTGACAAGCGTAGCGGATCGAGGGTCTTTACGCTGCCGAAGAGTATAGCGGATTGACTGTTCGTACGCTGCCGAGTGTAGTGGCTTCTGTCGCTGCCAAAGAGTGTAGCGAATATAAAGCTTGTTCCTGGCGAAATTCATACTATAATATTTTTCTCGAGAGTAGGTTTATCTTTTCGCTGTCAAAGAGCGTAGCGGATTGATTGTCGCTGCCGACGAGTAGCAATTACTCGACTTATTTTCAGGAAATAAACGTAAACTACAAATGCATAAAAGAGCTGGTAAACGCGTCCAGATTAAACGGATCAAATTCCAAATCAAACAAGTTATTTCTACAAGTATCCTTTCCCTCTCCTTCAAAAACTACGGGAATTAGAAAAGGTTACGCCTATTGAAAAACCTCAACCCTCTTCCTTGAAATTAATCCCCCTAGATTTCCAGATCGATTATCCTGATTTCCGTTAAATAAAGAAGACCGATCCTCGTTATCACACTTACAAAATATGATATCTTTTCGAGACCGACGAATAAATCCTATGCAACTTAGCGAAGTCCCGGGTAAACTACTTAAGTGTTTTGACCCGAAACGAATAAACAGACGGAATGTGACAACAACATTGGAGTCATGGAATGGAATGAAACCAGATGTCCGAAGATTTAAAACATTTGGATTTCATGTAACTATGTTGAAGAAGGGACCCGGAAAAACGAAATGGGATGCGAAGGGTGAAGATCATATGTTTGTCGGATACAGTACGGAGTCGAAGGCTTATCGAGTGTGGCGCCGAGGGACAACACAAGTAATTAAAAGTTACGATGTCCGCTTCATTGAAGATCCCCGATTTGTAACCCCAAGAGTTACCTGAAGGCATAGAATTACCTCTTAATACAGTCGACATAGAAGTTGAGAATATCAATAGGGAGCCAAGCAGAAATAGCGATACTGTACAAAATTCGGATATTGATGACTCAGAAGATGATTTTCAAACTCCAACTAAAGATGTTACAGAGGAGGAGCTTACATCTACATAAGCTGAGGACAAGCAAGAGGAATTGAGTCAACCTGAAGAAACTGAGATACCCCCCTCGTCAACAAACCTACGAAGGGGGCTGGGTAGGCCGAAAATTATACGAACGGGACAACCAGAAAGACCGAAGAAAGAATATCACTTAGCGAATATAGCAGAGCTCGAATCTGACCCACTTACTGTAAAAGATGCTTTATCTGGTCCACACAAAAACGAATGGAAAAAGGCAATGCAAGAAGAATACGATTCGTTATAGAAATGCGGGACCTGGGAGCTAGATCCATCTCCGAATACGAAAATATTAAGCAGCAAATGGATATTCCACACAAAGAAACATACAAAAGGAAAAGTGGAAAGATATAAAGCGAGATTAGTGGCTCGCGGATGCAAATGACGTTACGGGATAGACTTTGAAGAAGTTTATGCTCCTGTTGCAAGGATGGAAATTATACGGACTTTGTTTGCTCTAAGCGCTGAGGAAGAACTACGTATTCATCAGAAGGACGTTATTACCGCTTACGTTCAAGGTGATCTTTCATCAGATATTTATATGGAGCAACCTGCTATGTTTAAAGTTCCCGAAGAAAAGAACAAAGTGTGCAAGTTATTGCGACCTTTGTATGGCTTGAAACAATCCGTTAGGAAATGGCATCAGAAGTTACGCACGTGTTTGAACAACATAGGATTGCATCATTCAGAAGCTATACCGTTTTTTTCGATGCTATAAGTAGATTCGTAGGTCGAATACAAAACGACATAGTGATCATAGTTGCATATGTAGATGATCTATTTATAGCATCGAAAAATTTGAAAGTTCTCAACACAGTAATGTGTGAGAGAGAGAGAGAGAGAGAGAGAGAGAGAGAGAGAGAGAGAGAGAGAGAGAGTATGTGTGTGTGCGTGAAGCGCGTGCGGATTGCGTGATTGGCTCGTGCAACTGAACGATGAGTATGACTGGCGCGTGTGATTGAGCGAAGCGTGTGATTGGTGCGAGTAAGTAAGCGCGGTGTGCGTGGCGCTTAAACCGCGAGTGGAAGAAGGCCCTTGGAGACAGAGGGCGTAAGAAGACGACGACGAGTGAGGAGAGACGACGGACGTGTTTATGGGTACGGGCACAAAAGACGTGTGAAGACGCGAGTGATTAAATACAGCAGGCGCATTAACCGGCAATCGTATATTATCCCACAGTAAAATCAAAACTATGCGAAAAATTTGAGATGAAAGACTTAGGACAAGTGTCAGAGATTTTGGGAATGCAGGTCAAACAAAATGGAGCGACAGGAAGTATACATCTATCTCAAGAATCATATGTGAAGAAGATTGTTGAAAAATTTGAAATGATTAATGCTAATCTAATTTCAACCCCGATGGAAGTTGGCGTAAAACTATCCCATGAAGATGAAGCAAGGTCGAAAGAAGAGAAGGAAAAGATGAAACAAATGCCGTATCGAGAGCTTGTCGGGAGCCTGGTTTATCTTGTAAATACAACGAGACTTGTTCTGGCGTTTGTAGCAAGTGCTTTAAGCCGTTTCAACGCAAACCCGGGGAAGATTCACTGAAAAGCAGCGAAACATGTTGTAAGATACCTAATAGGCACATCTTGTCTTGGAATCGCCTATGTGAAATCCAGGAAACCACTGGAAGCCTACGTTGATTCCGATTGGAGAGAAAACATTGATAATCGACGTTCCTGTTCGGAACTTATCCTGACGCTGGCGGGAGGCCCTATCAACTGGAAATCTAAGCAACAGAAGTCAATCGCCCTCTCGACTAAGGAGGCCGAATATATAGCTCTTTCGGAAGGAGTAAGGGAGGCAATGTGCACTCGTCGCCTGTTAACACATATGAATGGCAGGGCATATTCAAAAGGATCAACACGTGTACATTGCGACAATCAAAGCGCGACAAACTTCAGCAAAGATAGTATTTATCATCAACGGAGCAAACATGTGGACATCCGTTTCCATTTTACAAGAGAAGCTCAAGAGGCCAAGGAGATTGCTGTGAAGTACAGATCAACGGACGAGAACCCAGCAGACTTACTAGCCAAGCCATTGCTGAAGAATAAAACATTAAAATGCAAGGACATATTGAAGTTATCTAATAAGAATTAAGTTTTTTTAAATTTGTTTTTGTTTGATTCATGTGTGTCGATAGGAGAAGTGTGGATTTAATTGATTTTTATATGTAACGATAACCACACATTTAGAGATCGCCTTTATCGTATTCGTATATTCGGAGATGCCATCTAACGTAAATGTATGTACGTGTAGAGTGAGTTCCATTCTATATATATATATGTATATATATATATATATATATATATATATATATACATATATATATATATATATATAGAATATATACATATATACATATATATATATATATATGTATATATATATATATATATATATATATACAAGATTCAACACATACGACTTCCAATTGTAACACTCTATGCATATTTATTTAATATTCGATTTAAATATTCCAAAATTGAGAACATTTATTTCTAATAAGAATATGCATAGAACATCCTGTGTTATCTGGGTAGTATAAACCTTTCGACCTTATATTAACATTAGAGCGAATCATCTTATAGTACAATTATTACTGAATACATTTCAGAAATTAATTTTGTAATTAGTGTAAAAACCGTTATAGCATAAAAATGTAAAAATTATTATTCAAGTAATACTAAGTAATTTTTTATTTTTATTTTTAAGTAAGTTTTCTTCACAATTTTCTTAATATTTACAACTTATAATTACAAAATTTTTTTAATAAAAGATATGCGTTATGTAGAACCACTTTACGACAATTATTATTGCAAAATATTGTGAAAGTGTTAAGATACAACAGAGATAGACAGCGTAGACAAAATTCCGTATATATATATATATATATATATATATATATATATATATATATATATATATACAGGGTGTCCGAAATAAAAGTTATTACACGAAAGTTGCTAGTAGATCGGGTCAAACCGAGAAGAAAAGTCCTATACCATTTTCCAAAATTCGTAATATTAATCGAGTATATATATATATATATATATATATATATATATATATATATATATATATATATACTTATAATTAGTAGTCCCAGAATTGTGGAACAAATTTTAGTGAGTAGGTAGTGTGGACGAAACTGTCAATGAGTCGAAAAGTCCTTTATCATTTTGCAATTTTTGCAATAGTTAACGAGATATTTATGATTAAAAATTACCATATTAGCCCGGCCCACCGCTGAATATAAGCGCGCGGCGAGATACGACCGCCCAGCGTCATTGTTTCCAAGGAGGAGTTATCTTCTATAAATGGCAAAAAACAGGAGGACTATCGCAGCTCAAAACCACCGCTCGTAGGCATTGTGCGTGTAGTAAACAATTCCTCGGGTGTCTAGCAACGCTGGGCGGTCGTCTCGCACCGCGCGCTTATATTCGGAGGGCAGAGCTAATACGGTGATTTTTAATCATTAATAACTTGTTAACTATTGCGAAAATTGCAAATTGGTAAAGGACTTTTCGATTCAGTTTCGTCCGCTCTACCTGCACACAAAAATAGTACCTAATATTCTGGGACAGCCTGTATATAAATAGAAACACAACTTGTATACTTTACTTTAATGAAACTTTATTGTATGTTTCTGTGGTCTAGTTTCCGGTTTCAGTCCGGACTGAAACCAGACCGAAACCAGACTGACGCGCTCGGTGGAAACTAGACCTGTGATATAATGGTTAATATAATGCGAAAACGAAAAACTTTTCTGCTTGCGTACAACTTTTGCAAGAACAGAAAAGGAGTAAGTTAACGAACGGCGCGACAACTCGGCAACAGGCGCGCCTCCTATCAAAACCCGCGAAATCTTAATTTTTACATGCATCTCTAACAGAAAGAAGCAATAATTGTGCATTTATTACAAAAATTTCCTATCTGGGCAGTTAATTAAGATTTAACTACTGATAGATCCAAAGTGTGAATCACAAACTTTTGGCGTGTGATGCGTGTTACAACCAGATCTGATTCTGTTAAATACATCTTTATTCAAGGACTTAATACGTCTGTTACAAGAAGTACGTTATTACAAGCGTCTCGAAGCAGGACGAGAGAGATAGAACATAAGAAAAAAGGATGGAGCTTTCTAACTAAAAGAATTTAAGTTATATATAAGTAACATAGATAGAAAACCAAACTAAAATTTCATGTAAAACAGTGACATCTGGCTTAATATAGAGTATCTCTTTTTAACAGTGACTCCCTCGTTTGAGACGTGTATGAGTGCATGATTAAAAAAAAAGGTGTGAATATCACACATTGGTTCTAACATTGATCTTATTCTAATTCTGTTTTTACTATATAAAACTAATTGTAAGACAGTCTATCTACCTGTTTTGGAGTATTCCAATCAATTTCGTATTGCATGCCCACCTCCATTTTGATAGTACAATTTACATAGAAATTGTGTCCGATTAAGTTCGTAATTTGCAACTGTGGTTCTGTTAATTTTCGAGTGACTGTGCAAACAATTTAAACATTTTTATTAAATGATAATTATAAATATTATGTCTATATTATTTTATCATTAAGTTCGAACAAATACGTTCGAATCCCAGAATTCTTATTGGGATGGGTCCAAGTGATGGAGAGGCTTGGCAAAAGAGAAAATTAAGATTGAGAGGGATTGAAGGAGGAAGACGCACAGCTTACCTTATTAACTCGCTCGTGTGCGTGTGGGTACGCGGAGAGAGAGAGTCGAATGCATGTTACGGAATTGCATGGGTCAAGGCCTCGTGCGAGAGGCAATGACGCTCTTATTCAAAATGCGCTCTGTGGTTCTGTTTTGGATCAAGGAATTTAATACCTTTTACTCAAGATCGGACCCGTGCGATTAATGGAAGCAAGGGGGACGATGTCTTAATTTTAAATGACTCACAAGGGAACAATTTTAGGTGTAAATAATCGATGATGAAATTTGGTGGGTGTATAGAAGAGTCAACACAAGTTCAATGTATGTTTTTTTTTTGTCCAAACTGTCCTTCTACAAAAGAGCACTGAACTTTTAATAAATATTAATCAATATCACAATAAACGTTATCTAAAAATTAAAACTAAAACACTGATAGTAGTTTCTGCAATAATAGTTTCTCCTCAATAATACTTATGGATCAAAATTCTGAAATTTTGGTATACGGATTCCTAAAAAAATATAAGCATTTAAAATGTGACATGTTTTCGTTGGATTCATGATGCCAGGAAAGACGTACTTTTACATCAAAATATTAATAAAACTGTTTTAATCAGAAAAACAATATTCAGAAAGTTTAGAATTCTAAATACTCAAAATGTCTGCAGTCTCTGTATGTTATTCTGTATTCCGACTTCAGGATTTATCGGGGTAGAAATTATGTCCGTTAGAAATCTTGACCGAATCAGGCATGCCGAATTTGACGTTCGGCCCTGATTCGATTATTTACATTTAGTCCTGATAAGGGATGTAACGCTTTCCGGATTTGGACCAGATCATGTATATCGTTTCTAACCTTGATACGGCATACATGATCTGGCCCAAATCCGTTACATCCCTTATCAAGGCTGAATGTAGATAACCGAATCATGGCCGCATCCGGCATGCCCGATTCGGTTTCAATTTCTACCAGACGTAATTTCTCGAGCAGATTCTAAGAATGTTCAGAGAACGTCACAAAAGTATATTGCATATCGTTTTCTGAGAACATTCGATATATGCGTAACTAAAATTCTAAGATCAATTTCGGTTCTTATTAGCTTAGAGATGTACAGTAAGCTTATTTATAAATTCTACAAAACGGATTTTACTTACGCAAAAGCGTAAAATCCTTGCGGCATTTTTAACGGCATTAGAAGAACTTACTTCCTTCGGAATTTTAATTTAGTTTAGAATAAAATTTGGAGCATTAACAACTTTACTTTAAAAATAAGAGTAAAACTTTTCACTTTTTATATTAGAATGAATGAATTGACTTTACCGGAGTGATTGTTTACTTCACATGGAGTGAACTGGTCAGAGTTTCCATAATTAAAGAAAATTACACTCCAAAAAATTTAGAGAGTCAGTATGCCAAATTCGGTAATGATTTGGTCTCTATTTTATATGTTGAACACAAACAAAAAATTATATAATTTTTTATAAAACATAAATATTTATATTTATATTTATATCTCTTATAAAATTTTTTATTCCTATTTTTTATAAAAATTATTTAATTTTTAAATCTTGTCCGTGTCACATGAAATAAGTGACAGATAATTACCGGATTTAGTATGCCGAAATCGAATTTTGGTATACCTGAAAAAAACTTGATTTGGGGCTGATCCGGCATGCCAAACAAAATTTTACTCCGGTAAATATTTGCCTTATTTATGATCAAGTGATTTTTATTGATGTTTAATCACGGATACATTTAAGGTATTAAATTTTCTTTTCGGAATTTTGAACATCTGCATTTTGGGCTTTTAGAATTTTGATTTGCACTCATTATTGACGAGAAACGGCAGTAGAAACTGTCCTACTGAATATTGTTTTATATTGCGTTCCCCATCGTGTATATCCTGTGAAGAGATTTTATTCATATTATGTGTGTGGTGTAAAGAAAATTATTTTGAAGTATTTCTTTATAGAATTTCATTATTGTAATAATTTTGTATTATAAAAATTAACGAAAGTTAGATTAGGATTAAGCGATTTCTGTTGTGTTATGGAAGGTTGCGAAATAAGGGAACATGCAGTCTATGGACGTAACATGTAATGTATTACTTTCGAACACCTTATAACTTATTGAATTAATATCTGAAGCCACGACTGAACTTACGATGCACGGACAACTTGTAATTAACAGCGTGCACTTTATTGTCCGTCTCTATCAAGCATTTGTATGAATTGCTATCTTCCAATACCAGGTTTCTAATAGTAAAGCCAATTCTCGGATCAAATGACGTTTTGTTTATTTCGTCTTTCTGCACATTAAACATTGAATCATTTTTTTAACATTTTGCCATAAACGAGAAGTTAATAAAATTAAAAGCTATTCTTCGTATATTTATATTGTTAGTTTATAATAAACGCCAAGTACACTTTTCATTCTGTTAAACACATTAAATCGTTTTATTATTGTACAAAAAATTTAATATCAGAAACGAACATCTACTCATCAATAATTATGAGCAAAATTTATTACAGTTATTGTACCTTTATGTGTATGTTTACACTCCGTATATGTATATATGGTAGTTTCTAAATAGGAATCATTTCGAAATTGAAAGTAACGTAAGTAATTTTAAAAATAAGAACTTTTATATATTTTTGTCATGAATGATTAGTCTTGGAGACAAATGTTGAATAAAAAAATTGTATTTTTCGAAAACTCGAAAACATTTTCAATTGTTTTCTTAAAATTTTCTGTCAGCGTCAATACTGGTTAATGGGCTAATTTCACTACTTCTCGCTCATCAATTAAATAAATAGTTTTGTTCTGAATGGCATCATTTTTTTTAGATATCTGTATTTACCATATGTATGTCATTGACATGATACCAGAAATTTTCAATAAAAGTTGGAGTGTTAACTACTACTGGCGCACAATAAAGGAAAGTCAGTAAGCGCGCTTTTGTGCTCCCCTCGGGATTTAAAAAGAAATAATTCTTTTGTATTCTATAATAAGAATATCG